>QEYC01000150.1:0-567951 GCA_009935795.1 Pholiota adiposa | reverse complement strand
GGGGCTACAGTAAAAGCTGGAAACCAGAGTTGTCGGGTGTGATCTGCTCTCTTTCTCTGTAAGCATTATCTGCTTCGTCTGTCTTAGTCGAATTCACCAACAGAAATATAGATCACTGTTCCTTCTCCTATGCGCCTCATGCACGCTCACCACCACTCTCCATGCTTCCATCCCACTCAATAATGCGCGGCGTCATGCCAGGAAGCGCACAGCGGACACCAACGTGGTGTTCCTCTATTTACCAATATCTTTGCTGCGAGCAATCAAGAGGAAATCGAAGACTCTGAATCGGACTTGCATCCACCTCAACGCGTCCCCTACGTATACGTTCTCCTCCCGTGTGACGCGCACCGTGCTCACTATCAACTCCAGCTAGATCTACTTTCTTGCAATCGTTACCCAAGACCGTGCAGGCGTGCATAACACAGGTCCTCGATTCTCGACACTTCCCTTCGCGTGTAGAACATTTTCATGGAAGCCTTCGCATTTCTCGTCGACGAATGTATGGTGGTATGGTGGATCGATACATGTACGTGCTCCGCTTTCTCCCTTCCCCTTCCTGCTGCTTTCCCTTCAAATCTTCGTGCATTCTCTCCTCTCTTCTCATCCTCATTGTCTGTCTGTGTCCATTTCTCGGTAGCTTCCATCCCTTTCCCTCTTCCCCATTTGGTCCATTTCTTTTTCTTCGTTGTCGTCCTCCCTCATTTCTCGTTCAACTTCTGGTGCTAATACCCTCAATCTAGCGCCACCTAATCTAGGCGTCACTTAATCTAGATTAACGAAATAACTCCACGATCTACGTTCTATGAATTAACGCCGCAGTCGGAACTCGTGCACCCATAACCGTCCACTTATAGCTCGCGTGCGGGAGTGGTCATTAGGATCACATTTGCGTACAAGGGCAGGGTCGTCTGGCGAACAATTTACATTTGTCGTGTGCAAATGTAAGCACTCATATGATACCGGCGCATGTGCGTGCTTCTGTTTCCTTTCATCCGACCCTTCTTCTGTTCTGACTTCTCTTACGTCTTTCCAGGCTTTCCTTCTTCATATTATCCTTGCGATTTTTTGATCTTCGTTTCTCCTCCTCCCTCCCGCTCTCTTTGTCCGTCTATCACTTTCCATTTCTTCATTCGACGTTCATCTTCATTCTTCATAACGCTGACGCCAACCTAACACCAACTCGTTTCGACTTATGAACGAACGCCACCGTGTCATCGCTGAGAGCGTGCGTGTAATGTCAGTCTAGAGGTGCGTACATGCGCATCTGGATGCGCCTCGTCGATGGGGAGGGTGTTGGGCTGGGTTTCGATGTATACGTGGACGTGGGTAGGTAGATTGTCGGCGTAGATGGGCGAGCAGTGTAACCAAAGCGTAGCCTACGAACATGGTTATGATATATTCGCGAGAGGAGGCTTCTTTGGCCATCCTGTAGCACCGTGTAAATTTTCACAGACGCCATTACCTGAGTGAGCCTGTAGAATCGAATTCTGATATTCCCGTTCAATTACAAATCGAGTAGCACACCTCGTTGAATATTGGGCGCAGAAAAAATAAGTCGAAGGAGCAAGACGAGGTAGGAGAGGCTGATGGAATGATCTGAGAGAGATGTGGCAGACGGATGACGCAAGCCCGGGTTTTGCCGGCCGTGGGATATTTCTCCTGGTCGTGCTCTTGCGCTCATCGACATCTTCCTTCCTCGCCTCCTGGCCTACTGACGGCGTCCGTGCATACTCAGTTGGACGGGCGGATCACCTGTGGATGGCAGACTCTTCCCTACCAGATTATATGTCTTTTGCCTCATCAATCCACAGTCTCACCGTCCTCAAGTGTCAGTCCCCTGCTCTCTTGATTTGCTCTTGATTGGCGATCTTCCTCCTTTCGCCTGTTTCAATTCCTCGCAAATTTGAAGAGAGCATGGCCAATTAAAGCTATTGAACTTTTATCAGACTTAATGCTCACTCTGTACATGTTTTTGATGCTGGGCGTTGAAAGCTCAAGTACGAGATAGCTACAGACCGAAGGTGCTCGAATCGAGCCATTGCACTTCTGCGTCCAACAATTTCTGCACTGTCTACCTTGAAAAAGTGCCGTTTTGAATACCGCATTCTCATAGATGGTATCGGCCGACAAGCGCTCATAATGAATAACAAAAGCGCAAAATGCCGAGAAGCCACTGGCAGGACACCTCATCTATCTAATTCCATCGATTTGCTCTGATCTCCTTGAAGTCCCGCTTAAGCTTCAACCATAAGAGAAGCGTTACCGAGCCAAAATTTTAATCGATTCAACAACGAGAATAATGTTTAAAGTGATGCAGCAAGTACTTACTGACTAATGCGCCACTCTACCACGCGCGTCTAGGCGCCTGATTGACAGCTATACGTTATGTTCAGCGTAGCATTGGGACGACGCAATTGCTACGCCTCTTGTCGGCTTCTCCATGACACGAGGCCAGTGAGGCAGAGGCATTTAGTCTCCTTATGGTAGATACTTGAATAGAGATGCGCGTACTACTCATGGAATCGAACGTGTATACCTGTGTATTAATAGCTTTCACATGCGCACAATGTGGCTTAGAAATGTAGCACAAATTGTACCCCACATCAGTTTCAGCTACTGGCTCGAGTTATAAAGACAGACCGATAGGTAGCGAGCCTCGAGGTGATTCAAACCACTTTTTTTGCGACACATTTTTTTTTACGCGGTGCTGATACCGTGAAGGCGTCCCTCTGACACGCGTTATCGGCGTGAGGCCGCAATCACTGATATTTGATGCCTAAAGCACACCCGATGGTCCCCTTCTGACCGGGTTCAATAAATCCAAGTGCGGGAAGATTGTACCCACTATCTGGGCCATCATTGTTTCCCTTAGGTTTAGAATCGATCGTTCCGATTCAGATGTAGTCAATTTGTCAATTGAACAGGGCTGTTTGTGTGTGTTCTGCATGCATTGCGCATTGTCCACAAACGTATAAACTGAGCTGCGGCTCCTTCGCTCCATTGTAATCGACTCCACATTTCCCCAACCTAAATTTGCCTCGTACTCTTTCAAACCCGCAATTTTGAACATGTACCACTCATCTCTCGCTTACGTGTTTGGCCCTCGGCCTCAAGCTCCACCATTGTCCGCCGTCGCAAATCATGCCTCTACAGCAAATTCGGCATCTAGTTTCGACTCCCCAGCAGCGCAGCACTTCCTTCCTCCTGCAAACGCGAATACGGGACACACTGCGTACTCCCATGTCTTCAGTGGGCCATCAGATGTGTCAACCAGCATGATCCAAGGTTAGTTTATCTGCATCATGTATTCAGCGGAAAGTTGAATCGAAGCTCGCAGGAGATCTTTATGAACCATCTGAAGAATCGCCACAATCGTCCTCGTCACACGAGACACGGTTATCTTCCGCTGGTAAGTAAATCAGAGAAACTTTCTATTGCGGACTGGCTAAAGAGCTGCGCAGATCAACTGATGCCCGACGATGTGCGGATTAATCACCCACATATGTGCCACGTCCCCAATGCGCTGCTCAGTGGCAACGGTGAGTCCGATACGCCTGCCACAAAATCAATGCTGATTGAATCGCTTCTGATCTCCCTAGATCTGAACGGAGACGCCGACGACATGAGAGCACCCACTGAATTTCAGCCGTTCTTGAATGCCCACACCAACAATGCGCTTTACGTCGACGACATTTCATTTTCCCCAGACTCCGTCGATACTGTTCCGCATTTAGGTGAGCTCATTGTCTGCAGTGCGAAAACAATACTCATCAAACAAAAACATACATGGCAGCTCCCTTCCAGCCTCATGCAGACACCGCCCCGCCTCCGTTAACTCCTCCATATCCATACCACAGCAATCAGAGCATTCCCCAAATCCAATCCAACCTCAGCGCCTCCACCGCCGACAGTGATGACGATTACCACCTCTTCGATGTTACTCAAGCCCCATTTTGGCACCAAAGCGAGCGTCCAGCGTGCCTCTGTCGCACCGGGAGACAGTGTCCCATTCATCCCCGCCTGATGGGATCCTCGGACATTGTCGACATTGAGGACATTGAAATGGAGGTGGACTATACGGGTGAGATCGTGTCGTTGTGTTGCGATGCGCATACGCTAATCGATGGTGTAGGGTACGACTCTGGGTATGGCTCGATGAGCTCCTCTCCGACGAGCCAGGCGGTCAACAATGTCGTCTTCTATTATGAACGGCGGCCTGCTACACGCCACGGTAAGCCTTTTCTCAAAATATCAATGAAACTCACCTGATAAATCCATAGGACGTGCCCCTCCGATGACAACATATCGAGGCGACCCGTACAACAGCGCCTATCAAAACCAGAGGGGTAAGTAGTTTCTGCGTTGCTTCCAACCAATCAAGCTGACTCGTATATTCAGATCGGCGGCGCACCCGCTCACCAGACCCTCCCCAACCACCACAACCTGCCGACCCAATAGAAAGGGTTGGAAATTTAAACAAAAGATTTGGTCACGGCCTCGATGCCGACCAGATTATGGTCAGCTCCATTGCACAAAGTAGCACTGTCGAGCACCCATATGATCCATACAGCAACGTGTATGACACAGACGACCAAAGGTACGTTTAAATCCAACTCCTCTCTTGGATCGACAAGCTGTTGGAGGCTGATGGTCATGAACAACAGGATATTGGAATTCCCTGAATGTGACGAGAACTTTCCGTATGGCTCACTCGTGCCCGAAGAGCAACCATTGCTCTCGCCGGAAATCGGAACGAGCACCTCCTCCGCCTCCGCCTCCTCCCCATCATCACATAGTGAGTCGTCCCCCGGGAATTCACCCCCGTGGTGGAAAACCTTCCCCGCCGTCCACATCTCGCTCGCCACATTCTTTTCAGAGATTGACTCACCGTGCATTCCGTACGTGCCCCCACCATCGCCGCCACCATTCCCTTCAAAACTGAAAGCTCAATCTGCACCGAAACACCCACCACCGAAGGAGAAGAAACCGCGAGCCGACTACGGCAACCACAGAGGCAATATCACCAGGGACATTCGAGGGGAAAAGTCGCCCCCCATGCAGCAGTCCGAAGAGGAGGCGAAAACGCGGGCGGAGATAAAGAGGGCGGAGACTCTCGCGAGGAACGCCGCCAAGATGAAGAGCAAAAAGGAGGAGGCCGCGAGAAAGAGGGCTGAGGAACAGGCGAAAGACCCGAAGGGAAAGGGTCCTAGGAATGGGAAAGGACCAAGCAAGGGAAATTGAGATGCACGAGGAAGAGACGAGCAATCGGCTATCGATTGGCGTTTCGGATGGAAATTTGCCCGTGCGAAGATCTATATTTATCCTACGGAACGCGGGCCTCCCTCTCCGTTATGTTTTCACGGCGTCTCTTTGATTTTTGTTTGACTGCGTCCTCATTCCAATAATTGTACAATACACATAGCTTCAAAATTTTTTGCGCATGGACACCGTTGTTGGCCTTCACAGTGTAAGTTTAGACCTTAATGCATGCGCATAACTGGCTGAAAGGAATGTTCTTCTGAAGTCGATACGACAGGAGCTTTCAGTAGAGTGAAAACATTTCGAAATCTTCACAATAACTTCTCGTATCAAATCATGTATTTTTGAGTCTGTTACTGTAGTTAATCGTATTTCGGACCTCATTGCTGAGTAGCGCCCGATATATTCAACGTTCCATATAATAAACACATCGAATATAAAAACTCTGTATTCTAGTAGAGGGAAGATAAAGAGAGAAAATCAGGACGGAAAGAAAAAGAAGAGAAGGAGACACACATCTGCTAAACCGCCAAGCATTCGTCAACGAGAAAAGCAATGGCTTCGCTGACGATGTTCCCCGCATCGCGCACATAAGGAAATGATCATAATAAACAGCTCATGCTTTAAACAGTGTATGACCGGACGTGTACAAGAGGATGAATATCCGCGTCTGGGGCTATAGCCTCTCGTAACAGATATATTTGAGAAGGACATCACACATCCACGGCACGCGTTATCGGAGGAGCGACGTAAAATATGATCTCGCTGGTCGGAATTCGAGTCGGACGCAGGAAAAAAAGGGTCAAGCGACGAAGGACGAAGATATAGTGTTATTGCGTTTCTCCTGAGAGGAATCCTAGCCCGTTCACAGAGCTGCTCGCCCATCTACACATGCAGTGACGAGCCGCATCCGCCCATACATGTTCGTATCGATGAGCCCACGCGTATTCACGCATCCATGCACCCATGTTCCAGTTGGGCGAGCTCGGAATGGACGGACGAGCTGCAGCGGCCGTGGCGTTCATGCGAGGATACAGATTAGCTCGCCCTAGAAAAATGAGATATTGAGTATGGACGTTGAACGATGAACGTAAGGGAAACGGAAGGACATGGGTATTAGAAAGAGCAAGAGAGAGAGCGAGAGCGAAACGGAACGAGAAGCGGAAAAGTGGACGGAAGACGGGGAAACGGAGAATGATTGGAAATGGAGGAAACACGCACATGTACCGAAACCATATGAGTACTTTCGTCGACGAGAACGCAAAGCAAAGACCTCAGCTGGACGACCTCATCCAGGGGCGCATTCGTGCACCTCTCCCATTCCAAGCCGCGCTTTGAACGGACAGCGGTATATAGGTGTCGGGCACTGTCGGCAGGCGTAGTATTTGTTCGTAAATCAATAAGCGATGCTGGTAAAAAGATGTCAGTGGTGTGGCGTAAATTATTGCTGAGGAGCGCAGGACAGAAGTACGAGGGCAAGAGAATATAAAAATGGTGAGGAAGGAAAGGATCCGAGGGAAACAAGGCGGATGCGGAGGCACAGAGAAAGAAGAGAAAGAAAAGCGGCAAGGAATACGAAAAAACAGAAAACGAGGAGATAGAAAAGGGAAGAAGAATGAAAAGATGAGCAGAAACAGAAAGGAAGCAAGGACATCAAGTATACGTACATGTACAGATCCACCATACGCTCGACAACAACAGCGAAGGCTTGGTCCATAATGCTCAGAGTCGCCGCGGCGCGCGCAAGTCGATGACGATGACAACTTTATGGGGCGCATGAAGGAGGATGGAGGAGTAAATGCGTGTGTGCATAAAACGTAGCGGGGCTGCGCGGATGATTTCGCTGACTGGACTTCGATTAGATGAGGAGAGAAGAAGGAAAAGAACAAGGGGATGGCACTTACAGAGTATTACAGAGAGCTCAAGCGCTCAGGCTTCAGGGTGCGGTGAAGATGGCAAGCGCATTGAGTCGTGTAATAGAGCGCGTTCTACTCTGCTTTATCCTGAGGAAAGAGACCGGCGGTTCAGAGATATCGTGAGGACGAGGCCGCTTGATGCGGACTCTTCGAGGTCGAGTCATAGCCCAAGCGGAGTTTTTTAGGCTTCACGATCGTCGACAGGGATTTAGACGCGTGAGATGCGATCCAAGGCAGATTCAATTACGTCGACAGCAGGAAGTTGCAGATGTGAAGCGCGAACGAGGAGACAAACGACGTGGCTGGAAGAACGAGGTGCGGAGGACGTTGGACCGGAGACAGCCGGCCGTGGGAAGTTCACTCACGGTCACCTCCGCCGGGTTTCGACTCATCGCTCGACACTCTGCGTACAAATTCCCTCCTCGCCCCACCCTCAGCGTTCTCAACCCCTACTAGAAGACTTGACCCCTGCAACGCACAACTTGATGTCTTTGATGACATACACGATTGCATGCTGCGTCGACCCTCCTCAGTCGCGCGTTCTGCCTGCACAGTGCACACTGAATTGACTTGCTCGATATGGGTCCAGGAACACCCAACTATCGGCGTACTTCGTCTGTATGATAACTCGAGCCCTTCTGCACGCCAGATCACATGCGTGTCTATTGATAACCGCGCAGCTCTAATCGCCATGTAGTGCGCTCTTACCTGAAAGTCATGCACGAAGGTTCGTTTTCTTCCATGGGCTGGCTGTGAATGCTGCTAATGCAGAATATATAGCATGAGCGTTGAACGTTGAACGTTGAACGTTGAACGCGGGGCCAACCCGCTCGCCATCTCCAAAGCCCTCGAGCTCTCCATAAGCACCGACCCTTCGCTTCCCCCTCTGCTCCCCTCAATCAACTCGAACTTCAGCACACACTCTTCCTTGCTACACCTCTCGCCAACGTGCCACATACGTCACCCCGCATGTCTCGCTCCCCTCGTTCCCGTTGTGCGCCGTATAACGCAGTCATCGCTGTCCTTTTGCGCGCGCTGCGGTCAGCAGGGGCGGCTAGGCTTTACTTTCTCGTCGTTGAATGTATGCTGGATTGGTACACGTACGTGCTATCTTCCCCTTTCTCGTCCTCTCCCTCCTTCCCTACTCCTATTCCGCTCTCCTGCTCCCTCTTTTCCTCCTGCTGTTTCATCTCTCATTCCCATGCCCTGTTACATCGAGTTCTCGCCCAAATCCCATCACTGACATCCTCTTTTCAGCCCCCCAAATCTGGATTCACAATTGAACCTCGCGATTGACGAATGCACGCGGGTCCTTATTCACCATCGCCTTATAAAGCTCGCACCTGTGGGATTGGCCGCTAGGTTTGTGGATGCATGAACGGGCTCGTGGTGTTGCGCGTGGATGCTCAGCGAAGCCTTTCGCGTTTCTCCTGGACGATCGTATAGTGGATTTTATATGTACGTCGTACCTTCTCTTTCTTTCTCCCTTATTGCTTCCCCTCTCTATCTTCCCTCTTCCAGTCTCTTTCCATCTAGACCGACAACGACTGCTGGCTCGCAATCAACAACCAAGAACGTGCAGGCACGCGTAACACAGGTCCTCATCAGCTTCCTTCGCACATATGTTCAGGGAAGCCTTGGAATTTTTTTGTCGACGAATGACTGGTGGTATAGTGGCTCGATACATGGACATGCTTCGCTTTTTCTGTCTCCCTTCCTGCTGCGCCCCCTGAACAAATCTTCATGCACTCTCTCCGCTCTTTTTGTCCTCGTTTTCTGCCTGTATCCATTTCTTGGCCGCGCCCATACCGTTCCTTGCTCTATTTCTCTTTCTTCCTCTCCGTGTTCCCTCCGTTCCTCGTTCAATGTCTTGCGCTAATACCCTTCATCCGCCGCCGCCTAATCTAGATCAACGAACAAACACTATGATCTACGAATGAACGCTACAACCGGAATTCATGCACCCATAACCACCGTTTATACTCGAGCAGCTCGCGTGCGGGAGTGGTCGGTAGGTTCTCACTTGCGTATCGGGGCGGGGTTGTCCGGCGAAGCCTTCACATTTGCCGTATGCAAATATAAGCACTCGTATGATATACTGGGCTTGTGCATGCTCCTGTTTATTGTAAACCTACTATCTACTACGCCTGAAATTATTCGGTAAAATGCTTGTCATGAGACAACAAATCTTGATATCCGAGGACGTATGGGCGGACAGTTTTCTAAACCAACTATCTGTTTCAACTAAAAATGCTTGCCTTGAAACAACAAATCTTTGATATCTGAGGATGGATTGACAATGTATACATTCTGATTTGGTACGCTTCCCGACGGAGTCGACGTTCAATTTTTGTCGCGTCATCGAACTCATTTGACACAGTTTCTGGCCATCTGCTATGTATGCGCCTGCAGTTCAGAATTATCGTGTTGTAAAAGCAAAACAGGACGCACGAGATATAAGTTCACATTCGTAAGCACCATTCTCGCCAATCTTCTGAGGCTTCGTCCTCCAGTGATTCTGGCGCAAACTCGAGAACAATATTTGGGAACGCAGCAGCGACTTCACGACATTGTGCTTTTGTGGACTCGCTAATGCTGTTGTGATTGTGATCGACCACCGTGATTGACCGTAAGGGGCAGACTACATTATCAAGACCTAACAGTTTGGTCGATCCAAATAGGTGTCGAACAAACAGTTCTAGTCTGTCTTCGGGCAGTTGTGGCTCGATTAGGTTCTCGTGGAGTATCACGAAATGCAGGTCCGCCAAGTGAGGAGTGTAGTTCCAAATTGGCGATACATCCTCAAGCGCAGGACGTATCCTCGAGGGATAAGATGATTGATGAAGTGATAGAAAGCAATTCCCCAATTCGAGCTTGGTGATAGCGGGTGCACATTCGAGAATTTGGTGGAGTTGACTGATACCGTGGTGCTGACTCCACGCCGCAGATTTTGCTGATAGCGATAAAGTGTGTAATGTTGGTAGGTACAGGTCGGTGAAGAGTAACGAAACATCAGTGCACCTGACGAAGAGTGTGGTGAGCTGCTTAAGAATGCAGCTTGTAGTATTCATCGCATTCATGGGTATCTGGGTGACGCTGAAGTATCCCCATTGTAGCGCTGGAGTGGCACGGATAATGGCATGCCAGAAATTGTTAGATATGACCAAATTCCACATTGAGAGGTGGGTCAACAAAGAAAAAGGATGCAGAATTATTGTGGGTTCCAATAGGTAGCCTTTATTCACCGATAAATATTGTAGCGGTGGCGGGAAGTCTTTCATAACCATTTGAATAGCGCGGAAAGTGACATCTAAACCATTAAAAGCCCCCGTCAGCACTACAGTATGCAGGTTTGGACAAGGGATTGATTTAATTTCAATTCCCTTCCAATAGTCAGGGTGAATGTCGAGATAGCGCGCTGAAGCAATGTAAGTCAAGATGAAGTCGAATGATTCCTCGCCAAATGCTTGAAATGGGTGATACTGCTCTATTGCATGTGCATATCTCCTATCAAGATCCAGGATGAGGATTGGAGGGATCGAGCCCTGGTTGTGTTTCCACCATTGTATTATCTTGATATCTTTCTCAGGGACTGCCAGCCTGCCCCTTGCGTCATGTATAGTGAGGCAACGCGATAAACGAGACCAAAGAATAGGGGAGGTGAGAGAAACCAATCTCCAGAATGAGCAGACATGACTTAGAAGCATAGGCGTATCCCTGGTGTTGGCACCTGAAGTCCCCTCAGACTTTCGGTGAACATAGCAGATAAATATTTCTCGGAGAACGTCGTAGGGCACGTTGTGTATCGGGCTGGGACACGCCTTGGATGTAGAAATCGACGACATGGTGGTTCCTGGAGTTCTCTAAGTTCAGAATAACATACAATGACCTGGGATAAAACGTACGCTCAATGGACACGGATGGATAGGAGTAAGGAGGATGTCCTCACGACGCGCTGATTCTGATAATGCTCGGCGATCGCCGAACTACGAGGCGCACTAGGACTCGGAGCACATGTACGTCACCCAAGGTATAAAAGAGTCCAGAAATGACTGCGCCTCTTTTCTATCCAGTCGTCGCGTAAAATTGAATACCAAGCCCCCACCGAGAACAGAGGCACACCCTGCTAGTGTCCTAATACGACATGTTGAGGCTATCATAACTCTGCCTTTTTTATCTCATCTCTGAATTGCTACTAAATTTTCTATTATTTCGCGGAGTCCGTATCCCATGCCACTTGCATTCTATTTTAATTCGGAACCCGTATCAAGTAAGGAACGGACGCTTTCCAGGTATGACTCTATGTTATTCTCTATTACCTTTACTCTCGACGCTTGCTCCGTAGGTCCTATTTCAAGATTAGTTGCTCTCTGATACATTTAGCCTCTCGATCTCCGTGATCATGGTCGAGCAGCATCACATATTTCCTTTTCTCTCTCCAATATCCTTCTCTTCTTCAACGGTCCTCCACCCCCAGACAAAGTGATTATCTTGACCATCAATACGCCAATGAACATTCTGCGATACTTACGCTGTTGTGATAAATTCTGAACAGGGAATGATTTCTCACTGTCATTGTCCCCTCTTTCGTCTATCTCGTAATATTATCGTTAATGGTATGCTTGTTAACCGCGTCGCGGCTGCTCTACTTAAACCGAACTCATGAACGGTGACAAATAGCTGTATCATGATAATTGAAGGATCGTGCTTCCGCGCAAGCATTAAAGTAGAAAGCGACTCCCAAATTCATTCAAACCCAAGCGAGGCATGACGAATGGAAGGTGAAGGAAGGGCTGGATGAGAGGAGAACTTACTATAAACCAGTGATCGAAGAGCCCGCGCATGTATGCGCAGTCCTCCGTTCAACGGGCATATGCGCACAGCTATCGTCGGACAGCCCTAATCCATCTTTCCGTCGACTTAGGAGGCACGAAGTAGGGATAGAAGAAATGGTAGAATAACTGGACTGAAGAGTCGCTGACGAGAGTTCCAGCTTTCCGTTCGTACTAAGTATATGCGTTAGAAAATTGAACGATGCACGTTTTGGTAACGAAGCTGCCCTCGTATTCCAGTATAGTCGACGTGAAAACGCAGGTGCGTTTTACCAGCGATGAAGTGAGAAGCAGGCGCAAACTATCGACCCCCCAACTTCTTCGTCCATCTGGCTTGAGCAGACGTAGATGGTCGACGCTCCTGAGCTACATTTGCATCTCTTGGGGATATGATCGATATGGTTTGGAAGTAATGAGGGACAGTGTACGAGAGCAAAGAAGGGAGGGAGCGCTGCTCACCACAGATCACGAGAATCAAAATGCTCCTACTATGGTTCATCCACGTCTGTCTTCCACAACGGACAGCGAGCCGCGTTCTAATCTTGATAAAGGATTGGCACCGCACACTGGTGCTATGTTCAACATCAGTGCTTGAGCTTGAAAGATAATAAATAAGGACGTACCGCGACTCGAAACACATTTTACTCCAGGCGGGGTGGCGAACACGAAATCATCAGCAGAGACAACATAAAGAGGAGCGAATCCGACTTGACCCAGGACGAGATGCGGGAGAGGACTGCACGTCAATGTCTGGTTTTGGCTATAAGCAACCGACAAAGGATATCACATACGGTGCGGTCCTCTGTACAGCTTGCGTATTCTGTTGCCCGATCCGCTGACAGTCCTGAGTAGCAGTTTCACATATGGGAAAGAGGCGGAGGAAGGGAAGTTATCATCGCACCGATCCGGACGAAGCCACAGAGTCCACATCTACGAAGAGCATGTGCGTCGGCCAGTTCCAGCATGTCTTGGGATGCAAGCGGGAAGCGGACGAGGTCATAGGAGGCTTCCAAGGCGATATGGACAGCAGGCGGAGAATATAAGAGCTAAGGGAGGGCTGAATACTTGCAGCAGCCCCACAGAGAGCATCAACTTTCTATTAGTATATGCATTTCGAGAGTCTGATGATGGCGTACGTTCAACCAACGACGCTGCTCTCGTATTCGGATACAGTCGAGGTTTGAGCAGGGCGGCGAGTGCGTTCAATCAGCGATGAGACCACTCAGACCTTGATAAACGAGGCACATCCATCGCGCGCTTATCCTTTTCACATCATCGTCAACGAGCCAGAAAAGTAGATAGTATCAAAAACATACCGATCATCAAATTCAACCACTCACCTGTTCACGGTCCGCCTCCATCGAGCGCCAGCGAGTAGGACAAAATATTCCGCACAGCACAGCGCCAGACTCTCACCGACTCTCGACTCTCGACGCAATACAGAAAAGGACTCTCTCCAACTCTTCTAATTCTTGGACGGCTGGGAGACAAAGGGCCCAACACACGATTCGATCTTCTGTCCGTCAGAGTGAAAAAAGAGGAGTCGGGTCGCAAGGTCTCGAGATCTCGCACCCAAGCTTACCTCCCTATTTTCCAGCATACCCTTCATCCGACCGTATACGCGCTGACGATGTTAGTATGGGGGGAGGGAAGATATCGATGAAGGGCAAAAGGGTTAAGCGCAACAGACAAACGAGAACCGTGAGTAAATCAACATCCCACGGTCTGAAGCTGACGTCATCAACATGTCTTTCCTCCAGCCACGTCGTCCGTCTCAGTGAAAGATCAGCGCAGATTTCGCGTTCATCCTCGACGAATGTAGAGTATGGTGGATCTGCACATGTAAGTGCTTCCAAGTTCCTTCTGTAATCCTCCGTTCTTCCCCTCTACCTTTTCTCATCTCCCGCCGACGTTCCCTCTTTGATCTCCGTCCCATACCGTGCCTCCTTCCCTTTAAAATTTCTCCTTCCCTCTCGCATTCCCCACCCGGCTTTCTTCTGCTCTCTCTCTCCCTTCTATGCCTCATTCAAATTCAGCCGCTAACATCCTCGTTTCAGCAGCTCCTAATCTGGATTCACGACCGAATGCCACGACTTACGAATGAATGCCACGGCCGCCGGTCCTCATTCGCCACCATCCATTCCCAGCTCGCGTGCGTGCGATTGGCTGATGGGCTCGTGGACGGACGCCTAAACGCTCAGCGAGGCTTTCGTGTTTCGGCTTGATGAACATGGACGCATGGTGGATCTTTATGGGTAAGTCGTCCCTCCCCCTATTTTCTCCCTTACCGCTTCCCTTCCCTAGCTTGTTCATTCTGTTCTCCGTCCTTTAGGCCTTAACCCCTGCTTTCCTGCGCTCCCTGTCTTTCTTCCTCTCTTCTCTCTTCCTCTGTCTCGTCCTTCTCCCACCCGCCTTTTTCTCACTGCCCTTCTCTCGCCTTCGCCATCTTTTTTTCACTCTACCCTTCGTGCTTGTCTAAATTCCACCGCTGACCACTGACCCCTTCCATCTAGCCCGCCTAATTCACATTGATGGACGGCTAGAACCTCAACAAAATGGACGCCATGATTGACGAACGAATATCACTACGCCTGCCGACACTACTTCGCCGTCCGCTCCGGACTTGCGCGTTAAGTTGCTCGACGAGTAGGGGCGCGTCAGCATGGGCTCACCGACGGATGAACTCGTTTGCGTTGTGCATGGGTGGACCATACAGCGAATGGAAGCGAAGCACGGTTCAAGTCAACGATTCTTATACGCTCGTCTCATTTTTTCCGCCTCGAACTAAATTAACGAATGAATTTTTTTGCAGGCCCACCACTCTGCGCCCACCCAAACACCCAAGACTCGTGGTTCATTCGACGACATGTTCATGGGCAACGCCAACCGCAACACCGTGGCGATCAATTCACACCGCTACTTCTACCAACAATCCCCTTGTTCATTTCTCTCCGGTTTGCTCTCTAATCTAGGGCGCTCAAATGAGCTCCTCATACGAAGCATGCCTAACGGCCACCACCAAGGCGCCTGCTCAGTTCGCAGCAATGACTCTCACAGACTCGGTCCCGAGCACTGGGAGCTTGGAATTCGACTCTCTGTCACTCGAGATGCATGCAACACACGATGTCTCGCTCGTCAAGCCTCCCACCGCAGCCAATGCAGGGAAGCGCCCAAACCCGCCGACCCCAAGCCTCCAATGTCCATCGAGGAGCTCCGTAAGCTAAGGATAAACCCCATCGACAACGTCCGCGCGCTCGTCCTCTGTCTCCTCATTCTCCAGAACGCGGTCGTCCAGGCGGTCTCGACGCACCCGATGTCCGCCGGAGGCCCGCGCTCACCCTTGTGCCTGAAGGCATGACACACCTTACCCGAAGAGGGCGACACATTCTGCTACGCTGTCTGGGTGACCTACACCCTGCTCGCCGTCCCCGACGCGCTCATCGCCGCCTTCTGGGCAGTGCCATCCTCGCGAAGGACCGGGGTAACTTCTCCGGTACACGCATATACAGGTGTACGTAGGTTTGATGTTTATCATTCGTAATCCCGTGTCGTTCTTCGATGGTCTTTTTGGGCGGTGGGTGTATTTGGGCGGTGTGACGCTTTTCGGTGCGCATTATCTGGGAGTTGTGGGCGTTATCGTCGGAGATCTGATGACGCTGGCGTGAATGCTCTGCGCGCCTGGCGTCGTCTTGCGGAGGATGTGCCTGCTGGTGGGATCGGTCTGTAGATTCTGATAGTGATTTCTCTTCTGTTTTGTTGTTTTAAATTCACGCTACTCGTTGATATAAAGTGCATACTGCTTTCAAGTTTGTATACGGTATAATTATTTCGGATTTGTATCGTCATACGAGATGCTTTTGAAAACTCTAAAAACGGTTACATATCAGATGCCTGACATTCTACCAGACAGCGATATTAATATCAGCAACCAGGTATAGGTATCGTGGACAATAAGGCTGAGCGTGGGATCGCGATGAAGGCCAGGCTCGGCACCATTGCTCACTTCAATTCAAACACCCATCATCGTCGCTCATTCCCCTCAGAGTATCCTCCCCTTTATTTTCTGAATACGCCCTCTATTGCGGGTGTAAATCACCATGGACGCTAATGCCCAATCTGCAGAAGTCGATATTGATACGAAGCAGGAGGTCAAAGGCGCTGCGTATGACGGCTTCCTCGATATCAGCGAGAAGCAGGAATTCCCTGCGGAGAAACAGGAGGAGATTCCCGATCTCGAGACGGGTCAGCCCAAGTCCGAGGCCAATGCTGAAGCGCCCACTCCGAAGGCTCCTCGAGCGCCCTTGACCCGCGAAGAAGCGCTCGCCTTGAGGATCAGGCCGATGGACAACATCCGCGCCCTTACCCTCTCCACAATCTTTGTCTACAACGCCGCCATTCAGGCCATCTCTACGCACCCGCAGGCCACGCAGCTGCACGAGACCAACCCAAAGATGTTTGTTATTGCCACCCTTTTCGCCGTGTTGACGAGGCTCCTCGCCGTTCCCATGTTATTCTTCCTCGCCGGGTTTACGTCCCATTTTACCATGGTGATGCACGCGCGCTCGCCTCTACGATTTGTCTTCAGGAGGACGTGGAAGACTGCTTTGACGGTCGTCCTTTACCAGGGCACCGTGTACCTGGCCAAGACAATACGCCCGTTGCCGCCTGTCGACACAGTTGCGACTACCCCATATTACGCCACTCGTGAGGGCGTAGAAGCGATTCTCAATGGACCTACCTTCTACGTCCTTGCCGTCCTCGCCTTAGATTACATCTACTCACTCTTCCGCTCGATCAACTTGTTCATGACCGGCAAGGAGAAGCCCACGCACGTCATCCAGACGAAGGGGATGTACCAGGTCCTCAAATTCGGTTCATTCTTCTTCATTGAGTTCTGGATCATCGTTGTCGCCGCTGGAGGGTTTGACAACAATCATTCTGTTTATCCTGTCCTCGAGCGCTGGCTCTGCACTGCCAATAGCGTCGAGCTCCATGTCCCCTTCCTCTACATCATCGCCTACACCGCAGGCGTGCATTTCGTGCACTACTACAAGTTCGTCCTCGAAGGCGCCAAGACCAAGACCTCATTCTCCCCTTCCTCCATATTCTTCATCCGCGTCGTCATCTCTGTACTCTTGCTCGCCTTCCTTCTTTACAGCTACATCCCCACTACCCTGAACCCCTTCTTTGACGTACGCAAGCGCCCCGCTCTTATTTTCCAAAACCGCGGCGCGAGCGGGATATACGCGGTTTGGGTAGTCTACGTGCTTTCCGTCATCCCCGAGGCGGTCGTTAACCTCTTCTCCAGCAGCGGCGCTCTCACAGTTTCCTGGGGAAATTTCTCGCGCCACGCGCACTTCCAGGTCTACGTGCAGATGCTGTACGTCGTCGGCAACCCTATCCGGTTCTTCGACAGCATCTTCGCGAGGTGGTTGTTCATAGGCTGGATGGGCCTGTGGTATGCGCATTATGGGGGTGTTGGCGCTGTAGCGCTTGGGAGTCTGGTTGTACGTGGGTATACGGGTGTTCGCAATTGTTTCCGAAAGAATGCGGGCCCGATTCAGGTTTAAAGGTTTTGTTTTTACTCCAACTATTACATCTATATTGTCTTGCTATACCTGTAGCTGTGCTGTTTTGTACTGTATATATATATTTTGTCTGCATATGCCATGTTTGAAGGGGTCATTACGTTTGAACAAAATCTATAGGTTAATTCTAAATATTTATGAGATGCCATGCGCGAAATTCAAGATTTGGATCGCAGCAGCGCAGGGCAGATATTAATAGGCAGGTGTTTGCTCGATTTCCTCATTGTGCGAGTCGACCACGCGCGCTAGACCTTTTTTTTTTTGGGTTCGGTGTGTGATGGATTTCCTTTTTTGCTTATAGGTCCTTCTGCAGAAGCGACGTCGCAAAGGCAGTACTCCTCTTTTTTTCAATGTGGTTTGAATGCTCAAAATGTTACCACTCAGATGTTCATACTAGCTATCGTATATCAAACCCTCGAGGTATCCAAGCGGCGTGTATCATATGAGTGGAGGTTTTTGCGCGTCGTTCTCTGCCCGCAATCAGTGGTGCATTGATGCCTGAAGTGCACCCGGACCCCCTTCTGACCGGTACGGTTGCAGGACTCCCACCCGCCATAGCGCCATTATTTTTATTTCGGTTTAGATTCAAAAGTGTCGAGTCAGACATACCAAATTGGGCCGATTTCTTGGTTGGTTTTGCAGGGTCTGCGTGCTTTCCGCATGCATTTTGCGCAATGTCTGCAAAAGTTATAAAGGTAAGGGAGCGAATTGATTCGTCCTGTCGCTTCATCACAATCCCCCCCACATTGCCTATCCTCTCGAAATTGCCTCTTCATGAAGCTTCCGTCTCTCGTCAACGCGCTTCGACCTGCTTCTCAACCCCCAGCTGTCGCCACTGATCAAGTTTTCCCAGCCAGCTTTGCTTCCTATCCACCGGCGGTGCGACAGCCCAGTCCTCTTACGAATTCCAATATAGGTCCGACCTTAGCTCCATTGTTTACCCAGGATCTCTCCGCATTACACACTTCTGGCGGCTCAATCGGAATCATAGGTGAGTTCAATATATTCAATCCTCGGTCTACAATGTTCAACTCAAAATTCTCATGCAGAGAATATGTCCGAATCATATCCGGCATCTCCGAAAGCTTCACCCTCGATGTCTCCTTTTTTCCCGCGTAAGCCCACTATTTCAACTTGTCGATTTACAATCTAGAACTAACAATGTGGCATCTTTCGATTCAGACTCTCAATCAACACTCGTGAGGGAGCGAACTTACAATGGCAATGATAAGCAACAAGCCATTCAACACGGATTTCATGTCGGAGCATTGTCCTCGACGGCTCTGCGTCCAGAGCGTCCAAACTTCTGTTCTACAAACCTCTTTGCCTACGCCTCCCAAGCCGTGCCCTCCCAGTTTCTCCATCACCCTGAAGTTCGACCTCCATCCCCAGGTGAGACTCAAGTTCATCATGCGCCTTGTAAAACCGCCGCTAATCGAATCCAGATTTGAGATGGATAAGTGGTGCGCCTCCGCATATGCAGGCCTCCTCTAACGAAAGTGGAGGTCACTACGCGCACGACGCGCTATCTGGGACCGACTTCGCGCCGAGCGGTGCGTCCATGCCGAGCGCGTACCCAGCGCCGCCGCCGCCGTTTTCCTCGCCACGGATGCGCCAAAGATCGGACTCAGATGCAAACGCCAAGTGCGTCAAGCGACTTCGCCCACCTCGCCAGTTCACCTATCCTCCTATAATCAATGTCGCAGATGCCAGGATGGAAATGGAACACGAGGGTGAGTCTATCTCAATCATATAGAGGAGCGTGCGAGCTAATGAGTAAACTGGGTCCAAGTTTTCAATGCAGGATTCGACGACTTGAATGAACCAGGACCTACTGCGGAACCCTTCTCACCTCCCTCTCCGCGACAGGATCAACATCAATTGAGTGTGTTCTAAAATCAAATTTTGGTGAACGTCTACTGATTCATTCATAGGGCGCATACCTGGGCCAATGCACGGAGGCGGTCCAGGTCGAAGCACCTACCACCAACAAAGGAGTGAGTAGCTCAGAGTTCTTTCCAACGGACAGTGTTGACTTGTCTGCGCAGCCCCAAATTACAAACGAACACCACAACTCGCCAACCCACTAGAAAGGGTTGGCCCTGTAAAAGAGAGATTTGGCCACGGCATCGACGCCGGCCAAATCATGGCCAGCTCCAGTGCGATGTCAAACACTGTCGAGCACCCAAACGATCCACGCAGCAATGTGTATACATCATATGACCAAAGGTACATTTCAAGGGTGAACCCTCTCTTGGATGGCGAGCTGATGGTGTTGACCACCACAAATAGCGAGGACACGTCACACAGTTACGACCCGGATACGCATGCTGCACTCACCGAAAGCAACTACAAATCTCAGGATGTCGCCTCCACTGGCTGGTCAAGCAGCGTCGAGCAGGATTCTCCCCAGGCAACGAGCAGGAGTTCCTCGCCCCACTACTCGTCCCCACCTTCATTTGAAATATCCTCCCTCCGTTCACCACCATGTTCGAGTGACTGCTCTACTGGCCAAATTTCCCTCCAGTGGTCCGCAGGGTCGACACCAGGACACTCACCTTCCATCTTGCACAACGTACTACCATTTTCTCCGCAATCTGCCTTTTCCGAATCATCAGAATCGCTGCCAATGGAGCCACAAGTGAACAGTGTGTGGCGAAAAGCCAAGGAAGTTCTGAAGGGTGTTAGAGGGAGGAAATCCTGGCGTGCACTGGCCAGTGATCCCAGAAAGATTGAAGGTGCGGAGGGGAGAAAAGCGGCGACGATAGCTAAAAAGCAGCATGAACGAGACGAAAAGAAACGAGTTCAAGCGGCAAAGGTGGCGGCGAGGCAGAAGAGGAGGAGGAGTGGAGAGCGAAGATGAAGGAGCAGAAGGAAAGAAAACGGGAAAAGGAGTTGGCGAAGAAGGCGAAGAAGGCAGGGAAAGATGGACGATGGGAACTTCTGAGATAGATTACGAGGGAGAGGGGACGAACCGATAACCCGGATGGAAGTTTTCCGTGCCGGAATCACGTGGATAATTCTATATTTATCCTCTCTAGAAGTCTGCGTGGTCTCTACGTCGTATTACTAGTACTAGTACTAGTACTTATACGGCAAGTATACGGTATATACATTTCCATTCTAGAATCCTTTCAAGTGCTTATTTTTGCTGGTTTGTATTTAAAATGCTCTCTTATTACTTTCAACCGCGCCACGGTCAATATTTACCTTCATGTGATTATGTAGAGTACAACATGTCTATTTGTTCGACAACGCTCAGCGATTGCTCAGTGACTCCTTGAAACAAGGGGCGAAAGTGAAATTCCATCGCTCAACTTCCGCGCCCAGTCAGGTACACAGGTTCGGGAGCCACGGACTCGTTCAGAGGTACTGCGAGAGACGGGGAGTACTAACACTTGAAGTTCATTAACAAACTGCGAAGGAGACATGGAGTAGGTAGTAAACCCCTATTGCACATGCTAGAATCTATATTCTGGGGGAAAATCATACTTTCTCGGGTGAAGGCCGAGCCAGCAGACGAAGGATGCACACGCAACGACACAAAACGGCTCGCTGCTCTTCTGGCTAATGCACACCCGTATCCCATTGACAGTCCTGAGCCGCAGAAAATTGAGGGATGAACTTGATGAAATGAGAGGAAGGTGGTATAAATTAGGAGAAGGGAGAGAAAGATATAGAACTCAAGTAGAAAGCTGCGACACCTCGGACACACCGTAGGGTGAAATAGTGTCAATATCTCTTAGACTGGGTTCAGGGCTAGCGTAGCGCGAGTGCCCTTGTGATTTAAAGACGCAGCGCACGCTCCGATCCTAGCCAGTTCTAAGTAAAAGACATTGATCACTGCTGCGAAACGGTGGCGTCGGGCTTTGGGTGCTTGGATAGAAACGGGAGGAGGAGGGCGGATATAGCTCCCAGTGAAGGCTTGAAGGAACAATGACGTCGCGTTTACGCACCTCCATCATAAAATACCTTTAAACGCACTTCTACTTCAAACGATCGCGACTGTAATCGCATTTAGAGATGTCAACGGAGAGTACTTTACATCCAACGGGATACAACGTTGCGTATTCGTCCTGAGTTCTTTCTGAGTGACTGTCAGAGGGAGAGAAACATAGATAGTAAAAAAGACATACCGAATTCGCAGCCTTCGTTCATCGCCGTCATAGACTCCAAATTCCTCCATCAGAGCGGCATAGGAGACAAAACACAGATGACACAAAACGGAGTCACCACCCGCTCTGGACGAAATGCGGGAGGGGACTGTAGGCGACATACCTCGCAGAAAGCCAGGGAAAAGAGGTACGCACACACGAAATGGTGCTCAATTCAGATGGCTTATGGACAATCGTCGACAGTCCTGGACCGCAGTTTAGTCACTGGGTATTGAGAACTCGCTCGTATGTGACGGTGAAGAAAACGAGGGACGGAATAGCATGTAATCGTGGAAGCCAGAGGATGCCATTGAAAACATCTCGGAGTTGTGCGTTGAAGGGGTCGAGTCTACTAGCAGGCGTTGAGGAGAGCGCTGAGGTCCAGGATGGGGCGAGGAAAGAAGGCGACACGTGACATTCTAGGAACGCACATGAAGTGTCGAGGGTCGAGCGCCCTTACAAGGCGGGGAGACTTCCTTCTCCCTCCATAAGCCGGATAACCATAGACGATGTGAATACGCGAGAGGTGTATCGATGACCGCAAGAGACAAAACCTGCGGAGGTGACCGTGAGTGAACTTCCCACGGCCGGCTGTCTCCGGTCCAACGTCCTCCGCACCTCGTTCTTCCAGCCACGTCGTTTGTCTCCTCGTTCGCGCTTCACATGTACAACTTCCTGCTGTCGATGTAATTGAACTTTCTTTAGCTCCCATTTCACGCGTCTAAATCCTTGTCGATGATCGCGCCCAACAAACTCTGCTGGGGCCATGACTCGACCTCGAAGAGCCCCGCGTCAAGCGATACATCCTCACGCTACCTCCGAGTCTGAGCCGTCGGGCTCTGAGATCTATGATCTGAGGCCTGAGGCTCAGCAGGACACGCTTTATAATCCGACTCAACCTGCTGGCCATCTTCGCCGTGCCCTAGCGCTCTCAGTAAGCACTATCCCGCCCTTCTTCTCTTTCCCTCTTCTCTCCTTACACCCAATTCGGACGCCAGCTGGTGAAGTCACGCACTCAGCCTCACTACATCTTATTACCAGGCACAAGCTACTCTACCAGCTGTCCTCGATAGTTTTCATCATCATCGACTTGCGCGCGCCGCAGTGAGCATCGTCAGTGAAGCCTTCGCTGTTTTCGTCGAATGTATAGAGGATCTTGGTCATTCCATGTGCGTATGCTTGATCCCTTTACTTCCGTTTCCTTCCTTTCTGTTTTCGTGTTTCTCTTCCTTCTTCTTCTCCCTACATTCCCTTTTTCGATATTTGTTTTCCGTCTTTTGTTTCCTGTACCCGTCTTCCCCCCTTCTTTGCGCCTCTCATTACATTTTTCAAACCACCTCCCATGACCATGACTATCTCTCTACCTCTCTTGCTCTCGTCCTTCTTTCCAGTTCTCCCCAGCAATAATCCAAGTCACACCACTGACGTATTTTTAAATTTAGATTTACAAACGAACACTATACCTGCCGACATCTACAGTATATACCGCTGTCCGTTCAAAGCTCGCCGCTTCGAGTGGGAGAGCGGTTCACGGATGCACCTCTGGATGAGGTCGTCCGTCGACGAGGGTACTAGTATAGAGGGCCAGTACATGTGCGTGTTACTTTAAATTTCCTCCTTCTCCCAATCCTTTTCCGTTTCCCCGTCTACTCCGTCCTCGTCTCCTTTTCCCGCCTTCCTGTTCACTCTCTGTCCCCCCTCTCTCTTGCTCTTTGTCTCTTTCCATCTCCCTTCCATTCATCGTTCAACGTCCATACTCAATATCTCATTTTCCTAGGACCAGCTAATCTGTATCCTCGCATGAACGCCACGGCCGCTGCAGCTCGTCCGTCCATTTTGAGCACGCCCAACTGGAACATGGGTGCATGGATGCGTGAATACGCGTGGGCTCATCGATACGAACATGTATGGGCGGATGCGGCTCGTCACTGCATGTGTAGATGGACGAGCAGCTCTGTGAACGGGCTAGGATTCCTATCAGGAGAAACGAAAATGATACCACACTATACCTTCGTCCCTCTTCACTTAACCTTTTTTTCCTGCCTCCAACTCGAATTCGGGCCAGTGAAATTGTACTCCACCTGCATCCCACACGAAGCCTTCCTGTCCGAAGTATGAGCTAATTACTATGATGCTTTTCTTTCGTGCGCGAGGCTGGGAACATGGTCGGCGAAGCCTTCGTATTTCTCATCGACGAATGTTTTGGTGGATTAGTAGATGTATGTCTTTCATTCTCTTCTCTTCTCTCTCTTTCCATCCCGATTTTCTTTCTTGATCTTCTTCCTTTCATTATTCTCTCTCCCTTTTCCTGCCTCCTTCATCTCTTCCTTTATTTGCTTCCCTTGTCTGATCTCCGACCTCTGAGACCCTGAAAGGTATGACTTAGGTGAGAACGAGAGAACAAAATGCCGCCGGCGACGATGCGTTTACTTTATGGAACATTGAATGTTTCGGGAGCTACTCAGAAGTGAATTCCCAGATACGATTAAGTAAATCTAGTTTTCCTGTATTTTATTCAAGGAAACACAGTTGTTTACAGTCGCAGACTCAAAAAGTACATGCCTTGGAGCTCGTGAAGATTTCGGAATGTTTTCGCTCTACTTACTGAAAGCTCCTGTCACAGTCACTTGGGAAGATACAAAAATTCTAGGCATCCATTGGGGTCCAAATGTACCTCGTGAAGGATAATAGCGGTGTCTATGCTCAAATATTTTTGAAGCTATGTATATTGTACAACGATTATAATGAGGACGCAGTCAAACAAAAATCAAAGAGATGCCTTGAAAACATAACGGAGAGGGAGGCCCGCGTTCCGTAGGATAAATATAGATCTTCGCACGGGCAAATTTCCATCCGAAACGCCAATCGATAGCCGATTGCTCGTCTCTTTCTCGTCCATCTCAATTTCCCTTGCTTGGTCCTTTCCCATTCCTAGGACCCTTTCCCTTCGGGTCTTTCGCCTGTTCCTCAGCCCTCTTTCTCGCGGCCTCCTCCTTTTTGCTCTTCATCTTGGCGGCGTTCCTCGCGAGAGTCTCCGCCCTCTTTATCTCCGCCCGCGTTTTTGCCTCCTCTTCGGACTGTTGCATTGGGGGCGACTTTTCCCCTCGAATGCCCCCGGTGATATCGCCTCTGTGGTTGCCATAGTCGGCTCGCGGTTTCTTTTCCTTCGGTGGTGGGCGTTTCGGTGCAGATTGAGCTTTCAGTTTTGAAGGGAATGGTGGCGGCGACGGTGGAGGCACGTACGGAACGCATGGTGAGTTGATCTCTGAAAAGAATGTGGCGAGCGAGATGTGGACGGCGGGGAAGGTTTTCCACCACGGGGGTGAATTCTCGGGGGACGACTCGCTATGGGATGATGGGGAGGAGGCGGAGGCGGAGGAGGTGCTCGTTCCGATTTCCGGCGAGAGCAATGGTTGCTCTTCGGGCACGAGTGAGCCATACGGAAAGTTCTCGTCGCGTTCAGGGAATTCCAATACCCTGTTGTTCATGACCATCAGCCTCCAACAGCTTGTCGATCCAAGAGAGGAGTTGGATTTAAATGTACCTTTGGTCGTCTGTGTCATACACGTTGCTGTATGGATCATATGGGTGCTCGACAGTGCTTCTGTGTGCACTGGAGCTGGCCATAATTTGGTCGGCGTCGAGGCCGTGACCAAATCTATAGTTTAATTTTCCAACCCTTCTCAATGGGTCGGCAGGTTGGGGCAACTGGGGAGGTTCTGGCGTGCGTGTACGCCCTTAAGATGTGACTTAGCTTCGTTTGTTGAAAATGATGTAGACGGCGCTCACCTCTTTGATTCTGATATGCGCTGTAGTATGGTTCGCCTCGATTCGATGTCGTCGCAAGGGCGCGTCCTATGGATTTATCAGGTGAGTTTCACCTTTATTTTTGAGAAAAGGCTTACCTCGGCGTGTAGCAGGTTGCCGTTTATAATGGAAGGCTGGATCGTCGACCTCCTGGCTCGTCGGCGAGGAGCTCGCCAAGCCATACCCAGCATCGTACCCTACACCATCGATTAGAGCATGCACAACACAACACGATGGCTAAAACTCACCCGTATACTCCTCCATATCGATGTCCTCAATGTCGACAACACCGGAAGAGCCCATCAAGCGGGGGTGGATGGGACAAGGTCGCCCAGCATGGCAGGTGCATACTGGGGTCTCGCGATGGCGCCAGCGTATAGGATTCAGCGGGGTGACCTTGACAGGGTAGGAATCGTCGTCGTCGCTGTCGCTGGGGGCGGCGAAGCTGGATCGGGCTTGCGGAACCCACTGGTTACTGTAGTATGGAGGAGTGAACGGGGGCGCAGCGACGTCTGCTCCAGGTTGGAAGGGAATTGCGGTGTATCCTTGTGTTTGATTAGTATTGTTTTTGCAAGGCACAGATTGAACTCACCTAAATACGGACCAGTGTCTTCGATGGAATCTGGGGAAGATAAATGGTTGTTGTAAGGTGCGTTATTCGTCTGGGTATTTAAGAATCGCTGAAATCGAGTGGGCGATGACATGCCATAGGCGTCTCCGTTCAGATCTAGGAGATTAGAAACGATTTGATCAGCATCGATTTCGTGGCAGGCATATCGGACTCACCGTTGCCACCGAGCAGCGCATCGGGGACATGGTACATATGCGGGTGGTTAATCCGCGCATTGTCGGGCATCAGTTGATCTGCGGCGCTCTTTAGCCAGTGCGCAATAGAAAGTTTCTATGATTCACTTACCAGGGGAAGACATCCATACCTCGTGTGACGAAGAAGATTGCGGCGCCGAATCAGATGGTTCATAAAGATCTCCTGTGAGCTTTCGAATCAACCGCTGTTCGCTGCGTACATGATATAGATGAACTGACCTTGGATCATGTTGATTGACGCATCTAATATCCCGGTGATGAGATGGGAGTACGGTGTAGTGTGTCCCATATTCGCGTTTTCAGTCGAAATAAAGTGCTGCGCTGCTGAAGAGTCGAAACTAGATGCCAAATTTTCTGCAGTGGTATAATTCACAAGGGCGGACAATGCTGGCTGAGCTTGAGGCCGAGGGCCAAGCACGTCAGCGAGAGATAGGTGGTACATGTTTGAAAATGGGGATTCGAAAGAGTACGTGGAAAACGTTGCGAAACGTTGCGAAAATATGGGATCGATTACAATGAAGCGAAGGAACCACAGCGCAGCTTTATAACTTTGTGGACAATGCGCAGGATGCATGCCGAACACACACAAACAGCCCTGCTCAATTGATGAATTGAGTGCCTCTGACTCGACACGATCAACTCTCAACCAAAGGGAAACAATGACGGCCCAGATAGTGGGTACAATCTTACTACACTAGGATTTATTGACCCCGGTTAGAAGGGGGGCCATCGGGTGCGCTTTAGGCATCAATCATCAGTGATTGCGGCCTCACGCCGATAACGCGTGTCAGGAGGGACGCCTCCACGGTATCAGCGCCGCGTAAAGAAAATGAGTCGCAAAAAAAGTGGTTTGAATCACCTCGAGGCTCGCTACCTATCGGTCTGTCTTTATGACTCGAGCTGTAGCTGAAATTGGGGTGAGGTGAAATACAATTTGTGCTACATATCTAAGCCACATTGTACCATAAGGAGAATAAATGCTCCCGTTTCACCGGCTTTGTGTCCATAACGAGGCCGACAAGATTCGTAGTAATTGAGTCGTCCCAATTACACGCTGAATATAACGTATAGCTGTCACTGCTGGAGGTGATTGCTATTTCCAAACGGAACAGCGTATTGGGAACATGTTTCGTGGCTGTTCCCGAAAGAAATATATAAACTGTATTGGCTAGGAAAATTGAATAAACATAATATCTGTTGCAAGCCTGTTTTGTCCGCGAACACAATAACTGAATCCTCGCATATTTTTTTTGGGAACAGGTTACATTTTTTCTTATAGAAACATTTAAACTTTTATTTACCTGTTTCGTGGGTGTTCCACAATTATACACCTATTCTAGCCTGTTTCCATGGAATACACAACAGAAAAGTCACGGAACGGTTTATGTGTTTCTGTTAATAAAAATGTAACCTGTTCCCGAAAGAAATATGCGAGGATACAGTTATTATGTTCGCGGACAAGACAGGCTTGCAACAGATATTATGTTTATTCAATTTTCCTAGCCAATACAGTTTATATATTTCTTTCGGGAACAGCCACGAAACATGTTCCCAATACGCTGTTCCATTTGGAAACAGCAATCACCTCCAGCAGTGTGTCAATCAGGCGCCTAGACACGCGTGCTAGAGTGGCACATTGGGATAGTCAGTAAACACTTGCTGCATCGCTCTAAACTGTTTTATTCTTGTTGTTGAATCAATTAAAAAATACAACGTCGCTGTCGGCTTGCGCACTGATGAATTAAACAAAGCCCTTAACCCTTCTGTCACCCATTCGATATCAATCTGTGCAGGCTCGCTTCGTCTTCATAGACTCATTTCTCTATCCACCTGGACGCGGCCTTCGGAGTGCGTTCAGTAAGTTTGAACTGATGTCTATCGCTAACATACCCTATCTGATGCTTTTCTTGAACAGATTAGATTTAATTCGTACGCTACATACATATCTTTCGACGGCCAGCACGGTCAGTGGTACGGGAAAAGAGGTGTGGAGGGGTGAAAATTTGGGATGTTTTATGACGATGCATGGGTACTAGTAAATGGCAGCATTCGCTCATTAATCGTACTGCCCGTTCTTTGTCCACTTGCTTATCGTTTCCCATCCTGAGCACTTTGCGGTCCTCTCCTGCATTTTTTCGAGCGGTGGGGAGCAGTATGCTTTGTGTTGTCGCTTTCATCTCGTTATCTGACCTTGTATCACGGCACGTCCTTTTCCTATCTACTCTCGTTCAGTCTCTCGTCTTCTTGTTGAAGGAATTTGAAATAGCTGGCTCCACGGACGATCTGGCATAAAGCTATTGTAACGTGATGCATTGTTCTGAGCAGCATTGAGAAGCAGAGGTCTGGTCAGAAGTATGGAAATACACTGTCACTATTGTCTCCTTTTATCGTCTTCTCCTCATCTCATCTCTTCTTCGTTGCTTTGTGATCTCTTCATCGACGCATACTTTCTTTTCGCGTTTTTCATATCGCGCCTATTCCCGCAACGATAGAAATACGGCTCTAGATTGTCGACCTTCTACTGTACATACGTCTAATCCAGATGGACAGAGGACCGTCTCATGTGATGGATTCCATGTCCGCTGACATTCATTGAATAAAAAGTGGCAATTTTCTCAGTCTGCTATGGTACATCATGATCAAGAGGCGAGATTCGGGTTTTCATTCCGCTCGCTGGCGCTCAAATGAGGTGAATCGTGACTGGGTGAAAATGGATTTCGGGGAGTGGTAGGTCTTATGATACTATCTTTCTTTTTGCCTAGCCAAGAATGAGAAGAAGCAAGCTACATCATGATATCAGCTCGTGTAGTAATTGTATAGTTGAGGGCTATTCAAATTTTTCTTGGTAAGATCAGGCAATATTTGCGCACGGTACCCATTGTGTGCGCCTTGTACTTGTAGTTCGGCGATCGCCGTGAATTATCAGAATCGGTGCGTCGTGTGGAGGTCGTCCTTACTCCTATCCTCCATGCCCATTGATAGTACGTCCTATCCTAGGTCATTGTATGTTATTCTGAACTTAGAGAACTCCAGGAAACATGTCATCAATCTCTACATCCACGGCAAGTTCCAGCCCGATAGGCAATGTGCCCTACGACGTCCTTCGAGAAATATTTATCCGCTACATTCACCGAAAGTCTGAGGGGACTTCGAGTGCCAACACCATGGATACGCCTATGCTTCTAAGTCATGTCTGCTCATTCTGGAGATTGGTTTCTCTCACCTCCCCTATTCTTTGGTCTCGTTTATCGCGTTGCCTCACTATACATGATGCAAGGGCCAGGCTGGCAGTCCTTGAGAAAGATATCAAGATAATACAATGGTGGAAACACAACCAGGGCTCGATCCCTCCAATCCTCATCCTGGATCTTGATAGGAGATATGCACATGCAATAGAGCAGTATCACCCATTTCAAGCATTTGGCGAGGAATCATTCGACTTCATCTTGACTTACATTGCTTCAGCGCGCTATCTCGACATTCACCCTGACTATTGGAAGGGAATTGCAATTAAATCAATCCCTTGTCCAAACCTGCATACTGTAGTGCTGACGGGGGCTTTTAATGGTTTAGATGTCACTTTTCGCGCTATTCAAATGGTTATGGAAGACTTCCCGCCACCGCTACAATATTTGTCGTTGAATAAAGGCTACCTATTGGAACCCACGATAATTCTGCATCCTTTTTCTTTGTTGACCCACCTCTCAATGTGGAATTTGGTCATATCTAACAATTTCTGGCACGCCATTATCCGTGCCGCTCCAGCGCTACAATGGGGATACTTCAGCATCACCCAGATACCCATGAATACGATGAATACTACAAGCTGCATTCTTAAGCAGCTCACCACACTCTTCGTCAGGTGCACTGATGTTTCGTTAATCTTCACCAACCTGTACCTACCAAAATTACACACTTTATCGCTATCAGCAAAATCTGCGGCGTGGAGTCAGCACCACGGTATCATTCAACTCCACCAAATCCTTGAATGTGCACCCGCTATCACCACACTTGAATTGGGGGAGTGCTTTCTATCACTTCATCAATCTTCTTATCCTTCGATGATACTTCCTGCGCTTGAGAATGTATCGCCGATTTGGAACCACACTCCTCACCTGGCGAACCTACATTTCGTTATCTACTACGAGTATATCGAGGAGCCAAAATTGGCCGAAGACAGATTAGAACTGTTTGTTCGACACCTATTTGGATCGATCAAATTGTTAGGTCTTGATGATATAGTCTGCCCTTTACAGTTCATCACGGTGGTCGATAACAAGCTGAACATGATTAGTGAGTTCACAAAAGCACAATGTCGTGAAGTCGCTGCTGCGTTCCCAAATATTGTTCTCGAGTTTGCGCCGGAATCACTGGAGGACGAAGCCTCAGAAGATTGGCAAGAATGGTGCTTGCGAATGTGAAGTTATATCTCGTGCGTCCTATTTCTATTTTGCTTTTCACATGATAATAATTCTGAAGTGCAGGCGCATAGCAGATGACTGGAAACTGCGTCAAAGAAGTTTGGCAACGCGGCGGAAATTGAGTCGCATATCGAAATGTGTACATTGTCCATACATAGGCCCTCAGATAGCAGGATTGGTTGTTTCAAGTCCAGCATTTTTAGGCGAAGCAGATAGTTGGTTTAGAATACCCCGTGCTGGAGGCAATCTGTTTGTGATTAAATGGAAATGTTGTGGTTCAATCCTAAAGGCTCGCTAAGTTAATGGCATCCGCGAATTTGTGACGGTGCTGCAGAACAGCCAAATAATGCCCCCGCCTCGATACGCTGTGCGGAATGAACACAATGAATGATTTCTGAGCTGAAGTGCTTTTTCTTAAAGCCTCTCCTCGCGAACATCTCATAACTATGTTCCTAAACTACGCTGGCCTACATCAGCATCAACGAGCCCATACACCTTCCTCATCGACGAGCCAGACGCGCATTTACACATCTATAGACTGATAGAGACAAAAAGTAAAAGGGGGACTAAAGAATAAGTTAAATCGGAGGACGTATGTGTATTGATCCGCCATACAATTCATCGATGAGAAATGTGACGGCCTCGCAGATGATACGTACGAAAGGAAGTGATGCGGACCTGTATTCGCCGTGAATGCACTTGGTTAACGATTGCAATTTGCGAGCGCATTCAGGCACGCAATTACGCACCTCTAGACTGATATTACGCGCGTGCAGTAATAGAAGTCATGGAAGCGTTCGTTCGTAAGTCAAACCGAGTGGGCGCTAGGTTGGCGTCAGCGATATTATTCAGATGACGAACAACGAATGAAGAAATGGAAACGGACAGCAATTGGCGGAGAAAGAGAGAGCAGGAGTATGAGTATAATGGAGAGGGAGGAGGGAAACAAAATCAAGAAGTCAGGAGAACAATACAGAGGAGAAAAGCCTCCAAAGACGGAGGGAAAGTGAGAACGAAAGAAGGGACAGAAGGAAAGATATGGGAGCACACACGATAAACGCGACGGCGTCGCCAGACGACCCTGCCCTGGTACGGAAAATGCGAACCCTTCGACCACTCCTGCACGCGAGCTATAAAAGGCCGGTTATGGGTGCATGAGTTCCGGCCGTGGAGTTTGTTTGTAGATTGTGGTGTTTGTTCGTTGATTGAGATTAGGTGATGCTGGATGTAGGGTATTAGCGCCAGAAGTGGAACGAGGGACGAGGGAGGGAAAGGGATGGGCGCAGCCAAGAAATGGACACAGCCAAAAAATGAGAACGGATAGAGAAGAGAGAAGGCATGAAGCTTTGGAGGGGGAGCGAAAGGAAGAGAAAAGGAAAAAGTGGAGCACGTACATATATTGATCCACCATACCACCATACATTCATCGATGAGAGGCTTCCCTGAAAATACGCATGAAAGGAAGTGATGAGGCCCTGTGTTATGTGCGCCTGCACGGTCTTGGGTAACGATTGCGAGAAAGGAGCCGATGAAGGTCTAGCTAGAGTTGGTAGTGAGCATAGTGCGCATCAGACGAGAGAAGAGCGTGTACGTTACAGTAGGGGACGCGTCAGGTGGATGCAAGTCCAAGGCTTCGATTTACTCTCGATCGCTCGCAGCAAAAATATTGGGAAATGGAGGAACACCCCGTTAATATCTGCTACGCGCCGCCCAGCATGACTCCGTGCATTATCGAGGAGTAGGAGGACAGCATTGAGAGTAGCGAGCATGCATGAGGTGCACAGGAGAAGGAAAACATTGATCTATAGTTCTGTTAGTGGATGTTTGAGTTCGACTAGGAGAGACGAGGCAGATGATGCTTACGGAGAGGCTACGATAAAGCTGTTAATCAGAGTGTTGGAGCGTGTCATTCACAAGCATCCTGAGACCTTGAGGGCGTGCGGGAGGAGGTCGTTGAAGCTTTATTGAGGCTATTTGAGGCTGTGTCATGCATATGAGTGTTTGAGCATGGTGCTGGAAGCCTTCAGGTCATCATGCGCATGAGATTCGTGGATATAAGACTCAGAGAATTCCTAGGTTTCGTGCATGACTCGATGTGTAGACAGAAAGTGCGACGGTGGAGACGAACGACGTGGCAGGAAGAAAGGCGCGTGGATGACGTCAGACCGTGAGATGTTCGTTTGTTCATTGACACGGTCGTGCTCTTGTCTCCTTCACTCACGGACGTCTTCCCTCCGACGGTCTCTACGCATAGGGGAGAAGAAGGGAGTGAACTTGGGCGCTTGAGCTCGAGATCTCTTTGACCATCTGGTGCGTTTATGTCATAACCTCTTCATCGTTCTCATTTTGCTTCTGTCTTAGGCCGGCCTTACCTCCTGAATCTCAGTTTGCCTTCCTTCTTTCATTCGACCTCCTTCTTTCCATTACTGTCGCTCACTTCGTAGCACTCTCCGTACCTCCTTCCTGTACACTCGACCCCTTCGATGCACACCCGGACTGATTCGATGGTAGCACGTCGGGCGGCGATAGGGTCCTCATCTGCCGGATGTCGCGATGGGCACATGCGTACACTTCGCGTGCCACCCGTCGTACGCTGGCTTCCAACACAGCATTCCTTTCGCCGTCCGTCTTCTTTTCCATCGCTCCATCAGCCTCAGCGGTGTGAATTCTCCCATTCTTACTGTGTTGTTTGTGAGCACCAAAGCGCCTCTCTTTTTCGTGCGCTTCGCTCCTTTCCCCACTCTTTCATTCCCATTCTCTCTCCCTCCCTTCCATTTTATATTACCCAGCGACGGCACTGCGACCAGGACTGCACCATGCCTAAGGAATATGTCAAGCTAGATAGACGACCGCATCATGCCTGCGTGCCTTTGTCTATTTGCTTATCATCACCCAATTTGCATTTAATGCAGTCCTTGCCCGCGTTTCGTCGAGCGTAATAATGCGATCCTTATGCTTTGTATCACCTGTTCCATTGATTTCACCTGGATATCTCGATTGTGAACCGCCTGTACGTCCCTGTTCTATCTACTATCTTCCTGTCTCTGATTCTCATGTTGAATGTAGAGAACCAGCGAGCGGCATCAATCATTTAGAAAGGTCTGAGCACCGTTCTCCTTCCGGGTCGATGATGGATTATGCTGGTGTTCTTCAATTCGAGCAGGGTTAGTGTCGGGATAGAGGACTAGTAGTCATGGTCAAGATAGGTACGCACATCCATCCGATTTCGTTATTATAATCTTCTTGACTTTGGACCTTGGTATGAGGCCTTTTCTCTCCTCTCCTCCTGGCACCGTCGTTTCGTCATTCAAAAATACCCCTTCCCTTCTCTTCCCTACGCTTCACCTCTTCCTCTGTCCCTTTCCCTCCCAAACTCCATCCACCGATGTAAACGCAGCTCAGGACTGTTGACACTCTGGCCCTGCTTAAGCCAGATGGACAGAGGACCTAATTATGTGTAAGGTACTCCGTCCGCTGGCTTTGAAGTGGTTATCGATACAAAGGAGTGGCAACAGTCCTCTCTTGTATTACGTCGAGAGTTCAAATATCGGGAGTTCGAGAGTTTGATGCTGCGCTACGATGAAAATATTGTGCTGCTCGCTTAGGTTCGAAGAAGGTGGATCGTGAACGGGTGAAATGGTGTTGGGGGAGCGATAGGTCTGCGTGATAAGATCTGTTTTTCTTTATTCACTCAGACCCGGGATTTACAGAAAGGATCAGTGTACTGCCTGTTCGGTTAGCCATTATAAACATCACCGGGATAGCGGAGGTGGCGTAAGCGTTTTTGCGTCGTACGGGCTACAATTCTGATTGCGCTAGTACGTATTACACGTCTGCTCAGGTGCGGGTGAGGGCGGGCTTAAGCTTCATGCGCACATAAATTACCTGGATTGTAATTCAGATATATGCTCTGTTTATCACTTAAGGCCCATTCGGGTGTATCATAGGAAGTTAATTGCATCAACACTGCACGAATTGAGTAACAAAATAGCTAGCGAAGGAGAGCAAGGTAGAGGTAAAGGTAAAAAAAATGAATGAGTACGTCTCGAGGACAAAAGGTCCGATGACATGGCTGGGCTGAGACTGGGGAATTCGGGAGATGTAGAAGAAAGAAACAACGACAAGAGAGGAGAGTAATAGGAGTCTACGTCTACATCTAGACTATTGCCAGAATAAATACAGAACACGCAGAACGCAGTTCTTCCACATTACAATAGGGCGAGAGGGCTCGAACGTTGGGGCCGGGATGGCTTGATCGTCGCTTTGGTATCATAAATGCGACTGTTCATTGCCGATTTGAACTGAGAACAAGCGCAGAGTCGAGGAAAAGGTAAGGATGAGAGGGAACGCGCAGAGGATGGCACTAAGATTTATCAGCGAGTTTCGTGCATGCAGCTATGCGAGCGTAAAGTATGGTTGCATGCATGAGATCCTCGCAAGTCGCGTAGGAACCTCACGCCATCCTTGAATGTGCTCGTCGATCTGTGAGGGTAGACGATGGAGAACTGTAGGAATGAGAGGAAGCATGTACCATGCATTTGAGGGCCTCAGCAGCGACAAGGGAAAACAAAGAGAGTGAGTCTCACTGCATACATCCACGCTGCACGGCCTGGTGTACGCTTGCGATTCTGACAAATTGGGAATCCACTACCACTGCTGAAGGCCTTGGGCTGGTAACGGGAGCTTCCTGGTGATGTGTGCTTTACACAATGGGAGGGTATTGCATCATGCGTTGATTTGAAAGACGACCGAAGATGTCGTTGAAGCTGAGCGCTGAGCACAGATGAGAGAGGGAACAGGAAGACGAATCGATGACGGGTTGCGACAAGCGGCACTTCGGATGACGGACCCGAAAGAACGCGCCCGGCTCGCTCCGGTGTGTATGATGTCATCCACCTCACTTGTCTGCCTCCTTCCTTCTCTCTTCCTTCCTTCCTTCCTTTGTCCTCCTCTCCTTCTCCACACTCCTATCTCTGCACACCCTGTCCCTACTTCTCCTCATCTTCAAGCCTTTTACTTGACCAACCCGTTCCCCACATCCGCGCCTGTCCGCTCCACTTGGAACCCATTGCTCGACACTGTACCAAGTAATAACAGCCTTGCGCTGGTGGTCATGTCTTCACCAGGGCCGCATGCATACAGAAAGCCTAACAGGGTGGAATGTACGCGTGGTGCTGTATACATCCCATACAGCTTGCGTAGGCTGTTGCTTTGCTGAGCGGGCTTCCAGTGTGGGCTTTGCTCTGAGTCTTTCTCTCTGCTAAATGCCTAGGCGGTGTTCTATCTGCCGTGCTTCTCTTCCTTCATCCTTGTCTACTCGCCTCCTCCCAATTTCGAATCATGTTCTCCTATTCGGCCTCACGGCGGGGGACTTACTACGGTGACTGGGTGAAGCATGTATGCGCGGCGCTGCACGTCTGACTTGATACGTGTCAAGGACTCGTCGATAGTCAGCCACTGCTCTTAGGCGGGGGTTTAGACTGTGCAGTGTGCTTCCCTCTTCGATTATTCTGTGTGTGGTGCATATCTCCTTCGTCCGCTGGCTGACACCAAACACCGCCAGTGCTCCCGCCAATCCTCGCCCGCCTTCCATGTAGATTCGAGAGTCGGAAACGACGTTCTGTGTTGCTCTGGCTTATCTTTTTTTCCCGTTCTTTCGCGCGTTGTGGATGGAGCTTGGGGTCTATGATTCTTGAGCACTAGTACACATTGGGAGCGGTGAGTCTTCGATACTGTTGACTTTCTATTTATTCTGATGGATTTGCTGGTACTTGTAGCCCGCTGGGGTGTCTCATTTGTAAATCACCGCGCGGTGTGAATGTGGACATAAGAGGGAACATCAGTGCGGAGGCGTTTATACTCACATGGGTGCGTAATCCAGCCATCATCTCTTTATCACGATTGACGAAACAGGCTCCTTTTTTGACTTGATCGCTGGTCGAGCAAACCTGCATTCTAATCTCGACCACACCCGAATACGAGAGCGGCATCTTTACTGAAATGTGCGTCGTCGAATTTTCGAACGCATGTACTAACAGAAAGCTGATAGAATGTTGTCCGCTCTGGCACTATCATTTCTGTGGCCTCCCATGTTCAGGCTCCAATTACACTTGACCCGTCCTCTTCACAATGTTGTGTTATCAGGCCTACTACATGCTCGCCACTAGATACTTCATTGATTCTCTCCGCCCTCTCGGTCAGATGAAAATCAACGGAAAGATGGCTTAGGGCTGTCAGAGGCTCGCTTTGCGCATATGCCCGCTGAATGGAGGACTGCGCATACATGCGCGCGCTCTTCGTTCACTGGTTTATCCAACCATTTAGCCCGAGACCAGCCCTTCCTTCACCTTCTGTTCATTATACGGCTGTTTTTTTTTTGTTTTCGCCCCGCTCGACGGATTTGATCGTATTTGTGAATCTCGTATAATTGAAATTGGAAAGTATTAGGTCTACAAAAGTGGTATATGGTATATAGTAAATATATGAGAATGCCAATGCGCATTTCCAAAAAAAAAAAAACCAAAGTCAAACAAAAAATTGTCTCATACAATCGCACGTCCACGAGTAGTGCGTCGAACACCGCTCCAAATTGTATCTCTTCCTCGTATCTGACATCAAAGGCTCGCAACTCGAAGCCCTTCCATCACATGATAACACACTCCTTATCGTCCGCCTTGACCCCGTGAATGCCCATCTCCGCGAACGTCTGCAGTTTCTTTCCGACAGGGGTAGAGACAGAACTAGGCGTGGACGTCGCGGCGGTCTTTGACGGTCGTGGGGTGGCCAACGGGCCTGCTGCTGAAGATAGCGAGGACAGAGGAACGGGACCATCAGTGAGAGTATAGCCACTCCCATAAGGCTTCGACGTCAATGGCACCGACGACGATTGAGAAAGGGACGTCATGGACAAGGAAGATGAAGAAATGGGTAGTGACGTAGTCGAGTCGTCGGGATTGAGCCGCATCCTCTCGAGCCTCGTTAGATTCGTCATCCCCACCCCCGAGTTCTCCGCATGCCCTCCACCGAGACTGGAGCTGGAGCCGGCCGCAACAGAATTCTTGCGAATGACATCGACGACCATCCGTCCATCTGGCCTGCGTCGTTCCGGGCTTGCACCTGCACCCGCTCCAGCGAAGCCAGTATCATTTCCACCTGGTATAGTTTGCATCTCTTCTGCCTCGCGGATCGTCGGGAACGTCGTTCCCTCCCACGGCGGGGAGAGAGGCTGCGTTTCAGCGCGTTGGGCGGCTTGCGTACGACGTCGTACGAGCTTGGTCTCGGTGATGGCATCGTGTTCTTGCCGAGAGAGTTGCTGCGGTGCAGGTTGCGAGAGGGCTTGGAGACGTCCTGTGGCATCCGTGTTACCGTGAGATTGAGCCTAGTAGGAGATTAGCATGGATTGAGAGGCAAAACGAAATAAAGCCTGAAACGAAAATAGCAAAAGGGAGTTACGAAATTCAGAAAGAGCAGAATAAAAAATAATGGCAAGGAAATGGCCCGTCAACACCCTGAACGGTGAAGAAAAAATCGCTTAATCATAGGAGCACGATCGAGGTATCGAAAACGGCACGAAGCGAAGAAAAGCAAATAAAAGAAAAGTAAAAAAGAAAGAAAAAATCGAAAACGACGAGGACACTCACCAATCGATACCACTCCATCGCCTTGTCCAAATTCCTCGACTGGCCAACACCCACCTCCGCATAATACCCCATCGCGAACTCTGCACTCGGCAAGCCCTTCCTCGCCGCCTTCTCCGCAAACGTCAACGCCAGCCCCTCATCCTTCTCAAAGCCCCCACCCCCACCCTCCATCCTGCCCGCCGCCGCTGCCGCCCCACCACTCCCACACAAAAACCATTTACTCAACGCCATATCCGCCTCGACTTCGCCCTGCTGAGACGCCAACGAATAATACTGCACGCTCAGGAGGGGATCAAAGGGAAACGGGGGCTCGGCGAACTCGTAGGCGTGCCCGAGCTTGTACTGGGCGGCCCCGAAATGGAGGTACGCGGCGCGTTCGAGGTGCTTGCGCGCTTCGAGGGTTGGGGAGGAGCCTGGCGGGATGAGAGGGGCGAGTAGGGCAGGTGGGATGGTTATTTGGGTAAATTCGGAGAGAAGGAGGAGGGCATAGACATAGGCGGGTTGGGGTGTGGTGAGGGAGGCGAGAAGGGCAGCGCGTTGGAGGAGGGGAAGGGCGATGGATGGGTTGGAGGAGAGGGAGAGTTGGCCGAGGAGGTAGGCCATACCCATGCGCTACGAAATTGTCAGAAAAAATAGTTAGAAGAAATTCAATCACTTACGTATAAACAACTCTCCACGTTCGCCTTGACACCCCGCTCGAAACACTCCTTTGCATGTACGTGGTCGTTAAAGTTCTCATAATCGCGGCCAAGGCGGAACCAGGCCGCAGAATACCCACCCCTCGCAGCAGCCTCGAAATCGCGAAAGGCGGTTCGAGGATTATGCTGCACAAGGTCGGGGAACGCGCCCGTCGCTTCGAGTCCAGCACGCATTGCGATGGCTTCAGCGATGTATAGGGGCATTTTTCCTCGAGCGGGGTCATGCGAGGATGCGAGCTGGAGGATGATGGGGATGGCGATGTGGGCTAGGCGGTCGAGCTCGGGGTCCTTGAGAGCAACGGGGCCAACAGGCGGGTCGGTGGAAGGTGGCGCGCCTGAGGCACGCTCGACGACGAAGAGAATGTCTCTGCACCAGGAGATCTTGAGAGCTGGGTCATGGGCGGGGTTCTGGATCTGCTGTGCAGCCTCTTGGAGCTGAGCGAGGATGGGGAGAGGGGCTGTGAGAGAGGGCATTGCGGGCTGTTGTTGCGCAGGCGGTGGTGAGGTCCGGAGTGTGGGCTGGCGGGGTGGAGATTGTTGGTATACAGGTTGTTGAGGAGGCGGGGGAGACTGGAACTGCATTAGCAGAGAATCTGATTTAGGACTGCTAAGAGAGGCTGGTCCGAAACTAAGACCTAAGAAACGAGCGAAGAGTAAAGGTAATAGGCCTGGGGAATAACATAGAGATACCTGGGAAGCATCTGCTCCTTGCTTGATATGGGTTCCGAGTGAAGACAGATGCAGGTGGTATACAATATTTGAACAGTCGACCGCGGATGGCGATGATCTTGAGCTGGGTGAAGAGGCGAAATTCGGGGCATATGGCGTAGATGATGGAGGTTCGAACAGAGCGCCCCGGATGACGGAGCTGATAAACGAGCGCCCGGCTCGCTCCGGGATGTATGAAGTCATCCACCCATTCGTTTCACTCCTCTCCTTCCCTCTACACTCCCTCACGCAGCGCACCTTATTCTCCCTCTTGGCGTATCATCCTGCCCTCCCTCTTGCACTCCCACATCTATGTCTTCAGCCTCTCTACTTAGAAGCCATTGCTCGAGACCGCACCAAGTAATAGTCTTGCGCAGGGGTACACGTATACACAGGGCCGCATGCTACAGAACTCCTATCAAGGTGGTACGTGCGATGCTGTTCCGAATTTGAACCATCGGCTGAGGTTGTTGGCTGTACATGCGGGTGTTTGAATCTAGTGTGTGTGCTCCTTCCTCTGTGTTTACCGCCTAGTTGATGTTCTGTCTCGTGTATTCTCTTCCTTCTTCCTTGGATACATACTCGTCAGATCCCAGGAGCTAATTACGATCTCCTATTGAAGACCAATGGCTTCTCGTCGTAGTGCTAGCTATGACTACAGGATGGAACATGTATGTATGCATGTCACTGCGGTCAAGGACTTATGTTGCGTCAGCCGCTCTTCTACAGGGTTATGGTTCGCTCCTAATCCCTCTATCCTATCCCTATTCTTGTGCCAGCCCCTCTCTCGTATGCATTCCTTATCTTCGCGTCTTTTCTTTCCACATTTCGCTTCTAGATGTGTCACACTCTGCGTGAAGGAACAGTATCCTTGACTATCCAGGACCGCAGACTTGCATTACGCATGGCGTAGTTGTATGCGCGGTGCTGGATCCCAGTTTGGTGCCTAGCTTCACGCCGTGCGCTGGTGATTCTCTAGGCGGATATCCTCGCTCTCTGTTTTTGACATACGCTGCGCAAAAGTATGCGCACGATTCGTGTGCGATATCGTTCACTTTATACTGGTATCTGTCTTCGAAATCTATGTCTTCACGTCTCGCTGCTTATGGGTCTCTATTCCTAGACACGCATAACGAAAGGTGAAGAAAGCGTGGAATCAAGTAAGTCATTCACTTGGGCGGCGACCAGGGATCTGAGATCCGTGGTGCGCAACTGGAGTGAAAGGTAGATATCTTGAGCGTATTGGCCTCCTTTTGCGCTCTGCAGTGAATTGGCATTGCCATTAGGCAGTTTTTCTGCGCACGCATTGGACCGCGGACCATCACAGAGGACAGAGGACAGAGGACAGAGGACAGGCGGTGATAGTATTCCTTAGTCCTACTCCACTCAGCTATGAGTTCCGTGCTGCAGCCTCGACTGGCGAAGAAGCAGTGAACATGGAGTTGAATAACCAGACGAGAGAGGCTGCGAGATATAATATATTCGCTCAATGAGATGCGAGAATGGACCGTATGGTTACATTTCACGCAACAGAGGGTATAAACGAGTGGAGACAAGGACTATGCAATGGTGATCCTCTATCCATCCATCTCGCTTATTGGGTTGCATATCATACCATTACTGTCCTGTTCCGCATTTCTTTCATTCGAGGTCCAGTCCTGTTCCGCATTTCTTTCGTTCGACGTAGATCAGGAAGGAGCTATGTGAATAACATAGGACACCGTAAATGACCCACAAAAATGTGTTTGTGTTGTCATTTGTGTGCGCGTGTACATCCTCGTTAACCACCCCCAACCACGCCCTCTCCCCCATCCTCGCACTCCGTTTCATATCGCGTTCAGTCATGGACCTCGACTCCAGGCCGTCCGTACATCCGCACACCCTCTTTCCGCCCATTCACGCCTAAGCGGACGAGCCCAGCCATCAATGAGTCAATCCAAGACGCGCCTATCCCGGCAGGCCTCTCTCGGTGTACATTCATACACTCATCCAAAAATCTTCCACATAAATGCGGAGCAGACGATGGAGTGTCAGTTTTGGCGGCCGGGCGTTCGTCCTTGTACCGTGATGCTAGTTCGCTAATCGTTAATTGTGGTATATGTCCATCAATCTAAATTAGGCGGTGTTGGAGGATGTCAGCGGTAGAATTTAGATGAGGGACAGAGGAGAGGGCAAGAGGTTGAAGACGGCGAGAGGAGAGGTGCAGCGAGAAATAAGGACGCGTGAGGGAAAGAAGAGATGGAGAAAGGGAAAGGAGATGGGAAAAAGGAAGATAGGATGCGCAGGGAAGCAGGCGGTAGGCAGGGAAATAAGAAGGACATAGGAAGGGGATATCGATAAGGGCGAAAGAAGAGAGGACATACCAATGAAAATTCACTATGCGTTCGCATCGAGGAGAAATGAAAGGCATCACTGAGCATCCACGCCCAAAGCTACGAACCCCGTTGTGCCTTCGTATTGACCCTCGTATGCCGCCTCTCCTCCGCAAGCCCCAGCCCTCTCCCTCATCCTCGCGCACCATTTCGTATCGTCCTCCTTGCATTCGGTCATCGACCTCGACCCGAGTCCATCTGTCCATCCGCGCCCTCTCTTCCTTTCACCACCGCTGCTGCTTGCCCATTCGCGTTTTCATCCACCCACCACCCATCCACGAGCCCATACGACGTTTGACGAGCCCATCCAGGCGTGCATTCGCGCACCCATAGACCTATCCTACATGAAAAAGCAGGGGAGGAACCAGCCACGACGGCAGGTTTTCAATCGCAGCGTCCATCCGATTATCGCAGTATTCAGTCGCGAGTTGTTCCGTTCGTGCATCTAGAATAAGCGGCCCTGGAAGCGAAATGTCAGCGATGGGATGTGGACAGAGAAGGAACTGAAGGACAAGGGAAACAAAAGTCGGGAAAAACGGGAGGGAAGAGGGAAGGGATGGTGCTAAGAGAGGGAGAGATGGAGAAGAACATGAAGGAGATATGGACGGAGAGCGGAAGGAAGATCCACGTACATACACCGCATATATTCGTTGATGAGACGCGAAGGATTCGACGACCATGCTCCACGCGGCGCGCGTAAGGGTAAGACGATGACCACACAAACGAGAACGAGAGGAAGGGAGAGGCGAAAAGCGGCATAGGTGCCGTATGCTGCGTGTTGGTGTGAGGTGCAACGAGGAACGGCGCATGATCTACTGACGTTCGAGTTGATTGAAGAGGGAAGCGAAGGAAGTTGATGCTTACGGAGAGCTCAAGCATGATAGAGATAGCGAGAGGGTTAGGTCAGGGTATAAAGCGTCGTGCTCAGCCTCAGCTGCAAGGCGATTCGACTCATTCGAGTTGCGCGGTTGTCGAGACTTGATAGAGACACGTGTGTGAAGTTGGCGTGCAGAAGCGCTCGAGTTATCATACAGACAAAGTACGTCAATAGTTGGAAGGTCCTGGGTCGATACTAAGCGCGTCGACTCAGTGTGCAGAGGGAAGGCGCGACGGAGGAGCCGGACGACGTGGCGGGAAGAAAGACGCGTCTATCACGTGATACATACCGTGGGACGTTGATTTACTCACGGTCGCGCTGAATCCTCATTTCTCCTCTTCCCATCCTGACAGTACGTTGTTTGCACATACATGGTTGGGCTAGCCATGAACTTGGGTGCTTGTGCTTACTCCTCCCTCTCCCACATTTGAGCCTGACCGTTTGCGTGCGTTATCTGACGCCACGTCTTCCATAACCTGCTCGTCATCGTTCTCCATTTCGTTCTACCCTCCTTCCTCGTTCGCCTCACTTCTGGTCTTGTATACCGCATCTCACAGCCCGGCGCTCTTCACCCCTCCAGTTCATACACTCCAGCCGTTCTCTGCACAAGCGGATCGATTTGACGGCAGGGCGTGAGTGCGTCATACCTCATCCCACTCCTCTTTGCCGTGCACTTCACTTCACTCCCTTCCCCACTCCCCCTTCCCCTCCCTTGCTCGATTGCTCCCACGTATCGCCCAGCGACGGAAGCGCGGCACAGGACTGTCAGCAGATCAAACGGATAAGCAAGCTGAGCAGAGGACCGTACCACGCGTACGTGTTAATTGTCCACTTGGCTTTTATTTCAAATTTTGAACCATGCGCAGTCCTCCCCCGCGTTTGGTCGACGATGAGTGTGAAACTCTGCACTATATTGACTGTCTTGTTATCTTAGTATCGGTCTTACTCATGCTCTTCAGAAGAAGGTGAGGGCGACTCTACTTTCTACTGATGATCATATCACTTCTGACGATTTGCGGCTCTAGAACTGATATGCGCTGTATTCTGGGTTGTTTGATCTCCGGTCAGATTGGGATGGAGGACGTCTCGCGAATCTTCGAGAGGCGGAGGGCACTTCTAAAGGTGTGTCCTATTTAACATCCACTATATTGGCGCTGTTTAGAATCCTCTCGCTGATAGCACCCGCTCTACATCTATGTACCTCTCCGCCTCCAAGCGCGAGCACCCTCCCTCCACGTAAACACCCCTCCGCGGCGCCCATTAATGGTATCGTCTTCATTACTTCTCCTTTTCTCTCCGTCTCCCCATCCCCTCTTCTCGCCCTGTTTGCTCGCTGCCTTCAGTCATCGCCATAAAACATCGAAAATAGAAGCAATGTCCTCGTTGGGCCATTCTACAGTCAGCCGGGACTAGGGACACACTCCACCTGGCGGCGATGTGTTCGCGGTACCGGCCTCATCAGAAGGCGCATTGCTGGCATTGCTTCACTTCGTCCTCCGGCGCGTCGTATGTGTGGGCTCAAAACATGGCATTCATTTAATTTTTACCCTTGCTCGCCTCGTGTCACTTCTTCACTTCTTCCTTCTAAGTTCTCCCTTCTCAAATGACATCACCTGGCGGTGGAAGTGCGGCTCAGGATTGTTGGTGATCAGGTGTGCGCTTAGGCCAGATGGACAGAGGGTCGCAGTCGTGCGTGTGTCCTTCGTCCGCTGGCCAATGTGAAATCCTTCAGATCTGCGCGCAGTCCTTTATACCTTTCGTCGTGGGTTGAGAGCGCGCACTGACATTCTGTGTCACTCAGTGTCATTATTACTATTATTTCGCGCTGATTGATTTGCGTTCCGTATGTCTATACTATTTTCTTGTTCTTTCTAACGATACTGAAAGGATAAACGCGCGGCGAAATAGGTATCGAACAGCAAGTCGGCCTCAAGGGCTATTAGGTTGTGCATTAGGAAAGGGTCATTCATAGAGGTTCGTTGCTTGCAGCATTGGTATTTATTCATATGCTACTCGCCTAATAGATCGACCAAATAAACCCCTTTTTCACTTCATTGCTGGTCGAATGTACCAGCGCAAGCGCCTAAAGTTCGAATGTGAGTAGCGTCGTTGCTTAAACGACCGTCGTCAAGTCGAGGACGCATATCCCAACGGAAGCTAGGTGATGGTCTTCCATCGTTCGGTTCCGAGTACGGCGCTCTGCTCGTAGCATTATATGTAGCCTCACATGCCCTCCGAGTCTACCTTGTCCTCAAACACTATTCCCATTCCCTACTCTGATTATGTTATGACAATGTATCGTTAAATGTTTTTTGGTGTAATGGTTGACGTTGCTTCGTTTCATTCTTCGGCGTATCGTGCGGGTTCAGTATCATTTATTTTACCCCCGCCTCACCTCACCTCGTCTCAATGTTTCGTCGAGGGTGAGTAGCTCCGCTTTTCGTTGACTGTCTATTTTCCAATCTTGTTCCCCTTATTGTTTCCCTCTACAGAAGACTGGGGTAGGTACGCGTCCTCGCCTTTTCTTATCCCCTCCTATCCCTTATCAATGAATCACATCACTCAGCGATGGAAGAGCAGTTCAGGACTGTCGGCGGTCAGATGCGCATGAGCCAGATGGGCAGAGGATCGCATTCGTTCGCGTATCATTTGTCCGCTGGCTGATAATATTTGTCTTGGATCGTCCACTCATGACTTCCATCAAGAGTCGAGTCGCGAGCGGGTAGCAGTGCTCTGTGTTTCTCTGTTGAGTGGCTTTGTTCTGACTACTGTGAATTGACGAAGGCGTTTGAGATAGATAGATAAATCAGAGGAATGTTTTCTCATTAGGTATTTGATACTACTTATTATTAATTCGCTCTAACGATCTTCGCTGAATTGTTTCATTCTTGTATCGCTGAGGGGGAACGTAGGTGGATGTGAAGGGGAATATGGATGTGAACAATATAGGCGCATGACTCAAATGGGAGCATAATCCCATTCAACATCTCTTTGTCACTCATTTAATAGATAGACGAGATCGAACCTTGCGATAATATCCTCAATGTATCCGGGTACACGGTTGGGATATCAAAAATATTTGTCTACCAGCGAGCGCCAACATGCCGCCTGAGATGTATCCTCACATACTTTCACATTTAATTGAAATATGCTACGTTAAATTGTTTTAATTCCGTCTTGGTAAGAGTCAGAAACCGCTTGTGGAAGCGCCCGTTCCGAGCTTTCATGTGATCTCTCTGAGCATTGAGATATACGTAATTATCATATAAATTTTGTGTGATCTCCTGCAGGCACATATTGCCTTTTAAGCTTCTAAACTTTACTGTAAGATATTGTCAATAACAACCAGAAGGGCAGAGCGCTTCAAAATCCAAGAAGAGAAATGGAGAAGGAAAGATGTGAGGATAAATATAGAACGTTTCACGTGATTCCGGCACGGAAAACTTACTTACATCCGAATCGATAACCAATTTGTTCTCGTCCTCTTCGGATCTCAAAGTTCCCTTCTTCCAACCTTTCCTGCTTTCTTCGCCTTCTTCATCGCCTCATTTTCCCGTTTCTTTTCCTCCCGCTTCTCCTCCTTCACTCTCCATGCCTCCTCCTCTTCCACTTTTCTCGCTGCCTTCTTCGCGGCGCGTACTTTTTTCTTTTCCTCTCGTTCATGCTGTTGCCTGGCTCTCGTTGCCGTTTTTCCGCTCTCTGCATTTTCAATTCTTCTGGAATTGCTCGCCAGAACACCGGGGGATTTTGTTCCTTTGAGGCCCGCCAGAAGTTCCCTAGTTTTTCTCCACAATCGATTGGCCTGTGGCTCTGGTTCCGGCAATTCCGACGACTCGGAGAATGCAGATTGAAAGGAGAATGGTAGCAGGTCGTGCCAGGTGGAAGGTGAGTGTCCTGGTATCGATTCTGTGGACCACTGGGGGGAACTTTGGCCAATAGAGCAGTCTGTCAGCTTGCCGTCCAAGAGAGGGTTTGCCCACAAACGTACCTTTGGTCATGCGACGTATACGTGCTGCTGTGTGGATTGTGTTGGTGCTCGACAGTGCTTGACATCGCACTGAAGCTGGCCGTAATTTGGCCGGCGTCGAGGCCGTGGCCAAATCTATTGTTTAAACGGTCAACCCTTTCTAGTGGGTTGGTGAGTTGCGGTGTTTGTTCGTAATTTGAGGCTGGGCAGACAAGTCAACGCTGCGCATTGGAGAGAATTTGGGCTACTCACTTCTTTGTTGTCGGAAGGCGCCCTGATACAGTTCGCCTCCGTGCATTGGCCCAGGTATGTACCCTATGACCGAATCAGTATACTTTCACTCAAATTTGATTTTAGAACATACTCGAATGATTTTTATGATGTCGTGGAGAAGGAGACGAGAAGGGGCTCGCAGGAGGTCCTGGTTCGTCCAAGTTGTTGATGCCTGCATTGAAAACTTGGACCCAGTTTACTCATTAGCGCGCATGCTCGTCTATATGATTGAGATACACTCACCCTCGTGTTCCATTTCCACCCTGGCATCCGCGACGTTGACGATAGGAGGATATGTGAACTGGCGAGGTGGACGAAGTCGCCCGACTCGGTTGACGTTCACATCTGAGTCCGATCTTTGGCGCGTCGGTGGCGGGGAGAATGGCGCTAGCGGCGCAGGGTACATGCTGGTCATGGATGCACCACTCGGCGTGAAGTTGCTCCCATATAGTGTGCTGTGCGCGGAGGGACCTTCACCTTCGTTAAACGAGGCGTGCGTCTGCGGAGGAACACCATATCTGGACGATCTTAAATCTGGATTTGATTAGCGGCGGTTTATTAAGGGGCATAATGAACTCGAGTCTCACCTAGGGATGGAGGTTGACCTTCTGGGTGATGGAGGAACTGGGAGGGCATGGCCTTGGGGGCGTAGTAGGCGTCCAGGTTTATAGAACCGTAGTTTCGACGCAGAGCCATTGATGACAGTGCTCCGGGTTGAAATCCGTGTTGTATGGCTTGTTGCGTATCGTTTCGATTGTAAGTCAGTTCCCTCTCCAGCGTTGATTGAGAGTCTGAATTGAAGGGTGCTACATCGTTAGCTCCGGATCAAGAACTGGATATAATGGACATACGGGGTGAAGATTCTGGAGATGAGTGGCACGATTTGGACGTCCTCTCTGTACATAATTTCAGTTCAAATATCATTCACTGACTGAAATATATACTCACCTGGGGTCACAATTGATCTGCCAGATGCACCTGATGGTCCGAAGAGATATTGGGCGGACGGTGGAGCGGGGGTTTGCGCCATATTGAAATTTGTAAGAAGGCTAGGCTGCTGCACCACCGGTGGATAGGAAGTGAAGTCGGCAGAGGAAACCTGATCAGTGGGAACAGACGGGGCTCGAGAATTGGATCGAAGCGCGTTGGTTAAGGACGAAGACATCATGAAGAGGCAACTTTGGGTATGGGAGACCGTAGGCAATTTGGGGGCGAATGTGATGAAGCGACGGGATGAAATCGTTTCCTTTATGACCTTCGTTGAGAATGCGCAAAATGCGTGTCAAATGTACACAGACCCTGCAAAACCAACCAAGAAACTGACCCAATTTGGTATATCTGACTCGACACTTAAATTCTGACCGTATCTAAAACAAAGGTGCTTTAGCGAGTGGGAACTTCACCGAAGTGGGGCTTATTTTAACCCGATTAGAAGGGGGTCATCGGGTGCGCTGCAGGCATCAATGTATTACTGATTGCGGGATGTTCTGCAGAGAACGGCGCGCGTAGAGCTCGATTCGTGTGATACACGCCGCTTGGCCACCTCGAGGCGCGCAAGCCTGTCACTGGTCAGTACCAATTTTTTGCGCATTTAAATCATATTGATAGGAACGAGGAGTACCGCTTTAGCAACTTCGCGTGTCCGCAGAACACATTCAAAAAAGGAAATCTTGTTTTGCGTACACTGAAAATAACGTGTAGCTGTCACCCAGGCGCGTGGACGCGTGTGGTCCATTGGTGCATTAGGAAATTGAGAAAACACCTACTAGATGATTATCGATCTCCATCCTCCCGAGGGAGTCAAGGCGTTCACTCAGCTCAGTCACTACATTGAGTGACATCGCAAACTAGATTTAAACTTATCGACTCATTATACGTGGGCACTGAGTAGCACGAAATGTCAGTGACATATACTCAAGCAGTAGCATGTAGACTGAAGACATAAGCTCAGTTGACTTGTATTCGTGCTAATGTCATCTAGTCCTATGATCAAAGAGGGACAAGGAAGGCAAGCGAAGGAGATACCACCTACTAGAGCGCCTCACACCCTACTACATGTATACAGACTGTTTGCGTTTGCATAAACATCCTTGTAAGCCGCCTCCGCCTCACCCTCTCCCTCGTCTTCGCACACCATTTTGTATTGATCCACTTGCCTTCAGTCAAGTATGTCGACCCTAGTCTATCCGTCCGTGAAGGGTTAGTCCATTTATAGCATCATCCACCCTTGCACGCTGATAGAGCCATCCGTCGACGAGTTCATACATCGAGTCATCGACGCGCCTATCCCGGCACGCATCCATACATGTATGGAGAAATTGTATACACGAACGCACAACGGACGGTGAAGCAGCCGCAGTGTCCGGTCGTTAATAGTACCGTCCATTCATCAGATTTCGTTCGTGGTGTTCATCTGCCAATTAAAAGTAGTCGTGCTGGATGAAGATTGCCAGGTAAGTGGAGGAATTTGGACGAGTGATGAACTGGAAGGAAAAGAAAGGAGAAAGAGGTGGGTGAAAGGAGCGGAAGGGTGAGAAGACGGAGGGAGGATAATATAAAATAAGTAGGGAAGCGATATGTGGAGAAAAAAAGAGAAGGGAGGCCGTGCATATTAAATACATCGCGCGGTCGTCTAGGAGAAAGACAAAGGCTTCGATGGGCATCCACACCGCGAAACACGAGCTCGTTCAGGAAACGGAGGGGGCGCATTGGTAATTGCAAGGGTCGCGTATGTTTCTTAATCTAGAGCTGGCAGAAATGTAGATATCCGCGATAGAATTTGGATGACGAACGAAGAATGGAATGAGGGCCAAATGGAGGATGTCGATGAGAGCGCAAGGGGAGGTGGTTAGAAGAAAGGTGAAAGGATAGCTACAGAGGGCGAACAAATGGGCAAATTGGTAGGCTTACACGTATCAATCCATCATACAGCCGTCGATGAGCAACGCGAAGCCTTGCAGATCATGCTGCTCGTGGATCCACCAGCAAGGTCTGTGAGAATGCCCGGGCGATAGTAATAAGGCGAGTATAGATATTTGTAGTTGATAGCGAACACACTGCACGTCAGACAGGAAGACATGAACGGGGATGCGTACTAGATAGATCCATGCATTTTCATCTCTCCCTAGCTCACATGTAGGATATTGGACAAAGAAAGAGCACCGCATCACTATGGCGTCCACATTAGCGGACGCACGTAGTGGTGTGTGAGGAGTAGGGAGGGCTGCACGAGGAGTAACATAGGCGGTCTGTACGAATGCGGCAAAGATCGGGGATGTATGGCCTATTTGAGAGGAGCTCAAGTTGGACGAAGAGAGCGGAGAGAAGAGAGAAGATAGTGCTTACGAAGAGGACACAGTAACAGGGTTACAGAAAAAGGTCGTTTGAATTGTTATAGAGACGATTTGAGGTCGCGTCATGACAGGATTTGTTTGCTTCGCAGTTTTTGACGGTGCTGGCATGGAAAAGTGTCCGAATCATAATATGCACGAGATACGTCAATAGTAAGGAGTTCTAAGACCCAAGGTCGAGATGAGACTCGGTGTGCAGAAGGAAAGCGTGGCGGAGGAGACAGCTTAGTCGACGTTGCAAGAAAGACGCACGACGTTCAGACCGTGGGATGTTGATTTACCCACGGTCGCTCACGGTCGTTCTTTTGCGTTCAAATCTCAATTTTGCGTTCTTCGATATGTTCCCTCCTCGCAAACTCATGCCGCCTGTGAAACATGGTCGAATGAATGGTCCTTGGGGAAAGAAAGACGACGTGAACCCGCGCCAACTCCTCCCTGGCTGAACATCCCAAGATCTGATCATCTGTGTGCGTTGTTCGGCCGCGTCTTCCATTACTTATCCTCAGATTCCACGCCTGGCATCTCCTCACCTCCTGAGCATACATACTCGACCCCTTCAATGCACCTGCGGATGGATTTGATGGCAGTAGGTGCCGACAGGACTCTCCGATTACCAGCCAGATCTCACGAGGTGTACGCTTCGCGTGTCTTGGGGCTATCTGGGATTGTAGACTGTTAGTTGCTAATACTCGCGTCTTTATCACCATCTCTCCTCCAACTGTGTGCTTCCTCAAGGCCTCAGGTTCTTCCATCATCCGTGTGCGTGAGTACTACATTTCTCCGCTTCTCCTTCCCGTGCACTTCACTTCCGTCTCCCATTCTCCTCTCCATACTCATCATTCCTTCGCTTGCTCGCCCGCTGCCTCTCACCCATGCATTACCCAGTGACGGAACTGAGGCTCAGGACTGCAGGATGTCCAACAGATAAGCCAGCTGGACTGAGGATCGCACTGTGCGTACGCGTCAGTTGTCCACTGGCTTTCGACGTCTAAACGCAGTCCTCTCCCGTGTTTCGTCGCAAGTGATACACTTCACCTTGTGTTAACTGTCGTTTTATCTTAGCATCAATCTCATCAATCTTGTTCTATAGGAGATGGAGGTGAGTCTACCCTACTTTCTATCCGTTATGGTCGCTTCTGACAATCGTGATTCAAGAATGTATACGCGCTGTATGCGTAACCTATCTATCAGTCTCCGATTTAGGTATTCGATCTCCGGAGATGAGATGGGAGGATGTGTCAGGATCATATCGAGACTGTCAAGAGGTGGAGCGTGATTCCAAGCTATCAAATAGAGGTGCGTCATCCAACTTCCTAACTATTTTTTCGCTGTGCCGAAGATTTTCATCGATATAGATGCCCTCGCTTTCAAGTTCCTGCCTGTCTACCTTTCTCATTTTCTCTCTCTTCTTCCTTTCTTCTCTACGTGTTTACTCGTTGCTATCGTTCGTCGCCATAAAGTGTAAGGATTGCGATCAGTGCCCTTGTTGGGCTCACAAAACACTCAACCACGGCCGAGGACGCCCTTGTCGACCTGGGAAGACACTTTCGACATTGCTTTCGCTTAGTCCTCTGGCGCGTCGTATGCGCGTGTTCAGTACATGGCACGTATTTTACCCTACCCGCCTCGCCTCCTTGCCTCCCTCTATTCCGTATCCCCTCCCAAGCCACATCCCTCAACGATGGAGCTGCAGCTCAGGACTGTCGGTGATCAGATGCGCATATTAGCCAGATGGACAGAAGAATGCACTTGTGCGTGTATGCGTGTATCTTTCGTCCGCTGGCTATGGCGTTGAAACGAACTCGCTCAGTCCTCGCCTGCCTTCTGTCGTCGATTGAGAGTGTTCTGTGGTGCTCTGTAGGGTCTGCACGTCTTTCTCTTTCGCGCGTTGAAACGCAGACGGTTGGGGTCTATCAAAGGTAAACTTTTAAGCTTTGTAGGTCTTTGAAACTCGCTACTTTTTATCCATTCTGATGATCTTGCGTACAGGGCCAGCCAATGACGTTTATTACGATTCGACTCTTGGGGTGCGCCAGTGTGTTTTGTTTGTCGATCACCGGGGGGAACTGTAGGCGGATGTGAAAGGCATCGATGATTGGGAATATGAATATGAGGGTGTTTATGCTCCCATAGGTGCGTAATTCTAATTCTAGACCCCGTCTACTTATTGCTCAGCTCACAAACAGACGAAGGAGCAGAGCATCTTTTTCACTCCATTTCTTGTCAAATGAACCTGTGCTTCGACCTCACCCACCCTCGCATACGCGAGCAGCGTCCTTACCAAAATGTGCATCATTATCCAATTGTCGAAACACGTAAACCAATTTCTTAAATAGAAAGCTAATCCTCTTTGTCGGCGCTGCTCTTCTGGCTTTTCACCCCCTTCGTGCCTCCACCCTCCTCATGCTATGTTGTGCCATCAGATGCAAGTTCCGTTCGTCGGCGGGGTCTTTTTGATTGCCTTTCTCTAGTCTCTCTTGTATTGGGTTGATCTCAGATCGGGTTCGTGCATCTGAGCTTAGATATTGGACGCGCCCACAAGTCGCTCATTTGACTCGATAAATCTTAAAGCAACCGCTCTATCCCACGCATACTCGTGCTGGTTCCATATTCCAAGTTCATTGTTCGTCGTTCGAACATTCTTGTTTTGTTCTCTTTTTCTATCTCCACCACCGACGAAATGACCTCGTAAGCTCTCATCTCGCATTTCCGTTACCTTCTTACCCTCAATCAATCGCAACTCCACCGTCCACCCAGATCCGACTCCTATACCTATACCCTCCCAACGCGCACCCCACCCACAATTTGGACCTACCCCGCCTTTAAATCGTCTAACGTGTACAGTCTTCCCATCACGCACGCTGCGGTGGTAGGAACCGCCACCCCAGATGGACTGTGGTTCCATTTCCGGTTGTCCTTCCTCGTTGGTTCGGGTAGGGATGGTGTATCACAAAATACAATTCCAGGCGAAGACGAAGACGAAGAGCGGCGAAGGGCAAGGGCAAGGGGCGAGGCTGAGATCGAGACGGAGACGGAGAAGAAGCAGATGTGCATCCAACTCGACATGTCCCCCTCCTACACGGACCCCTCCTGCCCGATGCGCGGCCTCCTGATCATCGACTACAAGCCCTATTCAACCACTGACCCCGCGGGCGCAGAGACCACGCCCGCCTTCCTCGTTGCCTTGCGTGAGAGGCGCACTGTGGGTGAGGTCTTCGAGCTTGTTGTCGATAGGTGTATGGTCGATCAATATATGTACGTACGTCATACACCACTTCGGGTTTGATTTCGCTTCGATTTAAATTCCTAACGCATATTTTAACATTTTATCGCGCGGATAGATTCACAGATGAAGGCCAGGGCTGTCGGCACTGGTGCGCTACCGTCCTGCGCGAGATGGCGCACAGTGGGTTTGTCGATGCCGGTGTGAATGTGGATGAGGCGTTCGCGCGCTATGAGGAGGATGGGGCGAAGAAGTATGGAGGGAGGTTTCCGATGCCTAGGATCAAGGGAGTGTTTTATTAGGGTTTATTAGAGTCGTAGAGCGGGATTGAGGGGAGTTTGTGTGTGTTCAACTCTAATTCCAAATCGGTTTGTACGAATACACACTGTCGATGACCTCCTCACATTGAGTGGCATGGAGTCCCGGAGTGGTGATGTCTACGAAGATCTTAGGGATTCACCGTGAATAAATAGTAGAGGCTCTGACTGAGCTCGTATGACACCAGTCTCTCTCACTGTCCCTCAAAGCCGCCGACTGGATGCTATATTGGCGCCTGGCTGTCGAAATCGTGAACATTCGGCGCACGTTCCCGTTGACGCAATGTGTAAACGCTGATATCAGAAATAATACAGCTGTACTGAACTATGAAAGACTAACCTTTGAGTGCGCCTTTATGAGCTCTGAGCGCTGCGCAGTAGGACAATTGCTAGAACGACGTTAGTACGCGCAACGTCATCAACGTGGATATTTGTGCTCCCACTCCTGAATGATTGACCACCTCGTAGAGCAGTCTAAGTGACCTGTCTAGAATCTCAGTTAGAGAGTGAAAAGAACGAAGAATGTAGATGGGGAGTGAGAGTCGTACAATAGTCGGGGAGGAGAGGACGGAGGACATGACAGAAAGAAAGAAAGCGACACGGTGAATGTACAGTTATCCACCGTCACGTGGGACAGGATTTCAGACTTCGCTATTTTTGAAATGACTAGAAGGTTTCTCGATACAAAGTTTTGTGTAGCACGTAGATATACTTTCCCCTTAGTAGCCTACATAAAATAAAATGCGGAAATTTTAATTTTGAAGGCAGGGTGAGTATTTTGGCGACAGTGGTCTATTTTGAGTAAAAATCAAGTAGTGGGACAGATGCCAAAAACATACGGGATAATATGCTATGATAATGTGAATCACTGGAAGATATATCCCTCTGTACCACATAGTAGCTATAGTACTCAAATCATATTATTCTGATCTCTTAAAAGCCATGTGCAGCTCTCATAAATACAATAAATCTAGCCAATATCCGCATAAATCACACATAAATCATCATATTTAACCTCTATTGCATGGCAACTGATGTACACTGGGCTAAAATTATGCATTACAGATTGTTTCTTAGGTGTGGAATGATTTTGAGTCCTCTCTGGAGCAGCTCTTCCTCTCATTTTGCAGTGGGGCGCCGTAAACTATTCTTATACCCTTAATTTACGAAAACTAGCTATGGACCCGTGCTTCGCACAGCAAGCACATGTAGCCAGAGATTAGAAAAGTATTTTGACATGAAATACCTTGAGGCATTCTCGAATTGGAATGAGAAGTACTTATTAAGCCCGCTGCCCGTGCTCCGCACGGCCAGCTTACATTGACCATTAGAAAAATATGTAGTATATGAATGAATGATAAATAAGATCCGTGCTTCACATAGCGCTAGCACTTGTTAAAGATTAGAAAGAATTTGTGCCCGTGAAGTGGAATAAGAAAACATAATTGCCAACCTTTGCCTTGCCCGACAATGCCCGTGTTGTACCCGTGCCGATATCCAGACTCTCATGTCAATACATAAAAATGGTTATCCATGCCTTGCCTGTGCTAATATCACTCTAAGCTAGCTAGTACTCCTCAAGTCCTGTTGAAAACAGAGGGCATTAGTACAGAGCAATAGAGGTGAGCGAGAGCGCAAGTGAGAAGTAGAAGGCCGAATTGCCGCTATCGAGACGTGCCAGGTGCCGGCTAGATTCGGCTAGCCAGAAGGCAACGTGTCGGAGACAGTCGGAGAGCCAATCATAGGACATAGATAGCTCGGCCAATGACAATGTCTCTTTATCTCGCGTGAGAAAAAACGGCCTTCGTTTGTAATATAGATCTCACACACAGCATCTATGATTGCACAAGTAGTTCATGCTCCATTCTTCTGAAATTTAGCCTGCTGATAGAATGTATGGATATCTTTTCTACGTCCAAATTTCAAAGGGATCGGTGGCGAATTGAGGTCAAAACATTGGATTTATCCCATGAAGTGGTGGTATCCCACGTGACGGTGGATAACTGTAGGGCGGGATTTGCCGGATGTGGGATGTGCACGCAGCACACACTCTCATGCTCATCAACTTCAACCTCATTTCTCCACCCTTGGACAACTCTATGCATATACAGACAGGACGGTCGGATCGAGGGCATAGTATCTATACCGGAGGGAGAGATACTGTAGATCAACATGCAGCATGTACCTCCATTTTTGTCGGGCATCGAGTGCGATGGTGCCATCCTTTTATTCTGTGTTGTCTGCTCAGTCGATTCGGTCAGATCACTGCATGCGGGCTAAGGGTGGAATCTATGGGATAAGTAGATGGACTGTGAACCCGGTACGTCCTTGTTACTAATATCTACTCGCATCCAGGCTGATGCCCGTATCGAAGGACTTAGGAGCACATGGACAGAGTAACGAGTCAATTTGATGGAAGGACAGCACAGGGCGGGGGTAGTCGTTACTCATCAGCCAGTCGCTGAACCGGGCGTGCAGCTCGCATGTCCCTCTATGCGCTGGCTTAGGTATCTATTCTCTCAGCCTTCCGCCCTATGCCCTCGGGGATTCCCTACTTTTGACACATTCACACTACTGCCCCTTTCTCACATTCACACTCCACGGCTCACATTCACACTCAATGTCTTGTACCTTGGGTTGTACCCCATACTCCACCACTCACACTCACACTCGACTGCTCACACTCACACTTGACATTTCACACTCACACCCAAAAGACTTAGAAGTTAAATTTTGACTCTTGAGGCCCTGTCAAAGTCAAGTCAAAGTCAACTGTTGAGCTGGCAGGAGTAAAGTAACATAGAGCATTGAGCAGTAGATAAGTAAATACTAGTGTAATACAATTACATTTATATTCCGCCATACTGTTGTAAGAATCTGTCAAGGACATCATCTGACCCATCCGTCACCTGAAAACCATCCTCCCCTGTCCCTTGCCAGAGCATAGGGGGCACATGTTGCTCCCCAACGACATTGAAATCCAACATTGTACCCCCCGGGCCGCCAACGCCTTCGAGAGCCTCAACCATCGCGAGATCTGCCATTGTAAAAAGATTCGGTGTTGGATGTAGGGGAAAGTCTGGGTCTTCAATGCCAGCAGTGGCAATGTTGTAGGCATACAGATTAGTTGCAGTGGTCATGTCGAGCAATGGCATCTCCAAGTCAGGGAAGGGATCTGAGATTCAAGAATGAACAGTTGGATTAGGCAGCACGTCAACTAGCGACTCGCGAGTTATATATAACATACCGTCCCAAACTTGGTTGTAGTTTGCTGCTGTCATGGTAGCACTAGCATCCATGCAACTTTCTTGAGGTACAGCAGATACTGTAGAGGGTATTACTAGCATCAGATATCAGTAATATCGTGCCAAATAGGCGGACAAAACTTACTGCTCTGCAGGTCTTGCTCGGTTAGAGGGCTGATAGCTGCATCAGCCTGTTTCAAAGGACTCGCTGGCCTGCTTTGGTACGTGAGAGCTAGGAAAACAATTTCAACTAATCAGATAGGCAGGATGTGTGTAAAGCGCCAGTGACATACCTTTCCGCGATGTCGCAACTTTGGAAGCCACCTTCACCTTCTCCTCTTTTGACATTAGCTTCACTTTCCCACTCGAGCTCGACTCCGCCTTTGAAGCCTTCCCACATCCAATGTCCCTTTTTGTGGCCTTGAGATCCTTGAGTTTGGCGGCATTTTCTTTCTGAGCATTCGCAAGCAATTGAATTTCCTGATCAACAATGCTGTGAGCATCATTTCGGTTCCTCGTTTCACGAACTTTCTTGTAGGCATTAGTGGTGCGTGCGGTACTCCGTGACATGAGCGTGAAAGCATCGTTGCGATGATTTTTGAGGATTCCAGTTTCTAGCGCCCCATTAATTTCAGCGGCAACTTTTTCATCACATTCTCGAGCACTGAAACATGATTAGATAACAACACTTTGATGCCTGAGACGGATAAGCAACCCACGTTAAGATTGCCTCCAAAAGAGACAGAGAAATGCCAGTGTTGATATTGGTCCAGTGGTGTTGTGCTTCGCCGATGTTGGTGGTAGGTGCAGTGCGATCCCAGTCATCAGGGTCCATTTTTGATAGACATTTGACAAGGGAGGGAAGGATCCAGGAATTGTTTGTTTTATGTGCCCACCACGCTACAAGGTCAATATTAGTTGGGCATGTTGCGGCTATAAAATTATAGAATGTTCTGAAACATACCTTGAACTTTGCGATTGTTTAGATTCTCGACCCATTTCGAGAAACCATTGACATCCTCCTTGGTTTCCAGATACATGAAGTTGATGATGCGCCGGTACTCAGCTTCAGTGACGGAGCCTTTGAGATCATGTATACCTCTAAAGGATTACAATATATTTCAGCACAATCAAAAGTAAATTGAGAGATGCTTACCATTTTGCGTGCGTATAACATGACCAAACAAAATATTCGACAATCTCTTCCGCTGTTTTGACGTGAATTTTGCTGTACTCTGGTTCATTGGTGTTGAGAAAAGAGTCACCAGCGCCCAAAGCCTGCGCAAGTTCCATATCAACTCCCACTGAAAACAATGTTCCCTCCTTCGACAGCCGCTTCAACCTCAAGGGTCGACCTGTTACCATGACCGTGACTCTTTGAAGCTCGTCGAATATCATCTTGTATTGAACGCGGTCAGCTCGGTCACTATATATGCGACATACAGTAACCGCTGTGATTTGAGATTAAATTAGTCAATCTAGGCAGTTCTGACTCGGAGTCCTTGCAGCAACACACCTCGTTGGACTTCACAATCCCACATGACAGCTTCCCATTCCTTCAATGGCCCCACTGTACGCTTGAACGTGGTATCCACAAAGAGAGTTTCGGCGAGATGAATCTGCTTCAGTAAGTAGGGGTTCGCAGTGAGGAGAATCTTGCCCCCGTTTTGAGTTGTTGCATAGCTATGAATATAGCGCGACTCGAGTGGCTTGGGTAAATCCTCATTCATAAGATGAATGACTCCTAAACAATAGATATATTAGATATTTGCCGTGAATGTCACCGCCAACTTGAATATAGATGACTTACCTGGAAGATCTGTCCCATATTGATAGCTCTCCTTCTTCACCGCTCGGATGATCTCTTGTTTGACTCGATTATTTTGAAGGGCTGGTGCAAAAGTTGAAGGCGCTTGTCCCAGGATCATTTTTGTTGTTTGCGCTGGAATTTCAGGACATCAGCATCGTTAAATTACAATTTGAGGCAATGAAATAATAATATAATATACCATTATCAACTGTCCGAACCGAGCTTCCAACAATTCCAGCACTTTTGACGCAGAGCTTCATCAGGAAAAACACCCTTTCACCAGGAGCCACCCAGGTAATATGCAACTTTATCAAAGACATCCACCTGTAGTGGCTAGTATTATATATGAATCCTAGGTAGTTACCCAAAAGCTCAAATAAGACCACAAGGGCAACTACCCATACTTGTTTGGCAGGTGTTTGGCAGGCCATGCCGGGGGGCGGCGGGGGGTGGTTTTGTGATAGGTGGGTGAGCGGAATGATGGTGCACCTTGCCGGGGGTGCCGGGAGGGGTGGTGGGGAGCTTGCTCGCTGTGGGCGGGGGCGCGGGAAGGGCGCGGGCTCGAGGACGTAGCCTAATACATACAAACAATGCAACATTTGATGCTCGGGGCCTCGCGCTCGCTGTAGCGGGCGGCGGGCGGCGTTTTCGAGGTCGGAAAAAGCGGGGATGGGTTATGGGAATATTTTCCTATTTATTGGCACCGTTTTCGTGGGGCGGGGCGGGGGCGGCGGGATGGATGCAGCGGGGTGGGTTTGGATGACGTTGTATATATAGAATTGTCAAATTTTCTTCCTTTTGCCTCATTTTTCCTTATTTTATTGCATGTAGGTACTGTACTACTATACTACAATGTATTAAACGAAGAAAAACTAAAGAAATCGGGAAAGAATCACTGGATGCGCGAGCGAGCGTTTGGATGACGTTCCGCTGTATTACCGTTTTGGGAAATACTTGCCGCTTTGGGTGAGCTTGTTGTTCTGCACAAAACTTTAAAACAATAAAAGGGTATTTATTATTTAACTACATTGCTCGTGTACATAAGCCGCATACAGAGGAGGTTACGGATAGACACAGGTATTATACCTGTGTCCATCCGGTGGCCCTACCGGTCACTGTCGCCCTGTGCCTTCCACCCCTCTTGCTGTTGCGCCCCTGGTCCTGCTCGTGGCGTGGCGTCAATCCACGTCCGTTCGTAGCCATGACCATCACCGGAGCTCCCTACCCATTCGGCGTCCGCCCAGCATTGTGGGTGCTCATCTGGCGTCGTCGTCCGGCGTCAGTCTTGCTCCCTCGCTGATCGTTGCTGTCTCCCATCCCAGCCGTGCTCGCTGTGCTGTTGGCGTTGTCCGCTATTCAGAGTAATGGGTGAATGGGGTGGGTAGGAATAAATGAGAGGAAGAGCGGAGCGGGTTCAGTGGAAACGCAGCAACGTTGCATTACCCGATGTCGCCCGTCTCATCCTGGCCGCTATCCCACTCCCCGCGTTACTCGTATTTGCCCGCCGCGCGTATTGGCCCATCACCGCATGTGGCCTGCTCGTCCTCGGTGTCGCACCGTCGGTCGTTGTTGGTCCTGAGTTGGCATGGATCGTCCGTCTGTTGGCCCGTCCCTGTCGTCTCCCGTTTTCTCGCCCCCGCCCACGTCTTTGCTCGTCCGCCTACTGTCCTCAATCCTCCTCTCTACTACATATGCCTCGCCGCTGGTCCACGCACTCGCCGCCCCCGTCGCAGGCCTCGATCTGTTTGTTTTCGCCCTGTGCACTGGCGGTTGTTTTGGTGCCGTGCAGCCGCCGCCCGTCGTCCGCAGTTGGGAGGGGAGATCGTTGCCACCTTGTTCAAGGAAGGCATACGCCGTAAGGGGTGGTAGTGGGGGTGGCGTTAGCGAGGAGGTGTAGGCCCACATCCCTCATTCGAGGGAAGGGGCAGACAGCGCGCGACAGAGGGTGGGACGAGGGTGATGACAACCCTTCCACATCCCTCATTCGATGGGAGAGGTGTGTGATGTGCACAATAGAGGGGAAGGTAGATGGGCCAGAGAATGGGCCGACATCCCTCGTTAGAGGGGACGGGCTTGCGGCGAGCGAGAGGAGAGGTGCAGGTGCGGGTTGTTGCCAGAGAGCCGGCCCATGCTCCTCATGGGAGGAGATGGGCGCGCGGCAGGTGTTACCAGAAGGCGCCGGCTACATCCCTCAGACGAGGGGAGGAGCACACGGCGGGGAATGGGGACAGAGGCGACGACGTGGTTGGAAGACAACATCAACCACATTGATCATGGTTGATCTGCCTGCTCGGCAATTTCCGCGACACGCGCAATTGGCTGGGTCTTCCGGCCCGGGTGCGTCCAAATCTGTGCTCAACGTCGTCGACGTCGAGATCGAAGGCGGTTTGGTGGCGATAAGAAAACTAAGTATTTAGATAACATTTAGGAATAGTATATATACATTTTCTTGTGCTCGGACACCATATTCTAGTCTGCGATCTCTTTTTACGACATACACTTACTTCTGACCCAGGTTAGTTTTCGAATTACAGTACATACCTCACTGATCTTTCGTGTAATGTAGATATCGTTTCAATAAATTTATTTCGTGTTGATATTAAGCGGTATAATCGTCAAGATTACTATCTACTAGCTATTCAAGCAATTTCTACATAGGTAGATAGGTATAATTCTTCTACAGAAATTATTCCTTGTGAGCTGTTTTTTGGCTGGGCGGACGAAGATCACCACGCCGACGTTAAAATCATATATTACATAGTTGAGATCTACTTTCAAGTCTATATCTTTTGTAAAATAGGACTTAATATATGTATCCATCTATCTACACAGTAATTTATCAATTTACAACACCCTCTCATCGTCGACGACGCCGTCGACGATGAGCGGGCATTTGAAACTCCGCTTGAACTCTCCATCGATGGTTGATTTCGCCTTCGACCGCACAAGCACACTCCACCCGCCCATCCACCCGCCACACACGCACACCATCCGCCGCTATTGCCCATCGCCACTCCCATCCACCCACTTCCACAACTTCCACGCCGAGATCGCGCCCCTCCCCTCCAACGAGGGATGCGGGCTGCCTTCAACATCGACACGACACGACACGTCACGACCGACGACGCAACTGCCCAACAACGACCGACCAGCGGAGGGCCCCGGGGAGAGCTCGAGTGTGTTAGGGCATAAGAATGGAGGCAGACCGTGGGAGAGGATGGGCGGGAGAGGACGAGGGGAGGTGTGGTTTGGGAGAAATGTGTAGGTGACAGGAGCGAGAGGCAGGGACCGGATAGCGTACACGGAAGGGCAGAGCGGGGGAAGGAGACGGCGTGGGCAGCAGGCGTGGGTGCGAGAAGACCCAACCGAGGTATATCACCTTGTTTGTTGTCTTGATCGTCCTTGCATGCGCTGCACTGCGCTCTCTGTTTACCTCGCACACCCGGCCTCCTTTCCTCACCGCCCCTCGCCCCTTTTCGCACCCGTCTCCCTTCCTTCATTCTTCCCCTCTTCGAACGGCTTCGAACGGCCGCGCGGTACGATGGATGCCAGAGCACTGACGGCATAGCCCGAGCACCGCATGCGCCAGAGTGAGCGGGTACAGCGAGCACGAACGAGACGAGGGCATGGAGAGTGATGAGGCTGGGGCGCGAGATGAGGTCAAGGAGACACGGGACCACAAGAGTGAGGCAGCGGGGGCGCGCGCAGACCGGGGACGGGTAACGAGGGCGGGGACAACCAGAAGCCCCTCTCCCGTGCCCCGTCTGCACCGGCTTAATTAAAATATCACTGAATGTATTCTAATTAGCTAGTGTTTAATTGAGTATCTTTCCAGCATGCCTCCCGCTCAGATACTTCATATTGTAAAATATGTGGTTCGACCGAAAATAGCAAGTATTACCGAAAACGGATGCATATCCGAGCGTCATCCTAATGCTCGCTCGCGCATCCACCGTTTCCCGTCCAATTCTTTCAGTTTTTCGTCGTGTATTACATTGTAGTATAGTATTAGAGTACATAGGTTCAATAAAAATAAAGAAAAACGGTGCGAAATGAAGAGATTTGGACAATTCCATAATTGGAACGTCATCCAAACCCATCCCGCTGCATCCATCCCGCCGCCCCCGCCCCGCCCCACGAAAACGGTGCCAATAAATAGGAAAATATTCCCATAACCCATCCCCGCTTTTTCCCCCCTCGAAAATGCCGCCCGCCGCCCGCTACAGCGAGCGCGAGGCCCCGAGCATCAAATGCTGCATTGTTTGCATGTATTAGGCTACGTCCTCGAGTGTGCGCCCTTCCCGCGCCTCTGCCCACAGCGAGCAACCACCCCGCCACCCCTCCCGGCACCCCCGGCAAGGTGCACCATCATTCTGCTCACCCACCCATCACAAAACCACCCCCCGCCGCCCCCCGGCATGGCCTGCCAAACACCCGCCAAACAATTATGGGTAGTTGCCCTTGTGGTCTTATTTGGGCTTTTGGGTAACTACCCACATTTCATATAGAAATATAGCGTCTATGGCTGAGACATCCAAGGACATCCAGATACTCTAGGGGGGCTCTGGATCTCACTTGGATATCTTTGTAATTATTAGATATTTCTAGAGTGTCTCCAGATGTCTTTCTGAGTCTAAGCAATATCTCAGGAGTGGTCAGAGGCATCCAGGAGTCTTTGAAAGAACTAAGCATCTCTAAGGACTATAGCAACTTACATATGCTGTTTCTTAACTTTCTATAACTGTAATTGTGCATTTGGTAGGCATATACAAATTACATATATGTAGACTATCAACAACACATCAGTAATCCAATTTGATACATAGATATAATAGCTCATTCGTGCACACTGCAGGCCGGCGGCGGCGGCAATGGTAGCGTGCTAGACTCCTAGCTGCGGCTCCGCCCATCCTCAGCCATAGAGGGTGGCTTGGGGAGGCGAGAGGGAGATAGGGAGGGCGGTAGGCGGCAGGTCAGTGGGCTGGCAGGGCTGACCGCCCTGACTCACCGTCTTGCTCGCTGCCGCTGCGCTCCTGCGCCCTCATCTGTCCTGTATGTGCGCCGTGCGGTGGGTCCATTGCACTCGTCAGCCGCGCTGGCGCATGGAGTCGAGGGGTGGCCGGCGTCGGACAGACACTGGCGCTGCCGATGTCAGCAATGGGGACAGGGAGGGAAGAGGGATTTACCTGGGGGGCGACGCAGAGCCTTCACTGTGTCATTTCGCCCGTGGCGGCATCGTCGTGGCAGCCCTCGGGTGATACACACCCACTCCGTGCTGCGCCTCGCGCGCTCGTCTCCTAGCCGCGGCTCCGTCCGTCCTCGGCCCTAGAGGGCGGCTGCGCGCTGGGAGTGGGAGGGAGAGAGAGTAGGGGGAGGCGGCGAGTCAATGGGCAGGCAGGGGCAGGAACGGAGGCGTCCTGACGAAGCAGTGGCAGCTGCGGGGGTGGGAAAAGGGGTGAGCGGCGAATACATGCGCGACGTGGTCGCAGACTCACCTGTGGAGGGAGTGACGACGCCACGTCACTCCCTCGTTCCCTCTCTCCCCCTCTCCCTCCTTCGAATCCAAGGCGGGCATTGGTAGCAGCGGCGCGAGGCGGACGGCCGGCCGCTGGTCGAGTCAGAGGGGCTGCGGCGTGTCGTAGATAGGGAGGGCGGTGGTGATAGAGGGTGGGTGGAAAGACTTGGTCGAAAATCAACCGTCGACGAACATGTGACGTTTCGGCAAACGCCGACAACAGATCTCGTGATGGTTGAAATTGAACTTCAACGTTTCAACGTTCAATGTTCAATGTTCAACCACCAGCTCCCGTCACCTCGACACGCCGCCCATCGCCTCTCCGACCCCAACCACCCCAGAACGATGGAGTAGGGGATGGAGAACGACAAGGGAAGACCCGAATAAGCGGGAGATCTGCCAGGTGCGCCCTTACAGCACTCCAACACATCCCCCACTAACCCGGCTCTTCCCTCCACAGCCTACCGGCATCCTCGCCGCCTCACGCAGCCCAGGCGCCCTCGCGCACCCATACGCACTCCTCACGACCCACGAACACCCCCGCATCCTGCCGCCCTCGACATATCGCGCTAGCACCGCCTTCGCCACACTGTCGCCGCCTGGTTCACCCATGCCTCCTCCGCGGTCGATGTGTGCCCAAAGCGCACGTTGCGCCCTCCAGCCGCGCCGACGATGATTTAAAACGACGCCAATGACGCCGACGCCAATGCATCGGGCTAGCTGCATCAGGACAAGGGGATGACTGACACGTCATCCCCTTAAAAGGTACGTTCTCCCCCTCGCATTCGTGTATACTCCCATCTCACCCCTCTTTGTAGTTCATCCACCTCCCTTATGCCTGCCATGCCCTGCTCCATACGTGCCTGCCGCTGCCCGCACTCTCTGGTACTCGCCTCCGCGGGTTCTCAGAGGCCGGACGGCGCGGGCATCCACGTGGAGATGTGCATACCGAACACGGCGGCGGACTGACAGCGGGCGCAAGCGCCGTGCACCAGCACACGACCCAGCGCCAAGACAATGGACGGAGCCAGAACTGGTGGCATACGCACACGAGCGCGGCACTACGACCACCACACCCTGCTTGCGCCAAATGCACGAGCGAAGCACGGCCGACCGACGACAGCGACGGACGACCGACGACAGCAGCGCGGACGCCGACAGAGCGACCAACTAGTGCGCAACAAGGCGCAGACTGCAGCCGCGGGAGGGCCGGCGGGGAGCAGCAACTGAACGCGGGCGATGAGTGCGCAGGCGGAAGCGGGAAGCATCGGGCGGCAGGCGGCGGGTGAGCTGCCCGTCGTTATCTTCGCCAAGGTAGGATCAACCGTGTGAAAAACTGGGTCAGGCTGACCCATTTTGGTGCATTTTTACTCCCTTCCTACCTGCTCCCGCTAGTAAAAATGGCAACCATACTCACTGCATCTGTAATTACATATGTATTATGTATTGGTTATATATTAGGGGAAATACATTTTAATTTGATGGCTTTTGATAAAGACACTAAAGCACTGGAAAGAAGTATGGAAAGATTCTGTGAGAGTATCCAGAGATTCTATGAAATGTTCAGGAGACATTGTAGAGCAATAAATCTGAACCTCAATTACACTTGGGGTGATCCAGGAGCTGACTTAAAATCTCTGAGAGCAATGCAAAGCCACCTTGGATAAACAAGACCATGGTAACCTTTCTCCACAAGTCTTTTTATCTCTGGATCTCTGCATGGCTCTCAGAGACTCCAGATGGCTCTCCGAGATACACAAGCTTACCAGGGGAAAACATGATTTTTCCTGATGCTTGTATGTTTCACGTATATAGGTTGATGCTTTTGTCGCAGGAAGCACGGGATGGGTATGGGGTTTATCTGGATTGGGCAGAATGCATGCCATCCGAATCGTTGGATCTAGTGGAACAAAGATTGTTCGGCAGGCGGTGCACTCTAGGCGTATGAGTTTTGCTCGAGAACCATCTCCTTGGTGTGGAAATTCTTTTAAAAAAACACTGATGAACGGCTAAGACCCATGGCATAAAATGAATCACTTACTGCAATACTTCGCCCTCGCTCCAATGTGCGCCGGTACTATTCGACCACATGGACAAGGTATCTCAAACCCAGGAATGTTCTCGCCATTGAATAAGCAGACTATGTCGCTGTCTCGTATGCCGGATGGAATGTATGCTGTTCGATGATTTTCGCGAAAATTACTACTCCACTGAGAGCACGAAACAAAATATCGATGGCCGCCCTTTGGGCCCTGCAAATTTCCCACAACTGAGTCGATTCAATGATTAAAAACTAGCTGAAATTTTGCTCACATTATTATAAGCCCGTAGAACTGGAGTGCCGGTGCATGTCTGACCTCGCTCGTCTTTTGCTTTGCATGCGGTGGAATGGCAGACAGAGAAGAAGCTATGAATCAACAGCAAAACGTGTCAGCATGAGGTGAGAAATAGAATGCACATTGTGACGTACATTAGTGCAAGCTTCTCCGGCGTGTCTGCTTCTTGGACTCGTGCATCAAGCTGTATTTTTAATACTTCAGCGAGAGACTCTGGGTTGAGCTCATAGCGTTCTTGGTTAATCAGCGCTGGATGTATGTGCTCGCAGACTGAACAACCTGCGCACTGAAGGCGACTCCTTCGACAACGCTCTGGCCGACCATTGAATATTGTAAGCAATGGACACGAGTCATTAGCGCCACCTCCCGTGCAACCAGTCCACGAATCCTGGTCCTTAAATAGACGTCAGAACTGTATTGTTAACTCCTCGGAAATGAATAGCCCACGCACCGAATTTTTGATAAGTGCATCAACAGGTAACAGGTTCCCATCCTTGTCGTTCGTGTTATATTTGGGGTTGGTAACATCAACGACATATGCTTTTTTCAATGATCGAGGGATAGGGTAGTATGACGGTAAACCTAAGACAAATTCGATACAATCGACTGAACGTTCTCGAGTTAATTGAACAAAACCGTATTCCACCCTCGAGGTGACGTCTTCATCAAGCCAAACAGTGGGTACGAGGTTGGTGTTGTTGTCTGGCTCTGATTCTGCATCTGAGTGACTAGAATTTGACTTGGGTGAGTTGTCAGACATTGAATTATGCGTCAATAAAAGAGGTGGTGCCACCTGCTCAAGGATTTCCACTTCTTCATCAGACTCCTGACCAACTTCTTCAAAAAGAGTGTCGCTGCTCATCCCATCATCGATCTTCGTAGGACAATCGAGTTCCATTTCATCGTCGCTAGACAACAATTCCAGAATTTCCCGCCCATCTTCCATAACTGAACGGTACGGTGGGATTTGGGGGTTGTCGATGCTGATAGAATTTGGCTCCCTTTTGACCACCAGCTCTGGAGAGGAGACATGTTCTGTTTTAACGCGTTTTGGAGGTTTCGACGCGTCAGACGCGTCGGAAACGTGTTTGACACGCGTCGGGGGTGGTTCCTTTCACACGACGCGTCAATCAATGAGGCATGGGAAAGAAAAGCGTGAACTTCAGTCTTCCATACCTTCCGCGCTTGAATAAATGCCTTGAAGTCATCGACGTCAATCCATGCTGTTCCAACAAACTTTTTAGGGTGATTCTCGATGTAGAATTCCTGATATGTCTGAATAACAGTGCATTGTACCGTAAGACTGTGTCCTGACTCCTTGATATATACTAACGACATACCTCAGCTTGAAATTCTTCAATTATTCCATGGGGAATTGATCGGATGAAAGAGAGTTCATCGTCGCTGTGTTTCATGGTGGGGGTGTAGTGGTAAGGATTGAATGGAATCTGGGTAAATCTAGGCGTCCCCAAATTCTGTGTTAAATTTTGGATTTTGCTCTTAAATACATATATTTCTGCTTCAAGTTCTGGTCTACAAGGGAAGATTACATGTATAAAAACTAGAATTTCCTAAAGAGTTGAATTTACACATGAAACATTTTCAAAATGAAGGCGGAAGAGACGCTATAGGCCAACTTCAGGCAGAAAGAAGGGCGGATCACTGAGCCACAGAATGTGTCAGCCCGCCGCGTTCAATGCTGACAGTGAATGTGATTGGGGAGGAGTGTGAATGTGGACGGCAGAGTGGGCGCTGAGAGTGAATATGAACAGCCGAGTGTGAGTGTGAGTGGGTGGAGCGAGTACGAATGTGTCGCAGATTGCATATCCTCCTATGCCCTCTTCCCCTTACCATCGCCCCCCTTTTCCTCCTGCATCACGCATCCCTCTTCCGGCCCTCATCTCCTTACCTCTCCCCTTCCTAGATTCTTACGCTTTCCTAGCCCTCCTAAACTATGCATCGACGAATAGGCGGCTCAGGACTGCACCGATCAGACGTGGACTTAAGTCAGTTGGATAGAGGACCGCATCATGTGCGTGTCCTTTGTCTGCTGGCCTATAATCCAGTCGACAAAATGCCTACAGTCCTCTCGTGCCGTGCATCGATACCGAGACTCTGATTCTTCTTCTTTTTATTGGTTTTGCTTCGATGCTTGACGCGTCACCGTTGCTCAGCGGGGTGATGGGGGCTAGAGTCGGTGTTATGTGTGTACGTCCAGCGCATATCTACCTATATTGAATACTTTCTGACACTTGTGTTTAGGAAGTGGACACATTCCTGAGTTACAGTATGTATCTGTCGGCGCCAGACGGGTGGTGCGCGGACGTCGTGCTGGGTAGCGTGTGGGATGGAATTTAGGTGTTTCGTGTTGAAGACCAAATAGAGGTGCGTTAACGTCCGCATATGCAGGTGCTCAAACGCTCATCGTCTTCGTAGAGCCGCTTCGACCCCGCACAAGACATCGTATTCAAGACTATAGTTCCCTCAAATCGCTGTTCAACCATGGATGCGCGAGCACGTCGGAAAAGAGGCGGGTTCCGAGCTCGTGGATTATCAATTATCTTCCGCCCTAATCACCTGTCATTTCTCCTGCATTCCGCTCCCTCTCCCCATCCCAAATCCATATGTTTTCTTCTCGATGGACAAGTGGATCAGGACTGCAAGGGGTGTCCGTGAACATAAGCCAGCTGGGCAGAGGAGCGGATTGTCTCTGCGTCCTTTGTCTACCGGTTTATCAATTTGATTGTTGGCAAAAAGTCCTGGCAGTCCTCTCCCACCTTGCATCGAGATTGAAGCCCTTACTCTCTATGTCGTGCTGGTTTATCTTCGCTGGGTTATCTTCGCATCACCATTGATTGGAGGAGGCGGTAATTGAGCCTGTAGAGCGCGTGTTGCGTACGTTCGTCGAACGCATCTCTGTTTCGGCGCCTCTAATGCTTTTCTTTAGGGATCGAGAGATATTTATGCGCTCGATATCTGTCGATGCCAGATAGCAGGCGCGCGGTCGTCATACGTTAATACAGCATAATTTTTTCTCGATGTGCTAATGGATTGACGAGCGAGATCTTGATCTGTTTTCGACATCCTCTTTGACGTCCGCATTTACAGGTGTGCGGGAGTCGTTTCGTCCCCGCCTTGCCGACAAGACCTGATAGCTATTAATCTGCTCATTGACAGATGAACGCTGTTCTCGAATACACAAAAGCAAACCGGTTACTCCAGGAACAGATATCATCTATTGACTCAGTTCAGCGACTCTTCGCCCAATGGGTTCCGATATCAGATTGCTCTACATATGTACAATTGAATGAAATCCGAAACTTTGAACGTTAAAATCATAAATATTTGAATCACAATCCACGCATAACCTCCTCAAAGCTCCTCACCCGCCATAGCTTCCTAACCACGCGTTCCCCAATCATCGCGACATATCCGCCATATAGCCCCACCCACACCAAAATCCCCCACCCCATCCACAAACTCCCATCCTGGATTTCAAATTTATACGCGACCATAGGCACCAAGAGGTACTGGATATGCAAGCCAACGCCCGCATAGTGCGCTTGGGTATCAAAATTCATTTTCGAGGAGGTCAGGCAGACGTTGATGAGCGCGTATGGGATCGTGGATAGGGCGTACAGAACCCACGCGGCGTAGGCCGCCGGCGCTGCAGAGGCAGTCCAGGTCCATGGGGATGAGGTGAAGATGTCAGTTGGGGTAGACTCCCCTGGGATAGCCATCGGTATCGGCTGCGGATCCGGAAAACGCAGCGCGGGGAGCTTGCGCACGTCCAGGAATTCTACAACCATAGGGAACGCGTGGCACACGCAATGCAAGATGGCGAAGGAGAGCGAGATGGACAGGGCGAGTAATTGGAGGGGCGAGGGCTTCCGAGTCCACCAGGTGCTGGAGGAGGTGGTGGTGGTGGTGGGCGCCAGCGATGGAGTTTGCGAGTGGAGGAATTGTGTTCCCGAAACGTAGGCTCCGATGAAGAGGAGCGGGAAATGGAGCTCGGGACTGTTGGTAATGTAGAGAATGTGCTCGAGCGCAAGCTGGAATGCTTGGATGGTGTCCTTGCCCACAGCAAAGAAAAGCATAACGGGCTGCATAAATCTCCAAGTGTACCCCGCACCGCACGCGTACACCCATACTGCGACGACAACTGCAGGAAAGGTGGACTTGGCTGCAGAAGCATTGAACCGCGTCTGTGTCGCGACAAGGTCTATACCGCCTGATGCCCTCGCACGAAACATGAGAATGATTAAGCCTAAGGCGTACACGCAATCGAAGAGAAGCAGAACGAGGGCGTACGCCATAGGCGCCCCTATTAGCGCTTGCAACCCTTCATGTGTGCTGTAGTACGGCGTCCATTCCAGCGCATGGTCGTCAATTGGGGGAAGCGGCCAAGCCCATGTTACTAGCCATGCAGCGGCCCAGTAACACACCAGAACCACGTTAGTCTTCCATATCCTCTTAGCCATGAAGCGGGATAACGCATGCTCATCCACTCCCAAAGCTATCGCCCCCAACGCCATTTGTGTTGACAATTGTGTCTCGCATCCCGCACAGAAGAACAGGATGGGGACGGCTAGGAGCCGCACATGCGCGATGAAGAGATTGATGAAGGCGAACGTGGAAGAGTAGCCGCTCGAGGGATTTCCGAAACTGGCCTCCTGCTGGTGCGTCGAGACGGCTTGGAGGGCGGCGGTTTGTAATGCGAGGAGAGTGATGGCTATCGTGCGCAGGGTGTTGATTGTGCGCTGGCGGCTCACTTGCACTGCATCCTCGTGCGTTGCGGGCGCTTCTGCTTTGTCCTGCGGGATTTCTGCTGTGTCTGTGCCTGCTGAATGTTTGGAGGTCGGATATGCTGCTGCTGCTTCGATATCGATGTGCGCCTCGAGCGCAGGCTCACGAGCCTCCCTCATACTCTGTCGTTTCTGTTCCATGTCAATGGCTTTCTCCTTCGTCATATTTGCGCTACGATGAGGGGACTGGGTCTGAGAGTAAGCCTTTATATGTCGAGACCGAGAAGGGAATCCTTTAACAGGGAGTGAAGTAGCTCAAGCAAGCATCCTGTGTCGAAACATAGAGTAGATCCCTCGAGCGCCCAAGGCCGCACTATTGTGATTGGACACTAAAATAAGCGCCTACATGTGAATGGTGTCAAAGCAATCACGAACGTGCGCGTCAAGTAGAAGATAACAAATTGGTCGCACGCATAATGAAGGGCGGAACAGAACCGCGAGAGCATCTGTACGAGTAGCGCCGACTTGCCAACAAGCGAACAAGGAGACGGAGGACGTGGCGAAAAGCATGATGCCAGCCCGGAGACTGCCGAACATGTTGCTCACGCTCGTCGACCTCCTTGCCTCCTGATGTCATCCACGCATACACGGTCAGATAACTGGTGGGCGTGCATTATCCCAGCTCCTCCTGGTTGAATCGCATCATACTGGCACAATGGATCGGCCTGCCTGACCGTCTTCCTGTTGGTCAAGGCCTTCAGTCGTTCGCCTACTCCCGGTCCCTCCAGCCCCCCTCTGAGCAATATTGTTGATTGTTCGCATTGTTCACGTCGGAAATAATGGATGGGTACGCTTTGGTGAGTACCATAGCACACATACATCAGCTCCCCATCGATCACGGCTAATATTCTCAATTAGCTGAATCTACTCCCCAAGATCCCTTCATGCCCCGGGCGTCTCCCGCCTTCCCTAGCTTCCTTTGTACCTACCGTACGGTCCCTACCCTCTCCCCCTCCTTGCTCTGCTTATCTAATTTCCCAGCAAGTCTGTCTCTTCGCATACTTACCCCTGGACGGCCACTCTCCCTCCGCACCTCCCTCTTCCCGCCTCATATTACTCCAACCACATACGTCCCTCAAATCACCTCTTGAGCCACCTACGCCTCCCCTTCTCCGCTCCACCCTCACCTTTGAATTCCATTCATCCCTCACGCCACAGGTTACCTTCCCATCCCTACTTCCTTCCACCTCTCCACTGCTTACGCGATCTACGTACATCCCCACCCAACAATCTAATTCGTCACACCATATCTCTCCTCCCTCTATGTATCCCCGCCCACCCCGTCCCTCTCACTCCCGTCAATCAGTCTCAAATCTCAAAAACGCCAGCTTAGCACGAGGCCTAGTCTGGCTAAATCACATTGTTCTTCAACGCGCTGCCCAAATGACGCCCTGGTTGATAGATGAGTCGTGGGGCTTGTCGAGGTCAGCGCTTGGGGATCTACCTCACTCTTTTTCAGCTCACTCTGTTTCAGTCACTCTATTCCGTGTCGTGCAACGCAGATCCGTTATTCAAACTCTGATCGAAATGTCCATCTTTGAGGCAAGTCTCGAGACTAGACGGCGTAAACGTAAGGATGAGTGGAATGGAGCGATCAATGCACACCGTTGGATGGATGAATGGGGCATACACTATTGGTGAGCACATCCTAGTTATACACCATCTCCGAGGCGTCTCCCATATCCGACTTCCTCGATGGTCCAGGCGGCCTTGCGTCGAACGAAATTCATAGCAACACAACTTGCCAAGAAAAATGGACAGTGCATCTTCGAATGCGAATTACGCAGGTTGTCTAAGACGGACCAGACCAAGTGTGTCCTCTATCCACCTGCTTACTTAGTCTCTGCATTCAAAAATGCCCAGTCTTCTTCCACTGTTTGCGCTAGCTGCTCCTTATATGTTCCTCGTTTCTTCTTCTGATCCTCTCTAAATCCTCTCAGGCCTCTCATCGCCATACGGTCTTTCAAGTTTTTGAGTATGGAACCTAGATACAGGTCGAAGGCGATAGTGCATTGGTTTTCGCTATGGCCCCTAATGTTGCGAGCTGTGCAGCCAAATTGGCAGCAGCATCAAGACGAGGCGATATCAGCCAGAAAATGTCCTCGTCGCCTATACTGTGCGGCTCCGACGTCCGTGGCTCTTCTCGATGATCAGATGTTCTTACTCCTGCATTTCGGATTCCGGAATCAAATCTCTGATCTCGATTCTCGACCCTTGCTAGAAATTCATGAACACGTAGGGTTTGTTGGTTTTAAACCTTTCTAGTCGCTTTGAATGGCTGTTGTGGACTGCAGCTCTGAGCTCTCGCAGCTTATGCTGTCCGCCGTGCAGGGGTAGGCGAATGGAGCGTCGCGGCCAGTTATTAGGATAATAAGGATCGGAACTTTCATTTCCTTTAAGTAAATTTAATTGCGCATGAGCTCAGATTTTTGGGGGGACGTTGGGCAGTACGCCGATCTCGTCAATTAGATTTCGCTGATCAAGTGTGGGAATTGATATCGACGTGTACTTATAAACAGCTTTCCTTCGTTCCGCCGCCTTCAGTGCTTCAGCCCCAATTAACCCACCATAGAAATCTTACAAGCTTCATTCATTTTCATGACTTTCAATCTCGTAGATTTCCCTGATGAGTTACTGATCAATATCCTCTCTGTCCTGGATGCCACGTCTCTCACCCGCTGCGCGATGGTACGCGATATCCACACTTCATCGCAGTCCATTCAATGGTATTACACTTACCGTAACTGATTTTCAGACCTGCAGGCGCATCCATAAAATACTCAAGAGCTCCTCTCTTCTCCAGTACATAATTCACCTGCACTACAACGGCGTCACCGACTGCGGCACGGCCCCTGCACAGAGCACGTATTCTGAGCTCATCGAGAGCCTCCAGCGCCGACGCCAGGCGCGGATGACTCCTGAATGGAAAGTGAACATGAACCTAGGGCTGCCTAATTGTAATCAGAAATTTGAGCTCGCTGGTGATAGATTCAGATAGAATCGTCCGATGCAGTGGCTCCGAGCTGGAAGTGACAACTCTACGCACTGATCCCTCAAGCAAGGATGTCCAGGCAAGCACAGTGAACACAAAAGTGGATAGACCATTTTCGCCGGGGCGAGTTGACATTTGGTATTGATCCAACACAAGATCTGATAGCGGTGATAGAGAACGATGAAGCGTGAGTCACCACCTTTCTTCCTACCCTCATCCTATTAGTATTATGAAGTATAAACGCTCAAACTCGTCCACATCATCAGCGCACTACTACCCACCGCTACCAGAATTATTAGTGTCCATCTGCACACCCTGTCTAGCGGCACTCCCCATCCGCTCGCACACCAGACTGCGCTATGCTTTAACTTCCCCCCGAAAAGGGAGAGTCACACCATCCGCAGCGCCAAGCTTCAATTCGCGCGCGAATTGTTGATGATCCCATTCTACAGGATCTGGCAAGGAGAAATTCAGCTCCGCGCGATAATATGGGATTGGAAAACTTCGGCGCTTCTTCTCGTATGTCAAGTACTATCTCTTCCATCTGTTTCGTGGAAATTAATACGGAGTCCGTTAGGATGTCTCTAGTTCTCCGCATGCTATAATCCCATCTGCAAACTCTGGGATCGGCCTCCTAGACTCGACGCACTTCTTCGTCGCATCAACAGTAAATGACGGTTCCATTCAATTGTACAAACTCATACGGTCTGCCACATCTGCCTCTCCCCCGGACCCAGTCCATCTCGCAATTTTGCACTTTCCACCAGTCTGCTCTGACGTCGTTATCGACACAATCTACCCCCAGGCTGGACCTATAGAGTCCCATTCCCATCTCTCTAGTGTGCCGTTCGTGGTCAATGACGACAATCGCATGCGTGTATTCACGACGGACTACATGTGTATAAGCGAGGGAGGAACAAGGGGAGCAACGTGTACAAATTTGTACGTCCATCAGCGTGTGTTTACGACGTATTGCACGCACGGTGGGGGATCGGCTCTCGAAATTCCATGGTATAGATGGGGCCCAGTGAACACGAGGATCTTATTTACGTCCTGCCAGCAGCTATACTGGACACGGTATAGTTTTCATCTCCACTTTTAATTGCACACTATTCATCAATCTTCTGACGAATAGATATGTGCACGGCCAGCGCGCGTTATGTCCAGGGCCCAGCAGCTATGACGGGGGGTACTACGGCACCATACGTGCTGACGAGGTTGATTCTGACCTCTCTCTCGATCCTCGATTTCTCTCTCGCGTCCGTCCTATCGGCAAAGGGCATTCTTCCGCTCCCTCCTAGTCAAGCTGGTACCATAAGATCGGACCGTAAAACTGGAAAGCTGGTTTCGCCAAGGAAGATTCACAGCAGGCAGGTACATCTATATGAAGACGACGTCGAGACGCGCCTCCCTTGCGTATCATTCAATGTTCTCACTGAGGAAGGGCAAGGATATCATTTGCATATGTTATATGCAGACGGAGTCATTGGTGTTACTGTACGATTCCTGTTTTTCTACACTTATTGACCGCAATATTGACGTCTTCCGTTATAGAGCGATGATGACACCGACGAACTTGTCCTAGATGCGTATACAATTTAACCAGAGATTTCATATCGTCGTTCAGTCTGTTCCTTGTACCTACGTAAAGTAAAGCACATCTAATGATGGTATATCGATGGTAATCAAGAACGGAACGCTCACAACATATAGTAGTGTCACATAATCTGTTCCCCAGTCACCGGCGCTTACCGCCCCCCTTAAAAGAAACAAAGGCTTGCACGATTACATTGAACAAAGAGGTAAAGTTACAAAGAAATATGAAAGGTCTTTGACGACAAGTGATCACAAAAACGTATCTCTCTTGCGCGCTTACTTTGTCAACGCATCAACGTTTCAACATGCATACCTAGTACTTACAATTCCTTCGCCTGAAATCTCTTTTCTTGATCCTACGTATACCAAAAGCCTCTTCGTATAGATACCCAGCGTACTGTCCAGATTTATCAGTCGAAACGAGATTGCACAGCCGAGGGTCATACTCAACTCTGTTTAATTAACTTCGCCCCACGGGCACGATATAAGATTGACTTAAATACAAATCCGAGCCGTAATTGAATGAAATTTGAAAAGTTGAACCCTAAATCAACCCATAGTCACTATCCCCAAACCACCTGCCTCATCTTCCACCCAACCTTCCTCAACACAAGCTCCCCTACCATTGCAACGTACCCCGCAGACAGGCCCACGCACACCAAAAGCCCCCACACCGCCCACAAATTCCCATTCTGCCCCTGAAACACATACACAATCGCGGGCACGGCGAGGTATTTCAGATGCAGGCCTACGCACGCATAGCGCGCGAGCGTATCGACATTCCACTGCGAGGTCGCGGTCAGGCAGACGTTGAGGAGTGCGGCTGGAACTGTGGATAGGGCGTACAGAACCCACGCGGCGTAAGCCGCTGGTGCTGCAGAGGCGGTCCAGGGGGACGAAGCGAAGATGTTGGTGGGGGTAGGTGTCAGTATCGGCTGCGCAAAGTGCAGTGCCGGGCCCGTGCGCACATCCAGGAAATCGACCACCATGGGGTAGGCGCTGCACACGCACTGTAGGAGGGCGAAGGAGAGCGAGAGGGACAGGGCGAGTAATTGGAGGGGCGACGGTTTCCTTCGAGGCCAGCAGGTGCGCATGGGGGTGGCCGTGGAGGTGGGCGCTGGCAATGGAATTTGCGAGTGGAGGAACTGCGTGCCCGCAACATAGGCTGCGATGAAGAGGAGCGGGAAATGGAGCTCGGGGCTGTTGGTGGCGTAGAGTACGTGTTCGAGCTTGATTTGGAATGCTCGGATGGAGCCCTCGCCCACAGAAAAGAATTGCGTAAAGGGCTGGATAAATTTCCAGGTGTACCCCGTACCACAAGCGTACACCCAGACTGCGATGAGCGCAGATAAGGTAATCAACTTGGCCACACTGAAATGCGCCGTATGCGCGACAAGGTCTATACGGCCATCCGATGCCCTCGCGCGGAACGCAAGAATGCATAAGCCGAAGGCGTACATGCTATCGAAAAGAAGCAAGACGAGGGCGTATGCCATTGGCGCCTTCATCAGTGCACCCATTCCCTCGTGTGAGCTGTAGTACGTCCATTCCAGCGTAGGGGCATCAATCGGGGGAAGCGGCCACACCCCCACCAGCCACGCAGCGCCACAATAACATACCACAACCACGCTAGTCTTCCATATCCTCCTAGCCATGAAGCGGCATAACGCATACTCGTCCGCTCCCAAAACTGTTGCACCCAACGCCATTTGTGTTGAGAATTGTGCCTCGCATCCCGCACAGAAGAACAGGATGGGGACGGCTAGGAGCCGTACATGCGCAACAAAGACATTGATGAAGGCGAATGTGGCGGGGTAGCCATCGGGATCGGAGAGCCCGAAACTGTTCCGGTGCGTGGAGACGGTTTGGAGGGCGGCGATCTGGAGGACGAGGAGGGTGATGGCTATCGTGCGCAGGGTGTCGATTGTGTGCTGGAGGGGCAGGGACTGCACTTTCACTCCACCTTCGTGCATCGCGGGCGCTTGAATTTTATTCAATTTGTCTGGTAGAATTCCTCCTTTCCCTATTGCTGCTGCTTCTATATCGTTGTGCGCCTCCAGAGCAGGTTCGTGAGCTGCCCGCGCATTCTGTAGTTTCCGCCCCATGTCAATAACTTTCTCGTCCGCCATAGTTGCGCCGCAATGTGGGTCCACGAGTGCCTTTGTAGAGTTCGTCGGAAATGCAAGCGTTGATAGTGAGTGAAGATGTTCAGGTGAGTAACTTGTGTCGAAACAGTGACTAGATCCCTCGAGCGCCCCAAGGCCGCACTACTGCGATTGGACGCTATATTAAGTGCCTATACGAGTATTGTCATTGTAGATATCACGAACGTTTGTGGTGAGTAGATGACAAACGACATGGGAACATAAGTAGGCGCGTGTAAAATAAAGAGGTGAAGCGGGCTGCGAGAATATCTGATTGAACACTGCCGATGTGTCGTCCAGAGCGAATGAGGATTGGGAGGACGTGGCGAAAGGCAAAGGGCGTGCATAACATAAGCCCGGAAACTGCCGGACATGGAATGTCGGTTACGCTTGCTCTCTCATCGCCATCTTCCTCGCCTACCGACATCTTCCTCGCCTACTGACGTCTTCCCCGCGTACACGGTCGGATAGACAGAGATCCTGCATGTAGTTATCCCCCTCTGTGCATTCACGCATCCTGCACCAGCATTGACATATATTGACCAGCTTGCCGACTTCAAGGTCTGGCCACCCCCGAGCTCTATAATTGCTTATGTGCATTAATTGTGTAGGAGATACTGACTGGGTACACTGCTGTGAGTACCATATCTATATCAGCCCCCATCGGCCTTGACTAGCTTGACTAGTCAGCTTAATCTACCTCTATCCCCTCCCTCTCTGTGCATCACTTCTCGCTTTCTTCAGCCATCTATCTTTTTGCATATTTAGATCAGCCGCCTCCCTCCCTCCGACCTCCACCTCGTACACACATCCCTCAAACCATGTCTTTCACTACCCATACCTTCCTCTCCCCGTGCCCTCCTTTCTGAATTCTGCTCATTCCGCCGCGGCATCTGTTATCTTCCCATCCTTACTTTTCTCTACCTCTACACCCCTTACGCCATCTACGTACGTCCCCACCACACAATCTCCTCCGTCGCCTGCGCCCAGTTCCAACCCCCCTCTCCCTCCGTCCTCTCCGTCCTCACCCGTTCCCAATCAGATTCAAATTTTAATACCGACAGCTCCAAGCGCCAGGCTTACTCTGGCTAAATCGCATTCTTGGTCAACGCGCTATCAACGTGCTACCACCCAGACGACGGCCTTTTTGCTATGCTTCCGCCGCATAGAAATTCGGTATTTCAGCCATTCTATTCCGTGTTATGCAACGCGGCTCTGTTATCCATACGCTGACTCCAATGCCCATTCTAGGGGCTGGTCTCGAGACTCGACGGCGTAAACGTAGGAGTGTCGCGATCGATGCACACTGTTGGATAGATGGAGTGTTCAAACTATCGGTGAGCTCACAATCATCCTAGCGCAAACGCCCCATTTCCACCTCTCCGTCATCCTTTGAAAAACACAGACGCAAGGCAGGAGAGGGCCTGATCACTCATAAACCAGCTGTGAAAAGGGTGTGCGCTACGCGGCTGCATGTCCTTTCTGCACTGGCTTTCACGTGCCATTATTACCTCTCTCCGGCCTTCCGCCTGAATTTTCTCTAGTGTTTCCTCTTTCTGTGTTCTATGCCTTGTGTGTCCATCTGTGCCCCCTCTTCGACGACTGCTCGTTACCCTGCGTCTCTTCTGCCCGTGTTCTCCCTTTTGTACCGTCAGTGACGGAAGTCGTGGTGAAGCGAGATAACTTACAAGCAGGACTGCGCATCTTTGTACAGGTATACGAATCATGAATGATACACTTGTGTCCTCTGTATATCCACCTGTTCATCTGACCTTGAGAACAAATGTCCAGTCCTTTTCCGCTGTTCGCGCTAGTTCCTTCCATGTTTCTTCTTCTGGATGGCTCTTCTTTCTAAGTTCTATCGAGATCTCTGATCACCATTTGTGTAGAGCCTAGATGATACAGGTCGACGGCGATGGTGCATTGGTTTTCAATATCGCCCCTAACGTTGCGAGCTGTGCCAAGTTGGCAGCAGCATCAAGACGGGGGCGATGGGAGGCAAAAAAAGTCCTCGTCGCCTATACTGTGCGGCTCCGACGTCCGTGGCTCTTCTCGATGATCAGATGCTCTTACTCCTGCATTTCGGAATCACGTCTATACATCTCGACTCGTCCTCAAAATTCATGAATGCGTAGGATTATTGGTCCTAAATCCCTTTTAGTCGCTTCGAATGACTGTTGTGACTGCAGCTCTCGCAGCTTATGCTGTCCACTATGCAGGAGTCGACGAGTGGAGCATTGCGGCCAATTATTAGGATAGTAAGGATCGGAACTATCATTCCTTTGAGTAAATTTAATTGTGCATGAGCGCTGAGATCTGAGACTGTTTGGGGACTAGTATTTTGAGATTTCGCTGATCGAGTGTGGGAATTGATATTCATCAACTCATCATCATGTTCATCGACGTGTATAAACGGCTTTCCTTCGTTCCGCCGCCTTCAGTGCTTCAACCCCAATTAACCCGCCATAGAAAGCTTACAAGCTTCATTCATTTTCATGACTTTCAATCTCGTAGATTTCCCTGAAGAGCTACTGATCAATATCCTCTCTGTCCTGGATGCCACGTCTCTCACCCGCTGCGCCATCCATCGCATTCCATTCAATGGTATTACACTTACTGTACATGGTTTTCAGACCTGCAGGCGCATCCATAAAATACTTAAGAGCTCCTCTCTTCTCCAGTACATAATTCACCTACACTACAACGGCATCACCGACTGTGGCACGGCCCCTGCACAGAGCACCTATTCTGAGCTCATCGAGAGCCTCCAGCGCCGACGCCAGGCGCGGATGAATCCCGAATGGAAAATGAACATGAATCTTGGGCTGCCTGACTGTGATGGAAGAAAATACGTGTTATCTGGGGACACCATCGTGCGATGCAGTAGCACCGAGCTGGAAGTGACAACACTACGCACTGATCCCTCAAACAAGGACGTCGAGGCAAGCACGGTGAACACAAAATTTACCAGAGCATTTTGGACGCCAAGCCGGCCGACGTTTGGTATTGATCCAACGCAAGATCTGATAGCGGTGATAGAGCCTCATGATGTGTGAGTCATCACTTTTCTTCCTACCTTCATCCTATTATGAAGTACAAACGTTCAAACTCGTTCACATCATCAGCGTACTACTACCCCCCACTACCAGAATTATTAGTGTCCATCTGCACACCCTGTCTAGCGGCACTCCCCATCCGCTCGCACACCAGACTGCGCTATGCTTTAACTTCCCCCCGAAAAGGGAGAGCCACACCATCCTCAGCGCCAAGCTTCAATTCGCGCGCGAATTGTTGATGATCCAATTCTACAGGGTCTGGCAAGGAGAAATGCTGCTCCGCGCAATAATATGGGATTGGAAAACTTCGGCGCTTCTTCTCGTATGTCAATTACTATCTCTTCCATCTGTTTCGTGGAAATTAATACGGAGTCCGTTAGGATGTCTCTAGTTCTCCGGATTCTCCGCATGCATTAATCCCATCTGCAAACTCTGGGATCGGCCTCCTAGACTCGACGCACTTCTTCGTCGCATCAACGGTAAATGACGGTTCCATTCGATTGTATCAACTCCTACGATCTTCCACGTCTGACTCTCCCCCGGACCCAGTCCATCTCGCAACTTTGCACTTTCCACCAGTCTGCTCTGACGTCGTTATCGACACAATCTACCCCCAGGCTGGACCTATAGAGTCCCATTCCCATCTCTCCAGTGCACCGTTTGTGGTCAATGATGACGATCGCATTCATGTATTCACGACGGACTACATGTATTCGAGTGAGGAAGGAACATTGGGAGCGATGCCTACGAACTTATACGTCCACCAGCGTGTGTTTTTGAAGTATTGCACGCACAGCGGGGGGTCAGCTCTCGAAATTCCATGGTATAGGTGGGGCCCAGCGAACACGAGGATCGTCTTTCCGTCCTGCTCGCAAACACACTGGACACGGTATAGTTTGAATCTAAACTCTTAATTGTAAACTATTCATTAATCTTCTGATGAATAGATACGTGCACGGCCAGCGCGCATTATGCCCAGGACCCAGCAGCTATGACGGGGGGTCCTACGGTACCATACGCGCCGATGAGGTCGACTCTCTCTCGATCCTCGATTTTTCTCTCGCATCCGTCCTATTGGCAAAGGGCATTCTTCCGCTCCCTCTTAGTCAAGCTGGTACCATGATATCGGACCGTAAAACTGGAAAGCTGGTTCCGTCACAGAATATTCGCAGCAGGCAGGTACATTTATATGAAGACGACGTCGAGACGCGCCTCCCTTGCGTATCATTCAATGTTCTCACTCAGGAAGGGCAAGGATATCATTCGCATATGTTATATGCAGACGGAGTCATTGGCGTTACTGTATGTTTCCTGTTTTGCTACACTTATTGACCGCAATATTGAAGTCTTCCGTTATAGAACGATGATGACACCGACGAACTTGTCCTAGATGCGTATACAATTTAACCAGAAATTTCATGTCGTCGTTCAGTCTGTTCATTGTACCTACGTAAAGCACATCTAATTTCGATTACAGACAAGAAATCTCCCAACGTATAGTGTCAAGTAATCTGTTCCCCAGTCACCGCCGTCCTTTAAAGAAACAAAGGCTTGCGTGATGACATCGAACAAAGAGGTAAAGTTACAAATAAATATGAAAGGGCTTGGACTACAAGTGATCACTGTAACATGAACTACTAATCGAGTGGCGTATTGACGCTGAGAACGTATACTGTAAAAACTCCGACATATGCAGAGATGTGCAGGCTTCTTGATCAAATGTCGTCCATTCTCTTCACTGTACCACTCGAGCTCCTTACGACGATTCTCTATAATCTCGATGCCATTTCTCTCGTATCTTGCATGAGTGTGAGATGTCATTAATCATTCGCGATCAAGCGGTGCACTTACTCATTTATGCGCGATTTTAGACCTGTAAATTCATCTATGAAGCCAGAAGTAAGTCCCATTTGGGGGAAATCCACGCCTGGCGACGACGATGGAGACTCTGTATTAGATCGGAATAGCTCTGCGTCGTGTAGGAAGTTGGACAATCTGCAACGCCGTTGGAATGCAATTCAAGCGTACGCGTGTATATATCTCAGTTGCGCTGAGCGTTTGACCACTTCGCAAATATGTACACAAGTCTAGATCTTAGATCTCATCGATCATTCACTTTTTTTGGACACAGTACGTACATAAGTGATAGCTCACCATGACGCAGCGGGCAAGAGAAACGGCATCGAGAGTTGAAAGGATCCGAATTAAGAGTTCTTGCGCGATGGTGAGTAGACCAAGTGGCATTATGAATGGAAATTATCCTTGATGTAGATAGATGCAAAGTGCTAGTGAACTGAACCGTTTGAACGTCCAGAGGTGGTTCGACTTTTCAACAGATATCAATATGATAACACCGTTTTGCACACGCTATCTAATCGCGTTTACCTCTCTTGCGCGCTTATTCGTCAACGTGTCATGCATCGACGTTCAACATGTATACCTTGGACAATAAATTCAATTTTGAAATGATAGGCAGTTTCCAAATCCCAGCTTCTATCGCCTCGCCAGCTTTTTACTTAAAAAGTATATACCTCTACTGCACGACTATGTGTTTCAAAATCAGTCTACAGATAGAGAGAGATATCAGTACTTCAGTACTCATCGGAAATTCAAACTTCAACTTGACGTACAAACACTCCAACGAAAATGTCTGCATCGATCATGTATGTGTCGTAAGACCTCTGAATCCCGACGTTGCAACATACACAAGGAAGGCGCGTCTCAATATCCTCCTCGTACAGATGTAGTTGCGACCGAAGAATTTTGGTTGGGGGAACTAGAGACCCAGAAATACGTTTGAACTCGTCATCTGAGCCTGGACGAAGACCGAGAGGGAAAACACCCTGTGCGGACAGAATGGATGCGATCGAAAAATCGAGGATGGACAAAGAGTCCACTTGATCGTTCTGTATCGTACCATATGCTGTTCCGTCGTAGCTTTTGGGACCAGGACAGAGGGCACGCTCGCCGTGGACATACCTGCCGATGATGTCATTAAAATATCCAGCACTGGCGGAAAGCATATCGAAAACTCACCTCTCCCGCTCCATTTGTGAACACGAAGGAAATATAATCCGGGAATTAGACGGTCCCCATTCATTCCAAGGGACGTCCAAAGGCGGGCCCCCATTTTTGGGATATTTAGCGCAATATCTAGTGAATACGCGCTGGTGCACGTACAGATTAACGGGAAATAACAGCTCCCCTCCTTCATCTAGCGCTTGCGCATAATCTATCAAGAACGCATGGATACGATTGTCGTCGTTGACTGCAAAGTATTTATGAACACTGGGTTTGACTTCTATCGGTCCTGCTTGGGTGTAGATTTGGCTTGCTATCTGGCAATCGGACCGTATAGGCGGAAGGTGTAGCGAAGCAAGGTGGATAGGGGGACATATGGGAGATCCTGCGAGCTTGTATAGATGAATACATCCAGAATCGAATCCGGATACCGCGAAGAAGTAGGTAGCGTCCAGGAGCTTTGACTCAGAGTTTACGGACCGAAGTATGTCATCGGAAGGGATATTCAAACTGGAATCCTGGGTAATGAGTCAGATGCGAAGCATTGTATCAAGCCCAAAAAGATGTGAGCCTACCAGGATGAGCGTAGAAGTTGTCCAATCCCATATCAACACACGTTGCTGCTTTGCATCAATCCAGACTTGTCCAGCGGTTAAAAACCGTATCAACAACATGTTGCGCGCGATTTGGAAGTGGGTGCCATGCATGTCATTGCTTTCGTCGTTTGGTGGGACCTTGAACTGTAGATAAGGTCGATGTGCTAACGGATGAGGGTCGTCGCTTGATATGGTGCGAATATGAAGACGGATGATCCGTGTTTCGGTAGGCGGTATTGGTCTATGGATTTCATTCAGATTGTTCAAATGTGGTCTCCAAACTGAGTGCGTACGTTGCATTTCTCTCCACTATCACTATCAGATCTTGGCTTGGATCTATCGCAAATAAGGATCCCCGACCTACAAACTCCCTTTTAAGTGCCCTTTTCGTTATCTGTGCGCTAACACTGTGAGTGGGAAGATCGGTACGGATTGTCGAGACTTCTAGATGGTTTGAACTCTGTCGAACGAATGTTCCCCCTATAAATTCATATGGTAGATTATAGTCGACCATCTTCCAGGTCAGTTTGAGGCGCCATTCGGGAGCTATCCATGCCTGACGACGGCGTTGGAGGTGTTCGACGAGGTCAGCATAACTCAGAGAACGATTTCCAGAATCCGTAACACCATTCAAGTGCAATTCAATTATATATCTGAGCAAAGATGAGTTGTTGAGCACTTCGTAAATACGTTTGCAAGTCTGATCCTGATAAATCAGTTGTTATCGGTTGAAATTTTTGACAAGTATCGCTTACCGTTGCGCAACGGGCAAGAGAGGCTGCATCAAGAGAAGAAATGATCCGGATTAATAGCTCCTCTGGTATAGTGAGGATATTGAGCGACATTTCGAATGAAGATTTCCTTTGACGTTGGTGAACGCCAAACGTGAGTAGGTCACTGGAGATGAGCTGGGGTCTGCGGAACTTTGCGGCACAGCATTTCCCACAACCCAATCCCCGGAAATCGATGATTCGCGGTTTACTTGGGAGGACTTCAAGAGGACTTAACATAAAACGGTATGAGAAAGAGGATTGAGTTGCACTTGAAAAATTAACTGTGTCTAGACCTGACCGGCGTCAGCATCCTATGCTGTTTAAAACTAAGTCGTAAATTCGGTCGTGCATGGGCGCATTCGAGAACGCTAAGCGCTGGCGTTGAACATAACTTGAATGCGGCATATCGAGATTTGTGAATTATGCAAAGAATTGTATACATTTTTACATAGCAGACAAAAAATTGTTTATAGAGCTCAAGGCAAAGAATCGTACGGGAAACGAGAAGCGAGGAAAGTACAAAACATTGGGCAGGGTGTCCTAACGCCTATTCAATTTCGCGCAGCCTGACCGAACTTCTGACCATGCTCCGTAGGGCCCATAGTAAATCTGCATGTGTTCGTTAATCAGCGGCGGATCCAATTTAACACTGAAAGACACTTACACGTCACTCCTCCATGCATCAAGATCAGGCTTCGCTCCAAGGCCAGCACCGCCGACGGTTACTCCCTGAGTAGCAGCGCTCGCTCCCATACCGTGACGGCCAAGAGATGGTGCCACTCCACCAGTCCCAGCCCCAGCACCGCTACCTATCGTACCTGCGCCAGACCCTTCCCTCGCCTTCGCCTTCACCTCCGCTGTGCGGTTCACCCAACCTGCGGGGTGTCCCTCGCCTGCTAACAACGAATCTTTCCTGTCCGCCACAATCTTGAACTGCGACTTGCTCTCCGACGATGTACTGCTTGCGTCTCGTTTGTGCGATGAGGACTTGGTGAAGATCTGGACCGACATCAGAAATGAACGCAGGAAAATGTCAAAATAACCACCCACCTCTTTCAAAGCCTCCACCCGGCCGCCTTCCTCGTTCTTCGCTCCCATCCGATCCCGAACAGCCACCAGCTCTCCATCCAGGTACTCTAGCCCAGTCTGCAGAGCGTCCCGAAGCGCCTTCTGAATCTGGCGTTTAATGAGGCCAGTGGCTAGCGGGCGGAGCGTCTTGTACAAGAAATCATGGTTCGAGTCACGAATAGCGAATTTGAGGGTGTCAACCTTAACGTGAATGGCGTGGATCTTGAACACCGAGGTGGGGTCATGGCGTGCGGAGGTAAGTTCAATCGTTGCCTGATAACATTAATCAGCGACGGTACGACGAGAGAAACAACGAGTGGGACACCCACACTGAGTCCTTGCCCGCCAACAACGACATCCGCAATCCCTGAGTCCTTCATCTTCGGAATCCCCGTCTTCTTGCGGTAGTAAAAGGCCACATCCCGCATGTCCGCCTGCATCTGTTCCAAGCAAATCTTCACATGGTGGCGCGAATCGTCCTGGATCGTAGAATAAGGAGAAAACTTGACGAAATTGTTGGCTTCGAGCTCGACGATGTTGGGGAATAGGTTGCGCCCTTGCAATGTCAGGTTTTCGACGACGAGGTCGAGTGAGTCATCCGAGTACTCGATGCGCGGGATGGGAATGTAGCCGATCTATGGACGCGATGAGTGATGAAGGTAGAGAGAGAAGCCAGGTAGACGGACCTGATCGATGAGGGATGGCAAGATAACCTTCCGAATATCATTCCAAAGCTCAGGCTTGAACTTGAGGCTTCCCTCGCTATCGAACAACAAATCCTTCGTGAGTCTCGCCCAATCTTCACCCAATTGATGATTAATCTACGAACACATCTATGTTCAGTATGAGCTGGCCAAAAAAAAAACTGAAAGTACATACCGGATCCTCTCCCATAGCGCCGAACCACTTCCCGATGCTGCTGAAGAGGTTGTTGAAATGATCTTTATACTTTTCGTTGTAGAAGAACCTCCCCGAGTTGCGGAGATCGTTAGCTCGAGTGTTGCAGTCTGGCTCCAGAATATAGCCTGGCTCAAGAAGGACCTGACCAAACAAATTTGTGAGCACGAGTTGTGAACGAGTATGCAATGCGCGAGAGCTAACCTTGTGGACATAGGCGTCGACAGAGGACCACCACTGCCTGAGGTCCTGATCTCTGCGCGCATCGTCCACGAGAGCGTTGATCGCGTCAATGATGACATCCATGCTCAGGTCGTTGGCAAAACGCTCGAGGAGCGTGCGGAGCTCAGCGATGCACAAGTTGAAGGTATCGTCCTGTCGACAAAGAAATCAGCATCGACACACATCCAGAGCAAGCAGAAAGACCACGCACACTTGTGATATGAGCCACACGTTCATGTCCTTGGCCGACAACAGTTTCGCGTCCATGAGCCGCATACTCCTCCACGAAAGAAAGGAGCCAGCGAATTGACTCCTGGTAGTCGTCGTGCTTTTGACATTCGAGGATGACCTGGAAGATGTGTGAAAAAGCGAAAAACAAAACGTGAGATACAAATTCAGACCTTTTTGCCTCTGAAGATAAACTGATCGCGTCTTTCTTCAGGGAAGTATTCTTCGCTAAGGAACTTCCTGCTTCGTTCGAACTTCTCATTGGCGTTGTCCTTGTGTTGCTGGGGAATACGATCGGTAATTCCATCCTTTACGAAAAGGTCAGCATATGAATGTTACAACTAAAAGCGACGACGTACGCGGAATTGCCTCATTTTATCTTTCATTCCTTTCTTCTTCTCCTCTACGGCCCCCTCGTCCCCCTGCTCCCTTGCCTCCTGCAGCTCTTTTCCTTGTCCCGCAGCCTCATTACGCACCTCCGCCATTTTCCCTTTCGCTGCACCCCTCTGCTCGTCAGCGCCTCCACCTCTAACGCCCTCGACTTTCTGTCCCATCTCCTTGCGCACCTCTCCAACCGGCCGCTTCTCACCCTGTTCTCCTCGTTCTCCTTCCCTCCAGACCTGTGGTTGATCGTCGCGAGGATACATTCGGCCCCCTCCGATTCCAGGCAAGCGCCCCTCGAGAACAGGCGTCTCTCCTGGGCCGGCAACGCGCCCACCCTCGGTGATGAATTGGTCATTCGGAGCCGTAGCGTCAACATTTTCGAGTGCTTCAGGTGTGGGCGCGAGCATCTGTGCGGCGTTGGATGCGCCGCGTGCGAGTAGATCGCGGCCAATCGTAGAGAAGTCCGCGAGGAGCTTGCGCACTTCCGAGTTGGTGAGCACTAGCGAAACTATCGTGCGCAAATGCTTGACGGCTGTATCAAATCGGGGTGAGCGCAGTCTACCGGATGGAAAGGGGAAAGAAACCCACCTTGTTCTCTATCTTCATTCGATTTTGCTCCGCCCAAGCCCATCTCCGCATCGGTGGCCTTCAAGGTCTCCTTGTCGAGCGACCTTGTCCTCCAAACGAAATTCTGCAACATCTCGTCTGCGTTCTTCTCCTTTATCATCGTCCTCGTCGTCTTTAAGACCTCCTTCGCATCCTGGACCAGCCTCCTGCCCTCGGGCGACAAACTCTCTATCGCAGCCGGCTGTGCATTGACCATCGAGCCAAGGAAGTCGTCAATCTGGGCATTGGAGGGCAGTTTCGAGTGACGAAGGGCGTCGATGGCACCATAGAGCCGGAATTTGCGGTCGACGTCGGCCTCTTTCTGCCTTGGATCGTTCGGGGAAGTAACACTGCCTTTCACAGGGTGCGTGCTGACGTCTTTGGAAGTTGGTGGGAGAGTAGACATCGTTGGGTTGTTTAAAGTGTAAAGCGGATTATTGGAAGTGTGGGTGATATTTTGGATGTCTCGGTCGGGTGAGGAGCGCCTTTTGTAAGGTATGCCACCTGCCTCAGGCTGGCGACGTCATATTTGTGGTTCAGCCCCGGCGCAAGGTGGGTTTAGGAGAAGTTCGTGAATCGTGATGTCATACGCAATACCTATTTCTTCTATTTATAGTAGGCGCCTCTATTCAGCGAGGTAGCGAAGTGGCGCTATGAGACGAATCATCATCTATGCGAGCATAATGGTTCCACGCCATCTCTCAGAAATGTATGCGCGTCAGGGGCCCTGGAGCCTCGTATGGCAAAAGGGAACACTGCAGTCTGCCACGAAAATACGCTGATGAGCGCTTGATGGACGAACGAAAGGATATACGAGACACATACGGTAAGAGTTTAAGCATGAGTTTGGAAGTTTGCAATAGCGAACAAATCGAAGGCTGGTGGCATCGGCCATAAGCAATAAAGCTCGGCGCTATTGACAGTGCAAAGCAGGCGTTCTTGGATGGAATTTGGCGCTCCTGGATCAGAAGTGGTCAGCCTTGTGGGTAGGGACTTGCAAATACGCATTCTACTTTGACTGAGCTGTCTCGGTGTCGAGTTCGCTGCTGTTGATTTGCTTGACCTTGGAGCCCTCGAACATCGCACAATGCTAACCGACTGGTATAAGCCGATGAGAGATGATCTGTAAGGCGTTGAGAGTGTATATGAGCTCCTTGAAGAGAATGCACCCGATTTGTCGATCTAGTGAGGTATTTGACGTTGAAGACGGCAGTACGTAGTGCTACTCAGTGTACGGTCAGGTCCAGGATTCGGAAAGAATGCAAGTTGACCACGATGCAGCTTTTTTACGCCTCACACGTATGTGTTGTCGGGTTAGATAGTACCTTGTCATCAGTGGTGAGTATGAGGAGCTACATGAATAGGAAAATTGCTACAAGTGCGTACCTCTCTGCATCTCTACACCGAACCCGTTCCTGTCGTCATTATACTTCTGCGATCACGGGTGAGAGCGGAATGCTGTCAGAATCGAGATGGAAGGCGGAATCATTGGTTAGGACAGAGAGAGTATATGCAGAGGCAGCCTGACAGAACGATTCGGAAGAGAGCGACTCAAGATCGGGGAAACAGTTGAATCGGAGTTAGAAACTGCTGACGCGCCTCGACGCGCTTGTCCAACGTCGAAGTTCCAACTCCCTCTCACGACGCATCCAGCGCTTGTTCATCCTTACACATCTCATCCTCTGATTCTGTTATGGGGCGAGCTGTACAGTAGACTCTTCTGTGATCGAAGTCGGTATGTCTCTCCGGAGCTGGTACGGCTCTTGCTCTGACAGTCATATCATATCGAAGTGGATAGCCAATCTGTTTTGATCACTTGGTCTTGCTCGAAGTTCGACGTCAGCCTCATTCCTGCGGTCTAGGAGTGTGCGATTGCAAGTCTGCTTGTACGTCTATGCATACACATCTCACGCCGGAAGTCAGCCCAAGAATTGACAGTCTAGCCATGTTCGCCCTGCAAAAATGTTCCAAGCTATCACGTATTCCGCGCCATCTCGACTGTCTTCAAACTCTACAAACGGCGATATGTGACCGCTTACAATATATACGCGTTGGAGGTGAATTGGGAGTAAGGGCAATAGCGGTGCGTCACGAATTACCAATACTCGACGTATTCCCTGCATTCTGATTCGACGTTGGCAGACTACCCCAGTGCTACTCTACAGGATGCGCAATCCTGTTGTGCGCACTTTGAGGCCTGAAAAGCTAGTAGCAATTGGTCAAGAGATAATGGACTTTTCGCGGAGGAAGTGTACAACAATCCCAATCGAAAACGCCAAGGGACTTGCGATAAAGGCTTATTATCATTGTCGGTATGGGCCGCCGCCGGGATACTCAAGGAGACCAGAACCGTTCTTACCAAATACGAGGGGATATCTCTATTATCACCATCCTCCTGATCTTCCTTGTGTCTTTGCGTCCATTCGCTTCAGACTTTGTACGGGCGCTAAGGAGTTCGAGCAAGGGCGAGACTTGCTTGAACCCGGAGGAGATGTCTGGGGTTTCATGCTCCCAAAAATCGTTAACGAGAAGAATCTAAACGGATTCCTGCAATTACTGCTCGCTGAAAATCTCGTGGACGGCAACCTCATCAAGGATATCCAGGACCAGAACATCAACATATACAGACATCAAGCGAAGTTCAACCCCTCCCTCAAAGACCCTTTTATCATAGACCTTTCTGACCATATAAATAAATTTCCGAGATATGTGCTCGACATGAACGTCGTCAAAATTTCACCTTTGCAACGTATATTTGCGACTTGGATTGGGCATTTTATTTATCCGTTGACTGGTGCGAATTATTCTACTTGTTTCTTTCCTGCTGTTTACTCTTCATGCAGGCGCTATTAGAGTACAGTTCGAACTGTCAAAACTCCCGGAGCACGTATATCGAGGCCCAACACTCGTTATGCGGGTAATGGAAACTGTCAAACCAATCAAAAAACACCAGGACTTTTCAAAAGACCAAATCATACTACCGAAGCTGGGGACCCTCTTGACTGTAATACGTCGCAAGAAGAAACAAGTTGTTGCTATCCCTCTACGGGAAGAACCAATGGCCGCTGAACTCCTGAAGTTGGCGAAGCAAGCGTGGCCATAATGGGATGTCATTTCGAGTATTCATAACAGATACCGCGTTTCAAGTTGTGTCGCTGTCCAACTCCAGACAACTCCACATCGGATACTATTACATAAATTGCAACCGCACTTATTTATCTAACATCGTTATCTAGATGCTGTATCAGTCTGCATGGACATTGACCAGACCGTAGCGGAGGCCCTTGGCTTTCAAGCTCTTTCGGGCATTGAAATGATACGGCCTTCAAGCTTCAAGTCGGACTCAGGCGGCCATGGTCTTTTTGCGCTTTTGGGGCCTCGGGATATTAGTTAATTTTATATTTCATATCTCGTTTAAATCATGTATGTGTCGAAGTAAATCCTATCGCCGGTATCATCATACCAATAAATGTTGTAAATCATAGTTGAATAAAGCAAATCCTTGTATTCAGTGGTCCCCATTCCCCCAGAGCTGGCTTCTCGAGGAAGTAACTTTATGAGTGCTCGCTGGTGGACGAATATAGAGAAAAAACTGCATCAAGGAAGGACAAGATCTGAATTTGGATCCCTTGCATAATGGTAAGCAGAGTACTCGCCTTCGACGTAGATTGCATGCTCCGACCTCGAACGTCAATCTCGACTAATGTCGACGCTGATTCAACGTTATTCAACGCTGATAGAAATCAATTCTGAAAGAGGCCGAGTCAAATCGTAAATTCAGATCAAAGTCTTGAACAAAAAAGAGAAAGTACTGGCTGGAAGTTTATAATACAGATACAAAAAATTTTACTTCTTTTATCGACAAGTCACCTACTCATAAGGCTACCCTCCTGCCCAAATTAGTCGTTGCGCTTTTCGAACTCACGCGTGAACTCATCCAAGGCATCTAAAGTGAGCCTGAGGTGCTCATACGTGACCTTCTCTCCCTTGCCCAGAGCAAGAGAATGAGCCGTCCTCGCTGCATTCTTGATTTGGCGTCCGTTAATACCACGCTTCGCGAGATCTTTAATTTGTGCATCCGTGATGCCCGATGCAGAGGATCCCATTTTCTTGATGAAGGCCCTCCAGACTTGCTCCTTTGAATCTTGTGTGAGATCACTGAAGTGGAGTGCAACATGAATACGAGACAGGAAGGCCTCGTCGAAAGCCTTGACACGGTTTGTAGTAAGGAACAGAATGCCGCGGTAATATTCGACATGACGAAGGCTACAGACATAAATGTGGTCAGCTGGAATCATAAGCATATTCTAAAAGAAACGTACAAGACAGCAACCATTGCATTCCTTTCGAGGTCATGCAAAGACCTTCGCTCGAGGAACACATCAGCCTCGTCGATGAGGACAATCGCCTTCCATGCTGTAGCCACATCAAATATCTTCTCCAGCGCAGCATCAAGCGCACCAGCAGTAGTCCCTAAATCTCCTCCACCGACGATGTACAATGGCCGCTTTACGTGCTCGCTCGTCGCCTCTGCGGAGAAGGTCTTGCCGACACCAGGGGGGCCAAAGAGATTGACGACGAGACCATGACCCTTATCCTTGATGAAATCGTCGAAGCCGAGTTCTTTATGATGGGCTTCTATTAAGGACTGAAGGAGGTGCTTTCGCTCTCCGGGCAAGACAAGATTATCGAAAGCATCTTCGTTCCAGGCGACGTCTTCAATTTTCTCGACGTTGAACTCCACTGATTCTTTAAGTTAGTCATAGACACATTTAAGAACAATGCCTACTTACACCAGACTTTATCAGAAAGACTGAAGCCATATACGGTGGTTGGAGTCAACAGAAGGTCATCGTCGGAAATTTCAACGTCGGATGTGTCGTCGATAGACTGGTGCGCCAGGGTATCTGAAGCAGATGGAGTTAATATAAATCATCGTCATGAAATAGCAATACTAACTAGAGGGAATGAGAGGTAAAGCAATTGGAATAGGATGTCCGTACTCATCGAATTCAGGTGGAATGTTACGGGTATTCAAGTTGTTAATGAAACGCTCATTATTTGCACCAGAAGCATTGTCCACCTTGGGAGGAACAGGCACGGGGAGGATGTGGTTGGGGTTCAAACGACGGAACGTTGCTCTGTCAACCATGATACGGCTATGAACCTAATTGGAATGAGATAATCAAGAAGAATAAATTTGGTACAGAGTGAGAATTACTAACGTTGTGCTTCAAGTATTTATCGCCGGACCTCAATGCAGCGATTCCTTCGAACTGCCTATGATGTTGTCCAATTAAGGAGACCCATTTCTTCGCGCGCTTTCTGATTGTGTCTTCGAGAATCTGAGGTTCTGGATGGAACTGAATAGGATACGCGTCCATAGTATTAATCTTGAACGTTCCCTTGGTGGGTCGAATGTGAACAGTGGTCTGCACCCGGCCTACCACGACGCTATGCGTAATCGGGCGGTCGACCAAGTCGAGACTCTCCAAGTTGAGTTGGAAGACAGCCTTTCCTTCGACCGATGTACGCGTCCACGAGGCTAGCTGGAACAAGCGCGGCAGGCCAGTGATGGCACAACGCCCGACCAGGATGCTGCGCGGGACAAGAATGGCGTAAAGAAGGTCAAACGTGATTTCTCCGTGAGAGGTTAGATGCTCAATCTTGTTCAGGGTCTGACGGAAGTCGGTCGCAATGGTGGAAGTCAGGAGATTGACAGAGGCGAGGATGTGATTCTCCTCAGTGGTCCGGGGCGTCTTTGCTTTGAGTTCAGCAGCGTACTGAAGGAAGGATGGGTAGAATGCGATGAAAATTTCTGGATCCATCTATCGAAAATAGTCAGCATCCAATAAACTCTCATCCAGACGGAATACGATTTACCTCCAGCGGATCATTGTGCCATGAGATACCTGGCCACGACTTGATGACGTCCTTGCATGCTTTGAGAAGATAACCGCTCTTGATCACAAATTTGAACGAAGGCTCTACATTCTCCTGCCTGGAGAGTGTGCGGACGATACTGGAAGGCAGAGAAATTCACCGACATGAACACAATAATGTATACCGAAATACGCACACAAAGGTAAAGTCTTTCCAGATATCGTTGCCGCCTCCGCTGGTAATCGGGATAGTCTCGACTATAACGTTGGCGCTCATGTTCTGAAAATAGCGCGTCAACATGTGTAACTGGATGAATCGAGGCAGAGAAAACATACCCTGTACTTCCATGACTTGGTCCACCAACTGTAGTAGTAGTCCACACGCTTGACCTTGAGCGCTGGAGCGGGAAGGTTGTCGTTCGCGACGGCGGTGACTTTGGACTCGTTGTCATCGTAGATCGACACTTCCTCTGCAAGTTGAGAGGAAGGTCCAGCAGGCGAGTTCCTGACAAGACTGGAGAAGCGGCGATGCATTGTATGTGCAGGAGATGACAAGGGTCCTGGAGAAGACTGGCGCCTTACCTCGATTCTCCTCTTTATATACGACCGAGTTACCAAAGAGACATATAAGGCGACGATCTATGTGACAGTGGGCGATGATTTGGAGTCATTTGACTGATGAATGGACCTAGAAAACATTGTCAAAGGCTGCGCAAAAATATCGTGTATGGCATTGAATGCTGTGCGTGTTAGTTGAGGTGAGTCAGAACGCGTCGCGTCCAGTCTATGGGAACCAATAGAAGCCTTCCACTGATGGAAGTTGTGGGAAACCACATACAGTCACCCTCGTGGCAGCGATAAGTCCCAAAACCGCGGGCCACTCAGAATAGATGCGGATATTCGCAGCGGATAGATGTTCGAAAAAAAAGCTTGACATACGAGTACGTTGAGACTTGCACACCTTCGAGAAATTACTTACATAGAACAGGGTGAATACTGAATTTGGCAAATGCCGGTGAGAAGGTATATCTACATACAAAGAAATTACATGCTACGATTGTCAACATCACCATCACCCGGAAGCATAACAACAAAACACCAGGAAGAATTGTTAATAAATAAGATTTGGAATGAGGAACGGAAGAATAACGGGTATATTGAAGCAAAAGGGATCAGGTACGTAGCGTCTTAGCGCCCACGGCCGTAGTCCCCATTGGAATTGAGCAGCTGGGAAGGCGGAATATAGGCTCCGCCTGCCGCGTAGCCTTGGTCAGAATAACCCTGGTTGTAGTATCCCGACTCATTATGAGCGGGATATGCATATGGCGCGTAACCGCCGTGTGGCGGCGCTTGAGTAGGAAGGGGAGCGGGCGCGTAGCCGCCGGGATAGCGTGGGTTGCCATATCCTCCTGAGCTGCCCGTCGTTTGGGCCATGATCGGGGCGTTGTTGCTCATCCGAGGAGAGGAGGCGGTAGGAGCAGCGGCGAAAGGCTTTGCTATAGGCTGGGACGAGCCAGGTGTACTGGTATTCCAGACTAAGAACGATCAGCAAAAGGCGAGTGAAAAAAAAGAAAGGACCGTACAATTACTGGCGATCATTGAAGTACGCCTGTCGCGCCGTTTACGGCGCCAAATAATAAACCCAAATCCAAGTAGGAATAAGACTATGATGGCGCCTATGATTCCACCGACTATCGCCCCAGTATGGCTCGTGGATGCCGCACTGTTTGCGTTGGCACTATTTGCAGAAGCAGAATCCGAGTCACTCGTCGGCGTAGCGTTAGGGGCTGTAGAAACCACGGTGACGGTCACCGGCGGAGGTGTAGTTGTGGCAGAAGTTGACGTCGTACTGGCTGTGGTCGCAGGCAGCGTTGCGGTCGTCGAGCTGCTAGTGGTGGTAGATGTGGCAGCGGTGGTAGAAGCCGAAGCCGTCGTATTGGTCGCACCCCCAATAGGAACAGTTGGAGTGGAGGCCGTGGCCTGCAACACCAGAAGATAATCCAAGAAGAAAGGATCCGATATGGTGGGATGCGTAATGGTCAAAGTGTGTGCTCCATCTTTCAGGACAGGAGATTGGTAGAAGAGCTGGTTAAATTGTGCGCGCGCTCCCTCGGTCGATCGAAAGAGAGTAGCAGCACCGCCATCGATACTGTACGAAGAGACTGGGGCCACAGATGCGGCGGTTCGTTTGGCGGGTATCGTCCCATAAACTCCAATGCTGGATCCTACATTACATTCGTATTAGCTTATCTTCTATTGATTTCGTATGTGACGCACCAACAAAAGTCAGTTTCGCAGTTGAGCCAGCAACAGCGGTCCAGCTTGTGGTCCCATTGTATTCGCTCGCGGATCCAGCCTTTGCCCACCCCGCGGAGTAAACGATCGAAAGATCCCTATCATCGAGCGCTAAGATACCCATCCTAAAAATGGAGGCGCCCCAGTAGAGATTTTGAGAGGGAAAGACGGGAAAAGGACAGTAAAATCAAAAGAATGGGACGAGGTGCATCAACATGGATGAAAGAGGAAGAGATGGGAGGCGACGTTGATTTTGGTCGCTGAGAACGAAAACGCCTGTTGCCAACATGCCAACAAAAGCGTCCGAATAAAGCTTGGCTGTCCAACTTCAAGGACCAAAATTGGACCAAAATCATGAACTCGTGTTAGCGCGTGTTGCTCGATGGTTCCATCTGATCGGTTATAAAGGGGGCTGGTCCAGCTAGACTTTTGTTCAGACTGCAGAGGATTCCTGAATCTTCAAGCTTTTGAAGAGCACTGCGCCGCTATTGCTTCGATAGAGCTACAGTTGAAATGGAGGTCATTGAAATATAATTTCATTTATACAAATGTCTGACCTGTAGGTAATAAAAAAAAATGTATGATACAGTGGAATAGGTTTGCCGACGGTCCCATGTGAGTGTCTATCCAGTCCCAAACAGCCCGCAACCCAGACATCTTCCCAACGCTTCACAGTGCATAATCTTCCATTAAATCCCGTACGCCAGCCATCGTCTTCGCAGCGCGCGGCTCGAAGATGACTTTGAATGGCAGCGGGTGGGTATTCGCAGATTCGGTAAACGCCAAATCATCGATGGGTGAGAACGGATCAGGCTTCAAGCTGAATGCCCATTGGATGAGAGCGGTGTTTATGAACACAGACCTGTAAGACATGTAAGTACAGGTGAATGAAAAGAGAAAAAATGCCTTACGCAGTGGCGATGTGCTGCCCTGGGCACACGCGACGTCCAGATCCAAAGGTATAGGCGTGGAGGTCCTCCCTCAGCTTGCCCTCCTTGTCTATCCATCGTTGGGGGTTGAATCGTTCGGGATCGGGGAAGTACTCCGGATCACGTCCGACGGCCCTTGAAAGTGACAGCGAAATTAATGTTTAGCGCTAGAGGGAATGTGAAGGGAGGCGTACCAGACATTTCCGATGACACTAGCGCCTTTGGGGATCAGGTAACCGTTCCAAAAAATATCTTTCGTCGCTTTGTGCGCGAAGCCTACGGTACGCATTCATAAATCTGAATTCAAACTTAACCGGAACTGTGGAACGTACCTCCAGCGCTAACAGGTCTCCATCTAAAGCTCTCCAATACAAACGCCATTGTCTGAGGCAACATATCTTGATCAGACATAGACGGAGCACGTTCGCGTCCTACGACAGCATCAAGCTCCTTCTGAACGTGCGCCTGCGCCTCGGGATGGAGCACAGCAGCCATGACGGAAATGGAGATGGCCGACGCGGTGGTATCAGAGCCTGCACCAAAAATAGATCCTGCAAGATAGGCCATCTCGTTCGCGGAGAGATCGAGCTCTGACTGACGCTCAAGGAGGTATTTTCCGAAAGATGGTGGCACTTCTTCTCCGCGGTCCTGAAAAAAGATTGGTTAACGCGTATTGTTCGGAAGAGTGGAGAGCGAGAAACCCACAGCTTGTTTTTTAAGATCCAGTAATTGCGTTTTGAATAGGGCTAGCTCTTCGGCGTGGCCGTCTTGGAGCTCTTTCAGATATCCAGGGATGTAGCTTTGCATCGGATAATTTCATCAGCACGCATAAGTACATGTGGCGGCAATTGAACTCACCGTAGGAAGGGGTATGCTTCAACTTTCCAAAGACCTGGTCGAAGAGCATGTCCCAATCGCGTTAGGCAGCGATTCACAGAGACGACCTCGGGATCCTCATAAGATTTGACATTCTTTCCATACGCGAGAGCCATTACAACTGCCGCGGAATATCTATACATACCCTGCTCAACAAAAGAACAAGAAATATATAGGTTACTCAACACACCTTTTGGCATGATCCTGATGTCTGTCTGGTTGCTCGATGATATCAAGAACTTGTTGACGAGCGTTCTTCATCAGTGTTGGCGAATAAGTAGACACAAGCTTTGGTTGCAGGTGCGCGTGCATTGCACTGGGAACGATAATAACATTATAAGAATTTCATCGCACACTTCTGGCTGGGTATTCCGACAGAGTAGAAAAATAATACTCACCGCCTCATTTTCTTGAACCGGTCGCCGGCAGGCGTGAGCAGCATGCGCATCCCACCTGAGAGCGTCTCGCCAGCAGCAATATTCTGTGGTCGATCAACCAACCACGCTCCCTCACGTTCCATGATATCGATCGCAGCCTGCATACGCCCAACGACAATTGTGTAGCTGAAACCCTGACGTAATGAAAACACAGGTCCGTATTGCTGCGTCCATTCCTCGAACTTGCGGTATGCGCTAGAAACCACCTAGGTGAGCAGACACGTCTGTGGGCATTGGCAGGTACATACAATGCTTTTGGAAGAGAGTTGCCGAAGATGCCTTGCGGAGGGCCCGGTGGGAGTGGGGAACGTGACACGCGTTTAACGCTTTGGTGAATGAAGGCAACTATGGTGAGACATAGTGCAACTACGGCGATGCTTCGAGGTTGTAGGAGAACCTCCGCGAGATGTAGAGAAGACATTGCAAGGAGAGGAGACGATGATGCAGGTGAAGATCCGTCCATCCAGGCTTGTCTTATGTATTATTCACAACGGAGGTCACGAGTGTCAAAGTGGAGGTGCGCAATCTCCTGGTATGGATTGTCATACACGAACAGAATGTTGCAGAATCGTGTGGAGGAGGATCCCAAACAAGTTCAAGGTCCGGTGCAGAGATTCCGATGCCATCTCATGGGTAGGCGAGCCGCGAATGGGAAGAAGCACCTCCGCCGGTCTGCCATTGGTGGAGAAAGCGCTTTGTTTAGCTTCCCGAGCAGTCATGTCGTGTTGATCCTGGTCCGCGTCCTCCGCCAACGCGTCGTAGCAGACAACGTCGAGTGGGAGCTAACGCCCGCGCGAAACGCTCCATGCCATAAAAGAGCAAGGTCCCCATGATATGCGCAACGTGACCTCCCAGAAATGTTGTGGGCAACGCCGTCCTTGTCCATCGGACGCGAACCCCTTTTGCATCCTCGATTCGATTCCTGCTCCCAGCTGCCGGTGAGGAATTAGTGATCTAAGGTTGCGCTAGAACATAGTAAATAGGATCACGAACTTGAATGTGAACTATCCCGCCTCTCTCTGTCTGACTGCTTGGTTTGAAGACCAGAGAACTTGGGATTCAGAAGGTTGAAGGGAGGATGTCATGTGCGAAAACAGCCACGGATAAGATCAGCGCACGAGACCGAAACGGGAATTCCGTTCAAGCGGATTAAGAGCACCAAGGGAAACTGAACGCCAAAGATTAATCGTGCACTCAGAGGCTCAGACTCGAGGTAACAACAACCGAAAGTAATCGGGACGGTCCATTTCAAAATGGACGAGTTGTGGACGAGTTGCGATAAACTTCGGAGGAGGTTCCACTGTTATTTGCCATCATGTGTTTTGCCAAACACAACTGCCGGATGCCGTTCGCTGACGAACTTTCAAATTTAATACTTGACCACCACCACGAAATGGGTGATCAAGACGACGCTGGGCCCGCCGTTCACGATGAGAAGTACTCTAGGAGCTCGAGATACAAGGAATATGATGGTAAGTATCTTTCTTCCCTTCGACATAGGCCAAAGTCGTTCATTCTTAGTCCACTACATCACCTGAACACATCATGCATACGCCATTGGAACCTCGTGAACTGGGCTGGCGACTCTCCTTTTAAATCTTTCTGTATCTTAACTGAATATCCTATCACGGATGAAGACCGCCGACAGGAGAGCCGCGAAAACCATCACCACAGGTCTTCGAGGATCGATGGCGCGCACGACGCTCGTCCCAGTGACTCAGCGATAAGCTCAGGAAGGGAACGACGAACAAGCAAGGACGACGACTCTCGACATGGTCGATACCATCATTCAGAGCACCATGGGTACCGTCACCACCGCAAGGTCGAACATGACGTGACTCCGCATCTGTCAGAGGTATGTCGGACGACCTCATGTATCATGGGACCTCATCAGCTCACTGATCACTTCAGGATATCGATGATCTCCAAGGAAGTGCTATAGGAGGATACGATACATTCCATCGTCGAAAACACGGGGAAAGGGAGATGAGCCGGGAATATAGCTCATCGCTTGTTTCGCACCACCGCGCCTACACGCCAGATGGTCATCGCCGGCGAAGTGATGTTGACTATCCGGCTGCGGATGAAGGCGGTGAACATACTCTCGAGCCGGCTTACAGATCCAGGCGTCACGAAGTAAGCGCGGTAGTTTGTTTCTCTGTCTCATGAACTTACAGAAGGATCAGGAGTATTCCTCTCGATCCGCCTATTCTAAGGATATTGCGAATGAGTCTTCTAAGGACGGAGAGGTTAGTAGTGTTTCAATATCTCCAAAATATCTCTAACTTTTTCCCCAGTTTAACAAACTACGACACAACTCTGACCATCATCGCTCCCACTCGCGTCATTCCCATCGACGGCACGATATCAGCGTTGTACGTTCCTCTCATTCCTCCTCTTATTGCAGAACACTAACCTCCCAAGGTGCATATCACTCGGTCATCCCTCTCTATCACCCAACACACCCTCCATTCGCGCTGCTTAGTCTGAAGAACCCCATCCCTCTACTGCAGAGGAAAATATAGTTGACATTGGGTCCCAAACCCCGCAATCACATTCGCACGATAGATCCCACCGGCACCACTCCTCGAGGAAGGAGTCACACGCCCCGTCCGAGCGGTCTTCACGCGAGCATCAACGACGCGGCCGCTCATCCTCTCGCGAGTCGTCTTCGTCTAGCGAGTCGGACTCGGAGGGTGGCTCTCAGATACATCATTCGTCTTCAAGACATCGTTCAACTCACCGTCGTACCCATTCGCACTCGCACTCGCATCGGCGTTCTCCAACCCGCGACCACAGCCGCAGTGGAAGTCGTAGCAGAAGCAGGAGCCGAAGTAGGAGCAAGGAGCGCCGCAGCAAATCCGAAAACGGGAAAAAGCGAAAACGCCATCACCGCTCGGAGTCGAAGGAGAGCAAGCGAAAGAGGAGGGACAGGAGGGATAAGAGCCGGAAGAGGGACAAGGAGCGCAAGGAGCGTAAGGAGGAGGAGCGACGCAGTGTTTTGACGGGCAAGAAGGTGCGTGGCGCTTTATTTGAACGAGATGTGTCTGAGGGTTTGGAGGACTGTTTACTGATTTTTCTTCTTCTTTCTCTTTCTTTTTCTTTCGTTTTGGTCCTTTTTGGGGGCACTACAGATCAAGCTCAAGGTCAAGCAAGATAAAGATGACATCGAGAGGGAGAAGAACAGGAAGGACCTGTTGATGTTCTTAAACTCGGCTTTGTGAACGCGCAACTTACCAAGCGCTCGTTGGTCTCTTACTGTCTGCGGACGACACGGTCTCTTTGAATCGTCCTTTTTTCGACCTCCGTCTTTCGGTTTGAGTTTGGCTTGGGTTTTTCTGACTCTTTTTACTTTTGTTCGTCTTTTCCGACACTTTATTTTCCACGACGAAGGTCACTAGTTCTCAATTCACTTTTCTTTTGTCATACTTCATCGTTGACGTATCAATTAAACCCTTTCCCTCCTTTACCTCTGTCGTGTGAGTCTTTTGCCCGTTGAGACCATCAACGAAGTCAGTCGACCTTACTGCTGCGTATTGACGACGAGCTTTTGATACCTCCGAAAGCACAGTGAAGCGTCTGACACCATGTACTGTTTCCTCCGGACTCGTCAAGAGTCAAGATATTGACATATGGACCAACCGCTTGTATGTAAGTAGCCCAGTCAGCATGCGCCTTCGCATGTATGTACTTACCCGTATTCTGTATGTTTCTAGCAACTTATGTGTGCGCTGTCAATCTAAGGATAATATTCCTGTCGGAATTTCATTTCCTCTGGCCACCGTGCACTCAATGCTACTACCCGCCATCGCCGCATCTGTCGTCATCCCCTCCCCACCCTAATTAAAACTTGAGCACCGCACTGATGCGTTAATTTTATATCAATTTACCGATGACGCTCACCCAGTAATTTAAATAATAGACGCCAATTTAAACGACTCTTCTCAAGTTTCTTCGACTCGACGACCGAGGACGACGACCAACGATACGACCTCACAGGCTTGAAGCCTTCAAGTTCGGTGTTCTATGTATCCTGCAGCCTTAGATTAGCGGAGCGGCGAATCATAGGTGGCCAATGTGTCAACCTGAAGGAAAAAGAGCAGGGAAGCCCCTATCCAAATAAATCAGACACCTCGAGTACCTAGATAAAAGATCACCTAAAAATTAAATTGACAAGTGTTTAATTCACCTTAAGGAAGTGCGGACAAGACGAGAAATCTAGAAACGCTATGTAAACATTGAAGCGATAATGGTATTGTACAGTGCAAGTGGTAATGTGTTAATAGAGACGACGAGACGAGACGAGACGTATGTAGACGACGTGCGTGCAAGTAAACTGTTTAAACAAAAAAAAACAAAACAAAAAAAAGAGGACGTGGACGTGGTGAATCGCGATGAGTACTCTATGTAGAGGGAAAAGGAAATGTTCATGATGATATATATGATAATGGAAATGAGGATGAGGATGAGGACGAAGAAGATGAGATGGAATTGGAATGAGAAGTATGAGGGGAAAAGCAAAGGCAGAGAGATGAAGACGAAATGGCTTGGAATGGGGATGGGGATGTCCTGCGCTGACAGTGAATGATTCGAAACGTGCAGGGAGTCTGGGGGCGTTAGTATACTACGATGGATCGATGGATGGAATGCCATGCTCGAGCCCAAATGTGGATGTGAATCGTGAATCGTGGATCGTGAATAGGGGATAGGATAGGGGGATTGGTATAATGCTTTTGTCCCCTGTATACTATGGGCGCATAAGTCTGGGCTGTGGGATTGGATACTCCATTGCGTTATCGGGTTGGAGACGAAAGTGGGGGCACAGAAGTGGCGACACCGGGTATATCGTCAGCCAGAACTAAGACATCCATTCCCAAAAAAAATCAGCGCCAGTCGGGCGAGAAGAGAGAAGATTCGGAACGGACCTGGCTTATCGCACACCTCTACGCCGCCCTAAGCTGCAGCCACGCCACCTCAATTTTCGGCTACGCTACGCCGCCCTCAGCTGCCAGCTACGCCACCTTGCAAGCTTTGCAGCTCCATCTTCGGCGACGGGTGGAACTGCGCCACGAACTCGAACTGCGCGCCCGTCTCGGGACTGTGCGGGTATCGTTTGCACTTCTCCACCGACTTCCACTCCCGCGCAATGATCGCGAGCGCCTCCGCGCCGTCCCTTGCCACCCCACTCTCAACCAGCCAGCACCCAATCACCATCCCCGTGCGCCCGATGCCCCCGCGGCAGTGCACCGCGCTGATCCGCCCGCGCGCGGCGTTGTCCCTTAGTGTGTCGAGGACGTGGTACATGTGCCCCACGCTCTCCGGCAGGCAGCGGTCGCGGATCGCGAAGCGGTGGTACTCGACGTCAGAGGCGGGGATGCCGAGGAGGGCGCAGCGCGTCGCGAGGATGTCGGAGTAGGGCAGGAGCTCGCCGCACTCGGTGAGGTCGATGAAGGTGCGCACGCCCGCGCGCAGGAGGGCGTCGAGTTTGGGGCGGTTCGGGTCCGTGGGTGACCACGGGTACTCGCAGGCGAGGAGAAGCGGCGTCGCCCAGTAGGAGTTGGGTATGGGCCGTGCGCAGACGGCGGTGAGCGGGCGTGGGATGTCGGCGGGAAAGTCTTTTTGGTAGAGCGCCTGCAGCTTGCGCTTGGCTGCCAATTCTTGTTTGCGGTTCATCGTCGTCGATGAGGATGAAGTTGACGAGGAAGATGAGGAGGAGTTCGCGGAGGATCGCGAGCTCGCGAGGGACTTGTAGTAGCTAACCATCACGCTGACGAGGTCAGACAGAAAGTGGAGTAGAGATAGGAGCTTCGGGGTTTGAATTTTGGGCTCCGTTGTGGGCAGATGCAAGTGGTAACTTGGTGGGTGGGAAGGGAAAGTGTGGCGGGGGAGGCTGGTTGATAGCCTCCTTATATAAAGAGTAGAAAGTCGGATCAAAAGCGAGAACTGGCTGGTTGGTGGGGAAGGAGGTGGCACACGAGCTGTGCACCTTGCAATGAAGGGTCCCTCCTGCCAAATCTGGATCAATCTCCTTTTCTCGTAATGGGTCCGGACCCCAGCCTAGGCTGGAGTCATAGTTCGATTGGTCTTTTAGATCCCATCAAAACGACCCTATGGGCTTGAAAAGGAATACAGGCCGGGAACTCTGGTGATGGCGGCATAACCCCACGATAATAACAGTAAACATAGTGTTAAAATGTAGTATATATTCAATAATTCTGGTTGGTTCTACCAAATATGTATCGGCTTTACAGAATCTATGCAGAATTGAGAAATCTGCCGAATATTTGACATTGATTTAACACTTCTGAGTGCAGCACTGCATCAAATCAGCTAATTCACTCGCCACGTACGCGGCAAGTCAAAGTAATGCTTGTCTTCCTTCCTGTTAGACCAGAGACGCAAAATTTTTGCAAAAATTCTACGAAAACATGTAATATCTATCTGTTAATCATAACCAAATATTCCGAAGGGGCTTCCTCGAATAGAAACAGCGATTCAAAGTATGTTTTGTGGCCTTTACAATCGGTGAGAACGTCACTCACCGGTACCTAAACAGGATTATCGGAGCATTTGTGCGGGCGCATCAAACGGCACGGACGGCATTTGCGGCATGTGCTCGGATCAAGTGTTGGCGGGGCTTTTGCGACAAATTTGGAGATTTTGATGGGATCTCAAAAGACCAATCGAACGATCCCTCCCTAGGCTGCCCGCTTGCAACGCTTTTGGGTCCTTTCAATCGCCGCAGGCGCCTCTTGGCCGAATATGAGCAAGGAAAACAAAGCAATGCTTGTAGAAACCCAACTTCATGCATCATGCATCATGTCTAAGGTGCTTGTCTTTTTTGCTTTGACCGCCAAAAACTCGCTGCATATTCCCTCCGGAGATATCGCCAGGCGCCTTGTCAAGCTTCAAGGCGTGCCAATCTTCCAATTCAGACTCGCCCCCGGAAAAAATCGGAGTTTCAGACATGTTTAGCTAGGGTTCTTAAATAAACTGATATTTCTCTAAAGTCGACAATGTGCCTTGTGTTATTGGTGCGTTCCGTCTCCTCGTCCAGATGCCGAACGTTGACAGTGTAACCAGGCTGGGTGCGTTCTTATCCTGTCAATCGTCTTAGGAATGTTGGCTAGGTTGTCTTCCTATAGCTGGATATACATTTATTCAGTCGAGTCAGACTGTACCCGTTTTGCGACTTGGATGCCGTACGGCGTAGGGATTGTTGTCTACTAGTATCCGCACCCGATTCAATTCAACGAAGCGCCTGAAAGCTGACTGGGCTGACCTGGAAGCTAGGATCCTCCGACGAGGACGTGCTTGTGCTTGCGCTTGTCGTCTTACCCTGCTTGTTTGTATCTGAACGTACTTTTGGAACGTTCACCATGGCCATCCTAACCGTCCTATCAAAACGCAACATTAGGTAGGTACCTTACTAGAATCTGCTCAAGGTATCAGAGCATGCGGCCGGCACAAAAAGGCGCTCGACCGATCGGAACATGATCTAGGCATGCATTGACATGAAAGGAAAAATATGGAAAATGGATAAATGGATAAATGGCAACGTTCGCTGTTTGGATTATGTCCTTCGATGGACTCGCCCACATCACCCACGCACCGAGGGCTATTTCTAGTAGTGTCTTCTATCTCTGGACGAGATCTAAGTATCATCTAAACGCTGGCCGACCTCCCCAGAGCTGCGCGTTGGCTGCGCGGTTCCCGCGAGGACTCGAATTTTCAATGGATGACTGGATGGATGGATGGATGAATTCCTCGTGGTGGCGCTAATCAGCAAGGACAGCTGGAAGCTGCGAGGTGGCGGTTCGCTAAACTTTGGAGTGAAAGCATAATTGACCATTGACATCTACCTGCATATGTACCTGCGTACTTGGGTTATTTTTTGGCGACCTTCTCACGCACGCATTCTGGCACTGGCAGGTCGCCTGCGGACGCGCTTCCAAGTTCCGCACTCCCCGAGGGTCTATTCTCGCTTTCACAGCACCTACTGGTCATGGGAAATATCGACGCCTTCGCGATCCCTGGCTGGATTCGGATTCAGCTCGTCTATTCATTCGTCATTGTTATTTTAAGTCTTATCTCGCTGGCGTGTTGGTTCTGAATCTCCAAGGACGGTGGAAACCGAGTGGAAACCGACAATCCAGAAGGGACGGGCTTGCTATTTTGGGAGGATCTGGAAGGGTTGCTCTTGTCGCCCATGACTGACTGAGGTCTGGCCGCGTACCACCATCTCAATCAATTATCAAATCAACCAGTAATGGAACTTGGGAGCTTGGACTCGGTGGCGCACACTGCAAGCACGCGTTAGACTTTCAGCGTGGAGGGACGCCCCCTTCATGGGAATCTATCAACTCCAACGCCCACGCCCACGCCCATCACTGCGTGGAGGATTTTTGGGGCGTGCAGGGCCTTGCAGGCCGCCTCGCGATGTTCTCTATCTTTCTTTTTCCTCAAATCACTTTGACTTTTCGCCACGAGTCACGAGGCGGTTTCGACTATCGACTCTCATCTTCGTGTGCTCGCTAAGTTTGAACGTCAGGCTTCAAGGTTAATCGAATCGATTGTGATTATCGAGGTAATCTGTGCATCGATGGAGGAGGTCCCTTAAAGCACTATAGATTAAACCCACACCACGCTTAGCTTGAATTCTCTCCTTCCTCGCGCTTGCCCTTGTTCGATAATCACCCACCTGCCTGCAACAAGCCATGCCCTCCGAGCTTGCCTCCGAACTCGCCTCGCTCGCATTAACTGACGCTACTCAAAGCCAACCCTACACCCCCACCCCGACCTGGTGGAAACGCGCCGTCATCTACCAGATCTACCCCATCTCGTTCTTCGACTCCAACGGGGACGGCGTCGGCGACCTCCCCGGCATACGCGCGAAGCTCGATTATCTGAGGGCGCTGGGCGTGGATGTGTTGTGGCTGTCCCCGATTTATCGGTCGCCTTTGGCTGATATGGGGTATGATATGTGAGTTCTTATTATTATTATTTTTTGTATGGGTTTTATTGGTTTTGGCGTTGGGTTTCATCATCTTTCATTCGACTTTCGATGCGAAGAGCACGAGGGCGCATGTGCAACCCCCGATCGCAATTTCCTATGATTAAATCAACGTGCGCTAATTGAATTACTCTCGTATAGTTCGGATTATTGCGATATCGATCCCCGGTATGGAACGCTGCAGGATTGGGACGATCTGCTGAAGGGCGTGCATGAGAGGGGGATGAAACTGATGTGCGTCTCTTCCCTTGCTCCCTTATTCAAAAGTTCAAACGTTCAAACGTTCTCTTCAATCCCAAACTTAATTGATTTATCTCGCAAACGTGTTCATCTAACGAGTCTAACCCCGGATCATTTGCCATGACAGGATGGATCTCGTCATCAACCACACCTCCGACGAGGTTAGTGCCACGGTTTAACCTACCGAACGCCCTTCTCTTTCAATCTCTCTCTCTTTCTATCTCTATTCCCTACACGCAATCTAGACTTGAGGATTTTACTGACGCCACCTTCCTTCCTTTCTTCTCATCCTCCGAACATTCCCCGACGAACCTGCGTTGCATTTCTGCAGCACGAATGGTTCAAGGAGTCTAGATCGAGCAAGGCGCACCCTAAGCGTGACTGGTACGTCTGGCGCGCGCCTAAATATGGTGAAGAGGGCGTGAGGAGGCCGCCCAATAATTGGCGCAGTGTGTTCCAGGGTGAGTACTTGAGTGTTCGTTAATTGATTGAATATTATTAAATTTCGTTAGAAATTTGAAACTTGAAACTGACTATCTATTTAATACTAGGACCGGCATGGGACTTCGACGAGGCCACGGGGGAGTATTACCTCCACATCTACGTCGCGAAGCAGCCCGACCTCAATTGGGACAACCCAGAGGTGCGCGAGGCTGCGTTCGATGTGATGCGTTTCTGGATTGAGAGGGGGTGCGATGGATTCCGCGTGAGTACTTGAGTTCTCAGTCGTCCTTCCGAGTCCTCGCCTCATCATCTAATATATTGACTAATTTAATACTGTTTTCCCAGATGGATGTGATCAATCTCATTTCGAAGGTGGACGGCCTCCCAGACGCCCCGATTACCGATCCGGGGCAAGAGACGCAGCCCGCGAGCATGTATTTCGCTAATGGGTAATTAAATCAAATCTTTTCTTCAAACTAGGTATGATGTATTACTATTAACCTGATCATGACGCAGTCCACGCGTGCACCAATACATCAAGGAGATGAACGACAAAGTACTATCAAGTACGTCTTATTAATAAACCGCTGTTTAACTTTTGATATCAAGCGAATCTCACTGATATGCACACCTTTTTATCGATATTTTCCATATCTTTCGGCTGCGCAGAACACGACCTCATCACAGTAGGCGAAACGCCGTTCACGTATGACCCGGCCCAGCTCGTGGACTACGTCCTCCCAACAAACAAGGAGCTCAATATGGTATTCCATTTTGAATTGATGGAGCTTGATTCGCCGAAGGGTGGCCATGATATCGATTCGCTGCGCTCGAAGCCATGGTCGGTCGATGAGCTTAGGGACGTCGTGACGAGGTGGCAGACATTTCATAGGGAGGATGGGTATTGGAATGCGTGCGTCAATCTTTTCCCTCCCTTCCTTTACCCTTTAAGATTTGATTTAAGATTTGACTTATACGCACCCTCAGAGTCTTCACCGAGAACCATGACCATGCACGCGCCGTATCGCGCTTCGGAAACGATTCGGAAGAATTTCGCGCCGTCTCAGCGAAACTGCTTGCTATCCTCCAAATCGGGCAGGGCGGAACGCAGTACATCTACCAAGGCCAGGAGCTCGGACTCAAGAACTTCCCGAGATCATGGGGGATCGAGGAGTATAAGGACGTAGCATCAATCAATTATTGGAATAGGTGGGTAATTCAATTAATTTGAGTTATGGGCGTCTGAAGCTGAGGCATTGCGTAGGATCGTTGCGCAGCGGCGTGCGTCGACGGGGTTAGAGGAGCCGGACATGTCTGATGTTCTCGACGAGTTCCAGAAGAAAGCACGCGACCATGCGCGAGTGCCTATGCAGGTGTGTATTTATCGAGTATTTGATTCTTGTTCAACGTTCAATGTCCATATCTTTGCGATAGTGGGATTCGACTCCAAATGCACCAAATGCGGGGTTTACCCAGGGCACGCCTTGGATGAGGGTCAACGAGGACTATGAAACCTGGAATGCTGCAGCGCAACTTGCTGACAAGGGAAGCGTCCTCGCATTTTGGAAGCGTGCGCTTGCGGTCAGGAAACAGTATGACGTTTTAGTGCGTGTTTTACCTTTTTTTTTAGCATCCTGAGTTCATATTCTCACCCTTACTCCTATATGTAGATCTACGGTGACTTTAAAGACATCTCCGCCAACCATCCATCGGCATTCATGTTCACTCGAACACTCCCCGTCTCCACCACTGGCACCGTGGCCTTGGTAGTGCTAAACTTTAAAACCTTCGACGTTGATGTCCCCATCCCCGTTTCTATTGGCCGCGATGCAGAAGAATTCAAACTGATTTTGTCCAATTACGAACTAGGCTCCCCGACTCTGGTGCCCGAGCCCGATGCTACTTTGCATCTGCGAGCTTTCGAAGGTCGAATCTATATTCGAGCGTAGTTCGCCGCGGCGCATGGCTTGGAAATGATACTCACTGTGATGGATGGATTGATAAAGATTAGTACCTGGTTGAATTGTGATTGGCAGGGAGTATGTCGCCGCTGTTGTGCATGCACATGTATACGCGTTCAATGTCAACGTTCAAACGTTCATGTCAGACTATTTAGAGAGGGTGGCTCAGTGCAGATTTATTTTTAGAGCCAGCCTTTGCATTGTGTGCATACACTCAGAACGAATACGCTACCTGAGGCTGTAGGTTGCGCGCTATCGTCTCCTGAAGGTTCGCCTTGAAAGTTGAATTTTGTCTAGAGTACACATTTTTTCATCTGCATTCTGAGTACTTGGAACGCATGTGACGATGAGATTATTCTGAATCTTGGTAGTCGCACCACCCACACGTCGCGAAACTAGGTGGAATTTCTTTAAACGATGGCCTTGGTGCTTGACCAGGATTAATCCACAATAACCATGTTGAATATGTTTAATCACTCATGACAGCGACGTTTATTCGACGTTGAATAATGTTGAGTGCGGTTTAACATTGGTTTAACAGAAATTTACATTGCCATAAAACCTATACTCCACTACACATACGCATCCCTTCACTATTTAGAGATATACCTGCCTCTGAATGACCGTCAAATACAGCTACAACCGTCAATGAATAATGAAGGATGCCAAAGGGACACTGAAAATGGGAGTAATGTTTTTTTTTTTGCTTGTTAAGCTGTTCAATAGTCCAGAATGAATCGGTACATAAGTTCGATTAAACCAAGGTTAATTTGCCGCACATGTATTGAACAGCCTACTGAACATAGATTAAACATGATTAATCCACATCAAGCACCAAGGGCTTTGTTTAAACCAAGTCCACCTGGACACGTCAAACATATTTTTTGCTCATTCTCACAGCCGCAAAGAATAGCCTGAGCCTTCGTTGATATAAGCTCACGGATCGACGTTCGACTTGATCCTATCTACTGACCCTCACAAATCTGGGCTTGGGCCGCAATGGACAACATTTCAGTCGAAGACGAACTCGCTGTAACCTTCACAAGCGCCGCGCTCTATGGCGTCTACCTATGTTCCTTCGCGTACTGCCTGAGGTGGCAACTTTTCACCCACTCCGACAGCAATTGGAAAACGGAGTTCAGGAGAAACCGAACGACGCTGACAATTGTCTTCGTCATATTCTCCCTTACAACGACTTATGTCTCTTTGGGTCTGTTTAAATCCAGGACCCTGGTATATGCTACTGTCCACAATATACGGAGCACCCCACCTGGGATCCAACCATGGTATTCAGTCGCGATCGTATGTGATGCCAATATTTTGAAGACCATATCTGAATATCTGTTTCTACTCAGTGCACCATTGGCAATACCACAGCCTTGCTCGTTGATAGTGTTCTAGTTGGTTTCTCTCATGCTCCACAACTAAGTTAAAATTACTGATCAGTTCTGTTATACGTTCTAGATGTATAGATGCTGGCTTGTATACGGACGATCGAAACGCGTTCTCATTTTCCCATTGGCGATGTGGGTTGGAGGGCTTATCTGCACGGTACTGCAGCTTTACTGGCAAACCGTGCAGACTGGGGCATTTGGCTCAGATAAATGGCAGCCGGTAAATATGACGGTCGGTCCCGGGACCGTGATGACGCCGTTCTGGGGGACGACTCTCTTGCTCAATGCATACACGATGTGTAAGTCCGTCCCCTAATACTAGTCCGACGAAAGAATTCACGCCCAATAGGTGCATTGATGTACCGAATATGGAGCGCCGCAAAAGCATCATACATCTCAGAGAACGTGAAGCATTTCCTCTTCATCTTTCGGATACTTGGAGAGTCAGGATTCCTGTATTTTGCGACTACAATCACCCATTTTGTCGTATGGTGGACACCATGTAATCTGGCTATTAGGTTGGCATCGCAGATGGTAAGTTAGTCACTCTATAGCACGTATCTTGCAGAGACTCACATCGACCCCCTATAGAATATTCCTACAATATCAATTGCATTCAATGTTCTGTTAATACGGGTAGGACAGAATCGAGCCAGAGAGGGGAAAATAAAGGGAAAAATAAATGCGGAGACTATATCAGTTATGCAGTATGCGAGCGCGAAACAAAGTTTGGCTTCTATCCCTCCTAGCCCCAAACATCTCCAGTCTGGATCGTCTGAACGAACAGAATTGACACTTACTTCACATATAGAGGAGGTCTGATTATGTACAGTTGAGTACTGTACTTATCAGCATTCGTGCACCAATACATTATTACTCTAGCGATAATTATACCCTAACTTCAATAATAATTAAACAGTGATTGAGTATCTGGAAGAATGGAATAGCAGGACAAAAGGAACTCATTACGTTGCTGCCAAGATATTCAGTGTGGCGCAACACAAGTGACACTTTCCTGATCTGGTAATTTAACCTCTTCATGGTTTCTTAATTCAGTAATAATGATTGCATTAAACAATGAAGGAAAGTGGTGATTTGTAAGTACTCTTGAAACAGGTTGACAATGGAAAACAGAAAGTAAGGAACATTAACGGAACGAAGCACCCCATGTCAAATCTAACGTCGATCATGGTGTCTATGAAAAGATACGAGCATAATAATGGGCACCCTGGACGTCTGCTTACTTGTAAGTAGCCAGTGCGAACTATCCATGTTGAGCGCGTTTGCTGATCAACGGTCCCTCAGACTGCTCGGACGCAGAAACGAATCCGCAAGCCTTCTTACGGATTAGAGGTCGCACCATCTGAGAACAGCGCCGTCCCGCATCTACGGCGATAATTTTCCAATTGATCAGCTTCTTGCCTTCAAGCTTTATTGCCAAAACTGAATGAAACTCACGCAAAGATAACAGAGACGTGGCCCAACTGATCTTTTTAAGCCATTTCTAGGAAGAATTCGACCAAATATTCCTCCAAGGTAGAGTGGAGTTCATCGCCCGAGCACTCTCTTCTCCCTGGAAACATCCAATAGCTTAAGCCTCCAAAATTATCAGAAATAGAGGAAGACTAAGCAACATAAATTTACATCCTTATGGTGTATTTTACTCCCCACAAAATCTGGCCCCATTTCTTAATGAAATCGCAGAGCGGATCACAGCTCCCCGCCCCGGATCATGTACGCGCTTAGCCGACGAGTGGCACAATAAACGTCATTTCTCCAGAGCGTCATCCATACATCAGTCATCTATTCCGAATTCTACTGCCAAACCTCCTAAATCTAAATGCCAAAAATTACCTCCGTCGGATAACCTCTCCATTCACCACCATCTCCTCCAATTCCGGCCACACCGCCTGCTGGAAACCCGCCAACATCCAAGTATCAAACACCAAAATACTCGACGCGGCAAGCGTGTTCTCCAGCACCACCTCATTAAGCGCCGGGAACGAAATAGCCATTGTCAGCACCGCATCTCTCGTCGTGATATCTATCCCGCGCAGCGTGAGCTTCCGTAGCTCAGAGAACACAAGCGGCATCGGCGGGCGCAGGGAGTCGACGAGTCCTAGCAGCGCCGGGCGGTCGAGATTCACGAGCTCGAGCGCCTGGAGGGTCTGGTACAACGTCAATGCGAAGAACATGGTGTAGAGATTTTGGTGCTCTTCTTGTGGGCCGATGCAGCGAAGCTCGGAGAGCACTAGGGAAGTAACAGAGGAGTCTTGGGAATTGATGAGTCGTCGAACGTAGGGCGCTCCCCCGGGGATGATGACGCGGTGAAGGACTAGGCGCTTCGTCGCAGCTTTCATGAAGAGGTGGAAGTGGTTGTGGTATGAAAGGTGTGTGCCTTCTAAGAATACATCCCGGAGGTGCCAACGGGGGTATGAGGAAATTGGTGCGCTTTGTACGCGCAGGGAGACTAGGTTGGGGGAGACGATGTTAAGATCCGATGGGAAAGTTGGTTTAGAGAGCGCCGTTGAGGTCTGGATGACGTGTATTCGCGTCAGCGGCGATGCGCGTATATGAAAGGGTGTAATATTTGATAGGTTATAGTCTACGAACGCGTCAAAGACGTCGGTTATGACAAGATCACTTGCAAGGAGGCGCAACGAATGACATCGCTGCACATGCCCACGCAGCACCTCTCGAATTATTCCTGGCTGGAAGCTGGCGTCAAGTGTAGAACCAACGACGACATCGAGGAATAAGGGCCCTAGACCCGAACGAACGAGAAAATTCTCCGTCACATCTCGCATATGATTGTCGAATATACTGCCCCCGAGACGGAGAGCCCTCCAAAGCCCCTGAAGTGCGACCGCAATGCGCCTCCACCTTGCACACACATGCGATAGCGCGATGGAATGGCGCGTGCGCCCCCTCAACGAGGGGAGCGTGCAGAACTCGGAGCGCGTCGGGTGCTCGGGGAGCCTAAGCGCCCGTGTTTCTGGTTCGTGTATTGACCCCGAAGATACCGGTTCTGGTGATAAGGCATACTGCGCGCTGCTGACCTCAAAGATGGTGCATAATATTTCGGTCGGGAGATCCACCGGTTGTCATCCTCGTTGACTTGTGGTGGGTGCTCCGTTTCGCGGCGCCACGGCGCCAAAGTCGACGAAAAATACCCCAAGTCGAGTCGTTCGATTGCTAAAAATGCTATAGGGTCAGACGAAAAAGATAGAAACGCACCAAGATTAGGAAGGCCAGTTATTTTCCTTGCTACGCTTTATAAACTAGCCTAAGCCAATAAAGTCATCCTGTGAAGGCAGATAGCAAGCGCGCAACGCTAGTACGTAGTAAGTACAAGGCCTCTTCCTAGATCCTGTCAGCCCAGCCTACGCTTAAACACCATTTACTAGTTAGGGAGCGCCTTTGTTCCCGAAAAAACAGGCATGACCCACGGTCCTGGCCCGCGCTGCGAATCGGGCGCTCGTGTTATGTACGCGAAGTACTATGCGGCTCCCTATAGCCTATATTTATTAAATAACGCAGCAACGAGGCGGACTGTGGGCAGTAGATATGCACCGCTGCGCGTTCTGGTGAATGGAGTAACATTGGATGATGGTACTGGTACTTTACATACATAATTAAAGACTGGTACAATAAATAAATACAAATTATAAGTAGATGAATGGTATTATTATATGGGGGCCGGAACTCGGAACTTGAAGCTTGAAGGTCTGAGAGAAGGTCGTGATAGGCAATCGTGGTCGTACAGAGAACTTAGTGAGGAGAAAAGAGCGCTAACCAGAGCTATGGGGCAGACGAGACGAGTCGGGCATGTTTTTGGGGGTATGGGGATATGGGAAGATGGGTATCGCCGACGTAGAAAACGTGTTGCTAGAGGAGCGGACAAGCTCCGGGGACTTGGGCTTGACAACCCTTGGAGTCCGGTGACTTTAGCGGCCTTTCAGACCGCGAAGGCGTCTGGCGACGTCGTCCATATCCTTGAGATTCCATTCACCGCTCCATTCCCTCTCTTTACGCCGTCCGAACTCAGGGACTTGCAGCGTCTCCGTCGCTGCAGCGATGGGTTGAACAATCGTAGCATTGAATGCGAGTTCCTTCTTCTCCTTCTTGGGCACAGCAGGGGCGGCATCTAAAGATGCCCCGCGGGTGAGTGCAGCGGTTGCAGCGGCTATTGCGGATGATGAGCCGAGGGTCAAACTGCGAGGACGGTGCCTACGTTTTGTGGACTTCGTTGAATGCTCGGACGAAGTCGATGCACGGGGCGCGGCGGGGACAGGCGTTTCTGCGACAGCCAGCGGGGGCGCGCCCATCGAGGCATACTTCGCGGGCCTCTGGAATGCGGCCAGGGAGTCGACGCGTGTGTGGCTGATCGAAAGCGAGCGGTGCGAGACGTCGTGGAAGACCAGCTCAGGCGGGATGTTCTCCCCGAGCGTGCGCGACAGCTTGGCGAGCTTCCTGCGCTTCTCCCTCTCGTTGAGCATGTGCGGGTGTGTTGGCATCGTGGGGGATGATGGAGATGCGGGATCCATGTTGAAGACAGATGAGATGGGAGAGAGGGGTTTTGTTGAAACGCGTCCATGGTTACTGAATGTCTTTATACTGTCGAGGGATCCTTCAGGGACGGGCCGGACCCGAAGGAATTGTGGCTGTGGGCGTCCGGTAGGTTTCGCGGATCCAGAACGGGCTTGCGAGCCTGGAATGTCAAAGACGAGGGCGATGGGGGGCAATGCCCCGCTCGTCCCCTTCCGTTTCTTGCTCGCTGGTGTAGTCTCGAGGCTCGGCCTCGGCGTCGGGGTGTCCTTCCTCAACGGAGGTAAGGATTGAAGCTGATAAGGCGATGAGCGCGCGGTGGATTTAACCATGACGTAGTCCGGCTCGGAAGAGGCAATCGACGAGGAGGACGAGGAGCGCGAATGGTAGACACGCCCTTCGCGGCGGGCAGCTTCGACGATGATGGGCGTGGTCCCCAGGACGGCACCGAGTTTTCGGGTTGAGCGCAGCAGGCGAGAGCGCTCTTCGGGGTCTAGGTTGTTGACTGTTGGAGGAGGTGCGGACAAGACATCGACGCAGACAGAAGTGGTAGTAGTGGTCATGATAGAAACTGAAGCAGAAAATAAAAGAGACGTTCGCGGTCGATCGAATGCAGGCTCGTGATGAAAAATCGTAACGTCGATACACACAGTGCAAGACGGATTAGGAGCCCGATGGGCGAAGTGTCAGAGCCTGTAGAAGAAAAGGAGACGTCAAAAAATGAACGCCTGAAACCAAAGTAAGGAAAAGGCAGAGTGCATACCCTGGTTATTATAGGTGCTATACAACAATGCTTTTGAGTGCGTGAGAGCGAATGCTGGCAGGTCTTCGATATGTACTGCCGATGTGATGTGAGCTGATTTGAGAACAATGAGAACAAGAGTGGAAGAATAAAGTAGAGTCGACAGTTAGTGCGTGGCGGTAATTGTTGCTCCTCAACGCCGCCTCTCTAAAAGCACAAGGATCCGAAGCATAGCAACGCCCGTTTGACGCTCCGACACGAAAGTCGCGCACTGCCTTAAGGGAGGTCGTAGTTTTCATCAAACCTGAGTCTGAAAAAGGAATATAGGCCGGGAACTCTGGTGATGGCGGCCTCGCCGGAGGAGGCAGGAAGGCTTGAAGCAATTCGGTTTGCGCCCGTGTACGGAGGTAGACCGTAGAGCTTGAAATAGTTGATATTTTGATGCCACGGAAACGTGGCAGAGACGCTGGGGATCCTAAATAAACAAATTCTAGCAGGATAAATGGAGTGGTTTATGCTCGGAAGCCCATAATGGGAAGATGGAGGATGTTGTGGTAAGAGGGAAAGAAAGGATATAGAAGCTCTGTCTGCGAGGAGCAGAATGCGCTCAAATAGACCTAAATAGATAAAAGTGGCGCGCACGAAGCTCACATGAATAATATTAACAACACAGGAGATGTATAGATTCTGAATATTCATTACATATGTGCTACCTATTATTTAATTGCTGCCAATAAGTATATTGCAAAGTGACATCCTCCAACTGAAAAAGCGACTCAATTGTAGCCTTTCCAATCCGTGAGAACGTCACCGCTAGCGTCGGTGCCTAAACAGGATTATCGGAGCGGCGCATCAAGCAAATCGACTCTACTTTGGGGTCCTCCATGCCGCCCCGCCCTTTCCAACTCACCCTGCAGACTCTTCGTCGCCACGTCTCCCGTGGCGAACGCACGGTGACAGTGCGTCCCAGCATCATTTTCACATTCGATGTCAGGCGAGCACCTTCCAAAGCGCCAAATGCCAGTGAAGTCACAACTTGTTTACATCCTCAATCTATTCCCAGCAACATGTCAACAGTATCGTCACTGACAATTGGACCCTCTATACTTATATGCATTGTTTGATCGTAAATAGGAAGTGTGCAATGCAGTCTTCGACTTTTGAAACGTGTCAGACGTTGCACTTTGGTATGTTGTTTGAATTCTGGTATATTTTTGACTCGAGCCTCGAGGTGTCTCTTTATTGCATTTGTAGCTAGCGTGCGGTGATATACAGGAAAGTATTGAAGAGGTGTAACCTTCTAACAGTGAATGCTTTCTTCGAGGTACGTAAGTTTCGGCATCTGAACAAGCCTCGAGGTGGTCTAATCTACGCGATCTTGCAGTAGCGACTCCACCGCCGTAAGTAAATTTTCTTCTTCGAAAAAATCGTTTTTATATAGCGTCATAAATACAAAGCGTCTCTTCGTAAGTATTAGTGCAGAGCATACTATATTTATTCCTTTGTTCCCATTGTAGGTGACTGAGGCGTTAATTTGATTCATTAAACGAATACAGTCATATGGAAGTTCTATCTGATCTTCCTGATCTTCGAAGTGGGCGGTGAACGCTTGAACGTTGAACGTTGAACACCGAAGGATAACATAAATCTTCTCAAAGCAAACTGAAAGGCGTGAGAGTGCCCATCCAAGTACAGTTCCATGCATCTGCCAAATCACCTCATCCGTGTCTCGACTCTCAGGAATCTGTCAACAATTTGGTTTGCACACCAAAGATCCCTTGCAGTGCGTACGCAAATAAAACCAGAACAGGACAGAAAGCTTGCATTGTGCATACGAAATAACCGCTCGTCCACTTCACCCCTTCACCTGCGATCTACGCACCGACACGTCCAACGCATCTTTACCGCCTCCGTTCCTATCCCCCAAGCCCGATTCCAAGTAGTCGCCGGAGGCAGTATCGCTAAACGCTCCCCCCGATCCGCCTCCGGTGAGTCGGGACTCGAGGAGCGCAAAATGGTGGCTGTGACTTTATTTGTGTACCATTGCCGGTTCTGCCGGTGTACAAATAAGGCCGTGCCGGAGGGAGCGCACGGGCGCGCAGGTTGCGTCCGAGCAACGTCCGAGCCCGCCCCCGGGTCGAGCTCCGTCGAACTACATATACTTAGGCCCTTGTGGCGTCGTTGCGTTTCCCGTATGTCCACGGCAGCGATACGTTGGGGTGATCGTTGAAGCCACAAATCACGGGCTGCGCGGTGTTGGCGCGGTGGGTAATGCAGTTTTGATTCTTGGATTTGAAGCCTGACATGGACGGTCGTTTAGCAGAATAATACGCAGAGGGGCCACGCGCAAAGTTGTTGGTTGCCTTTGCATATTTGAGTTGCTCTCAGGAGGGAGCAGGGATTGACGTTTTGACGGAGCATCCGAATGTATATATTATCTTCTCGAAAGTTGAAACGCATATGTACAGTTTCTCTTCGCATGACTAACATCTATTCTATTTGTAGCGTGCATGAGCCAGAAGGACGTTAACTGAGAACTGCAGATAGCATTTTACCCCAACGCCCCGAAGCCTCGAAGCTTAACAACCCCTTCAATCAATTATAAACGGTCTTCGAATACTTACCTAGGCCTTCAATTTAGAACTAGGAGCTTCTGTTGCTGACCGGTCGACAACCGAGGCAGCGCCTAGATAATGAAGTTAGATAAATGCGGTTGCGATTACCATTTGAAAGTTGAAGGTTGAAACACGAAAGCCTCAAGAAAGCCTCTGAGAACTTTCAACGGCGGGCTAGATATCGAGTCTTCGACAAAGCTCGTAGTTTGTATTAAGCCAGATCTACATATACATTGAGCGGGGACGAAAAAATCGCTGAAGAGTTTGAAGCGAATCACGCTCGCCGCACTCAAGATCTAGAAACTCCATTCGTCAATGGGATGCATCCTTCGTTATTCTCGATATAATGCTACACAGGTATACAGGTTTAGCGAGACGGAAAACAACATCTTACTATGACCATGCCTGCTTCGTCAACTCCAGGAGTTCAGCAGCCATTACCTCTTTTTGTAGAGGGATAGCTACAACACGTTTCTGTCTTCTATAATGCAGTGCAGATAAAAGGGCCCCTGGCTTCGGTAGTAGGACTTCTTTTGAATACTCCTGGCGTATTCTGATTGGGTTGACAATTTCTAATACTCGAAGAACAAGAGTTGGGCCTAGATTTGCGTGCTCTGGAAGTGTTGACAGTTCAAATTGTACTTTAATAGTCCCTGCGTGAAAAGTAAACATTGACAATGCACAGGAATTGATTATAATCGCACCAATTAATGGATGGTCATAGCGCACTTTTGTGCGGTAATCGAAAATATGTCGCAGATGTGAGAATTGGATGACTTTCGTGTTGACCACATATTTGGGAAGAACGTGTATTTGATAAGACAGGTCCAAAATAAAAGGTTCTTTGAGGGAGGTGAGCAAATTTGAACGTGTATACAATTCCAATTTCTGGTGTTGAATATCTTTGACAAGGGTGCTGTCCACGAGATTTTCAGCGAGCAGTAACTGTAGGAATGCGTACAGTTGGATGTTGTGGACTATTTTGGGGAGCGCGAAACCCCAGACACGTCCTTTGGGGTCAAGCAAGTCTCGACCTTGCTCGAACTGCGTAGCGCCCCCACAAATTCTGAAGCGAATGGACGAAAAGACGTCCGGCAGATTTGGAAGACGGTGGTAGTAAAAATACCCCCGTGCATCTGGAATGAATGGCTCATATCTTGTAGGGTGGCTAGGCATCGTACTATATCGATGATAAGTAACCCTAGCCTGAAGGCCCTCGTTTGTTCCGACTCGGACTCTTGCATACTTCCTGCCGGCAAAGTCGAAGATCTCTTGACCAACTTCCACCAGCTTTTCAGGCCTGAGAGTGCGCACAACAGTTTTCTGTTTCTGTTTGATATTGTAGAGCATCACTGGGGTAATAGTCTGTTATTGGCTCATTGAATTTGAATGCAAGTAACGCGTCTGGCATGGGGAGTTCGAGACGCACCGATATTGCCCTTATTCCAAAAACACCTTCAACGCGTATGGACGGCACGTAGCCACATAACACCGTTTGTCGAGCCTGAAGACGGTCGGTTTGACATGCAATCCGGGATAGCTCGGAACGTTTCAGCAAGGCGAACATGGCCAGACGTCAATTCCTGGGCTGGATTGTGGCGAAAATGTGAAAGCGTCAATGGCCTCGCACGCCGAGTAGGATCCTGACTGCCCACTCCTAGATCGCGGAACTGAGGCTGATGTCGAACTTCGAGCGAAACCAGTTGATCAACGACTGACTAACAATCCACTTAGATATCATTGCCAGCGAAAGAAGGACTGATCCGGAGGAACATACCTACTTCTTTCACAGAAGCATTCAACCATCCAGATCCTGGAGTAGGTAAGGATAAGCAAGCTACGAGGACATCTTCGTGAGAGGGAGGAGGACTCAAGCTGCGCGTCAGCAGTTTCTAACTCCGACAACTGTTCCACTTCCCTTCATCTCCTCGACATCTAGTAGTAAATAGATAACTGACATCAGCGAATACGAAATTAAAAGCGCAACCCAGCGTGATTATAATATATTCTTCAGCCCCTCATGATATGTGAGCGGCTACAAGTTCTACGCGTAGCGCAAACCTACGACACTGCCCCTATTCATGTCAAAGATCTAGGCCTTTTGTTTTTGCATGGTGATGGGGCAGGAAAGAGCAACCAGAAGCAACTCAAGGTTAGGATGCTCTGGGACGTGCTCGGTCACTGTTATCGCCATCATAGCTCGCAAGATAGCGTATTTTCTTGAAAAATGCTCACGCAGGCACCAACCTGTATGGAATGAGTATCTCTCACCATCCTTCCTGAATCCCAAAAAAGACAGAAATAATTATTACCGTTTTAATTGTATGTGCGGACAAAGAAAAGTACCACGCAAATCAGAAGACACATCTGTGGAAGCCCTAAGAGTCGGGGTCTTGCATGTGGACGTCCTCTCTACTATGGCCTGGAGTAGAACGCCGGAAAAGCTTCGCGCTAGCACTTTCCTCCGAGTCTTCTGGCGCGAAGTTGATCGTATAAACAGTTGATAAATGCGACTGTTCAAGAGCTTGACAAAAATACAATGCAGTTTAATAATGTACTATCATAACGGAGCTACAAATTGGACTCACTTCCTCTCGGTTCCCTTGCCACGAACATGTCCCCGTTCGGTAGCGCTGAAAGCCAAGTCAATATGACGTCCAAAAGGGCATTCGACCCAGGAAAAGGGAAATAATAACGCACTGTGATATCGTTCCGTCTCGGAAGTTTCGTAAGATTCGAGTTCCAACTGATACTCTCTTTCCCACTTGACCCACGGATAATCGTCATCTGCGTCATCGTTCTCCCAGTCATCACTTTCGCCAGTAAAAAGATGTCCTGGTGTGTAGTTCGGCAACGCAGGGTTCCAATTCAGATACATCCCTGTGTCCGACATCATGAGACAGCTCACTGCACTGAGCAATGACGGGTTCGAGAAAAACGGCACCCGCGAGACTGTCAGGTTAGGGATTGCGCTGCTGCTTGTTTCCGGGATGTTAGGCGTGATGATGTACACCGCGTTCGTCTATCAAATAAGCGCATCAGTACCCATAAACATCACCATATTGAACAGGAAGACCATACCGTGACCACACCAATCCGCCCGTGTTCATATGCGAGATAGACACTGTTCGCTGCCCGAGGCGCGCCGAGTTGTACATCAAGTATGCGGGCGAATACTTCCTTCTCACGTTCGCGCTGCAGACGCCTGCGGGCGTCGCGAAGAGACTGAAGTGAGTCTGCGACACGTCGCTGGTCGAGCACCGCCTTGGTAGTTTCAGATTCCGTCGACGTTGAAGCTGGAGTCTCGTTTGTTGTTGGGACTGGGGGAGAGCCGGTAGGGCTGCCGGAAAGGTTCTCAAAGAATGGGATGACAAGGACGCGCAAGCCGCTAAGGAGGGCGACTAAATTTTTGCCATCGCTTGAAAGGTGAGCTACGTGGCTTCTGTCAAAACACGAAAACTTGATGATGGAATTGAGGTACGCACCCGCAATAAATTGGTCAATAACCAATCTCGGCGACCTAGTCCATTCTTCATATGTGAACCTCAACGGCATCCTGACGAGCTCCCTCCTTTCCATGCGCGCGGTCTCATAGTCATCCACCTTCTGCTTTCCCTTCCCTTTCTCTGCTCCACTAGCAACATGATCGTCACCAATGCCCGTACCCTCAGCCCACGCCGCACTCGCTATCTCCCACCTAGCAGCACCATACCGCGAGCGTGTCGAAGGTACATCGAGGATCGCCTTCCCAGTAGCACGCGAGAAGACACGCAGCAGATACCGGCCTACGATGACAACATGGCGGTCCGAGATCTCGACGTAGCGGATGAGCCCGAGGAACCGAGGAAGCATGTCGTTGTCGTCTTCGTCGTCGTCACCGTCTGGTTCTGCAACATCGTCTTCGTCTTCGTCCTGGTCGCCTTCGGAAGATCCACCAGGCGAGGTCTCCATCATGGATTGAAAATGTAGAGGGTGATCTTCTACCAAGTTTGCATCGTCGGTGAGTTCGCCGTCGCTGACATCAGTGGGATTCGGATGTAGGGGGAGCATGACATCGCCCTCATCGGCGCTGTCATCATCAACAACCACCATTTCCTCGTCCTCGTCGCCACCTTCATCATCACCGTCGTCGTCCGCCACACCCTCCGCGGGTACATCGAAATCCATCAAAGGCAACACCACCTGGATCCCTTCAAGTGTCTGCACACGTACCCCTGTCGGGATATCCCACAGGAAAGCCCTCTCCAGGCTTGAGACGAGGAGCGTTGGGAATACGAAGCGGGATGCGCGCGTGGGTTCTGGCGTAACGAATACAGCATACGGGGTGAATTGCGCACGCGCACAGGGTCGACTCTGAGGTACCATCGTAGATAACCGTTCAGCCATTCTGAGCTGCTGCTCGTCCGGGTGCGAGGCGAGAAGGTCAGACGAAGAGGGAGCCTCTGTGCGTCGCCATACTTCTGTGTTCCCATCCGCCCGAGTAAATATCATGTATCCTTGCTCATATTCGAGATGTGCGTAGGCTGGCACGTACCACTTGAAAACTATCATCAGTGAGGCAAAAAAACCACAAAGCCAATAAACGCACCGTAGGCAGCTCCCACAAGACATCGTCGCTCTCCAGGTCTCGCACTACGATGCCACCAACGGCTGTCGTCGTCAAGATCAGGCCTACTTTCTCGTCGACTTTGATACGATGCACCCGGCGGTATGGACTTCTCTGACGGATGTTCAATAGCGGAGGTGTCTCCCTCGACCGTGGCGAAGGAAGGATGGTTGAAGGTGCACGGGCGGACCAAGCCCTCGAAATTGTCTTTCGTCGGTAGCCTATAACAAACCAGATTAAACGATAATAAGCACATCCAATATCCTACGCACAAAAGTCTTTCCATCCTCGCACGTTGCGCATCGCCCGTCGCGAATAGAGCGCCTCACTCCGTTTGCGTTCTTCTTCGTCATCCCCTGCTGTCATATTTTCCACTACACGTAGCTCCCCTAACTGCGTTTCCTGCGAAGGAACCCATCCCTCCACCCATGCTGCGTTTCTGTAGATGGTACTTTCATTCTCGGCGACGAATGTCGTGAAGTAATGATTGACGCGTTGGAGCGCAGCGACAGAAGATAGGGGGAGATTTGCGATGATGAGAAGAGTGAGTTCCGTTGGCAGAGAAGTCAAGGTGGTCAAGCTTGCATTCATGAGCATTCTGGAGAATATGATACTGTAACTGAGCGAAGTGATAAGTTCAACCGTCAGACTCAACGTCAACGTAGTGCCTGACGTCAATCAGTTGCGATAAGATAAGATGAAACGGCAGTGTATGTACGGCATGTGGGGTTAGGGTTAGATTGTTCCTCTGTGCCACCACGCCGCACACCGCACACGCTGTAGAGATCGCGCTTGGATCGCGCTTCACTTTCTTGCTGAGCGATGCGCCCGAGTACTTCCGCAGTTAGAGGCTGCTGCCGCGTCGTTCGCCTCCAACGCCGAGGTTTCTCACAGCTACACCTGAGTCAGTCTTCAGCTTCAACGTCAACCATAAACTGAGCGAACGACAACGAACGGGGGAAAAGCTGACAATGAAGTATGGTATACAACAGTGTTCGAAAATGGTCAGAAAAGGGTTCTAGGGATGAGAACAAGGTAAGCGGTTTCTTTTAAGTACTCGTGGCCTCATACTGCATACTAGGGGATTACGTCGCTTCTGGTGCACCAGCGACCTCGGGCTCACCTACGCCTATCATCGCGGGTTTTCCTTTCCCCTGCCTTATGTACGGCCTCTCACTCTCTTTTTCGGTAAGCATTCCATCACATCTGCTACTTCGAACGCGCTCTTGCTTCACCTCTGATATCTCAAATTCGAAATCAGGATTTTCGCATTGGGAATCGGTGAATTGCTGTCTACCCCAGGGCTCTGCTAGGTCGACAGTGTGCACTCTTTTACCCATACTGTTACCATGTTAATGTAACATTTTGCCTCCATCTGCAATGTGCATATGCTTTCGACCAAAATTCAAATAGCAAAGGCACCACGTGAGTTTCGTTGTTTTTCGATGAGTGGCACTGTCGTCGTCGACAAAGCCGCTCAGACAAAAACCAGCCCCCGACAACAATGACAATCGCACTTGAAAAAGGAACCTTGTTGCGTGGTGCAACCTGCACCTCTTTCATCTCGCTCCGCAACCACACCGAAGGCAGGATTTCTGATTCTAACATGAATAACTTGTTCTCCCAAGGGTCTCCCCTAGAACAGCCTTTCACACTGCGATCGGACTCTATCGCGAACGTGCCTATCTCTCATTCTTATCGTGGCCGCAGCGCGGCGCCTCTCCGTCTTCCTTTGAGGCCCCATCGCAGACAATTCCCAATATCCGAACCAGTGTCAATCTCAATTCCAACTAAACTTATATCCTCAATGGCCCATTAACCAATCTATCGCGCCACTACCTGCCTATCCTAACTATGTCGAATACCAATACCAACACCCTGCAACATATCCTCCGACTGCGGCGTCAATGGCCCCAACTCAAGCGTATGGCCAATACCCTGCTCCGGCCCTGGGGTCCATGACCGCATACAACGTTCCACTACCCTTTTTTTCAAGCAGGAGGAAACGCACCATCCTCGGGCTATACCCAGCAGTCGCCACTAAACGCAGTTCCTTTATATGAGGCACCTTCTCCGCCTACGAAAAGGAAACGAGCTGCCTCAAGAGACCCGAGCCCTCAACCGTCTCTCGTGCCCGTCCCATCCGGGTCCACAAATCGTCAGGCATCTAGACCACCCAATAATGCGACACGAAAAGCAGCTCCTTTACGGCCGTCGAAGCGTCAAAAGACTCAACATACGAAATCAAAGCTTTCCACGAGCTTCCTTCCTGAAATGAGCGACTCCGTTGATTCTGCGGACTCCACGAATGCGGTCGCGTCGTCTTCGACCCCAAGAGCATTTGCCCAAATGCCAGCCAAAGATGAACATGACTGGAACATGCCACCGCCACCCACTCCTCAATTGTCGTATCCGCAGAAAATAACCCTACCTGTGCCGCAGAAAGTACCGAGCCCAGCACCGTCAAGACGTCGGCCCAGACCTCGTCGTCAAAAGCCGAATGTGTCGCGTAGCCAAACCCCCGAGATTATAGATTTGACTTCTTCAGAGCAGCCGGATGCGCTGCGCAGTATTCAAGGAACAAACCACTCATACTCTACAGAGGCGCTCGCCCATCTTGCAGATGCAACACCGCAAGAGATTAAATCTGCGGTGCCGCGTCAGGTCGCAGGCTTCCAGCTACCCAAACCGTGGTTTCTGCCTCCCTTCCAGTGGCTAACTCAAGAGCAAGAATGCAAAGTACGTTCACTTTCTAGGTTCGTATACAAATATGATTGACTGAGTAAGTAGCTCTTCTACTACGCAATATATCGCCCTATCGATCGACCAGCTCGACCTAACATGGTCAATATCCCTCTCGGAAATGTCCTGCCGCTTCCCCGGACTAACAGAACAATTCAGTTCGGGACGGAAGATGAGAATAGGCTCAGACACCCGCTGTCGTTGGAAAGCTGCCTTCGGGGCAGCGCACGGATGAAGGACCCGCAAGAACCGGTCTTCAGAGGGTGGCATCCAGATGCACGTTTCTTCTTCAACGTCGTTGTAAGTGAATCGTCACTCAGGATGTAAACCCATGAATTGAATATATGGTTTGCGTGCAGTGGCTCGGACACAACATTAACTACATGTTTGAAATCCCCGTCAAAGCGGGGGAGGGTAGAGAAATGACCAAGATGCACCTCGCGTTTCTGATCGCGATGGCGTACTTCGAATTGGTAAATGTAAGTCATCTTCTATGTGTAGAGCCACAAATTCTTATCGTTCGCTAGGTCGTGGTCAAGGCCGAAAGGACCACAAACAGTCCGTTCCTGTGTCATGAGCCGTTCAAATTGTTGAGGCTCACACAAGGCGGTGCTTATGAATCTTTTTTCCGGATAAAGATAATGGACATTCGAATGGACGAGGAATCTGGAATCTGGCATCCGTCTATTGAAGTGGAGTGCCCTTGGGATTCTATATTTGAAGATGGAAAATGCCATTCCGGTGCGCTTGATGAAGCAAGCCCTCCTCATATCATATGAATTGTGGTTGTGGAGTTTAGTAAAATATAAGTACTCGAATGATCTCGCGCTTTTCTACAAAAGTATTTCCAAAGAATTTCAAGTGTTCAATTTGGTGCTGACAGAAGCATTTGCCGTTCTTCCAAGTGTCTCGACGGCTTCTCAAACTATCAATTCGCATACATAGCATGACAGTCGACCTTTGCCACCGAAACCATCTGTATTATATTTCTACGTTACGTTCAATGGGGGCACTTGGTGTATAAATTCAAACGATTCTTCCTTATGTAATATAATCAACGTTTCTTTCAAGTCAACCAACTCGTTCCGTAATTTCGTCAATGTCTTCGCCCAAATCATCGGCAGCAACAGATGGTATGGACGCCATTCAAGTCAAGATGATCGCTCCCCACTCTTTTCAGGCTCGTATTCTTCGAGCTCGAATGTTTCTTGGGTCCCGAGTGTTCTATCGCAAATTTTATGAGAATGCCGAGACGATGCGGTTGGATTACAACACACACCTCAAGATGGGTCGCCGACCTGTCCTCGAGACAGAGGCACAGACAATACATTTCGTCGCCACTCATACTACAATTCCTGTACCGAAAGTGCGCCACATCCTGTGTATCACCAATCACCCTCGATATGGATACCTCATAATGGACCACGCGAAAGGCAAACCATTGCGAGATTATTGGCCCAGCATGTCGGAGTCAACCAAAGACAAAGTGATCGAGCAACTGCGGAACTATATCGCTGAACTCCGAGCGCTACCTCCCCCGCAGCCAGGGATCGTCGCCTCGGTCACTGGGGGGCCTATCTGGGAACCAGCACGAATAGGCGACCCTCGCATTGGACCGTTCGCTACTCACGACGATTTTCACAACTGCCTTCGTGCTGGGTTTACGCTTTCTGCCTTACAAAGATTCAAATTTTCCTGGCCGGCGGCTATCATCCACGCTCATTCCCTGAAGTACGAGACCAAATTTACACACGGGGACCTAGCAGGTCGTAATATCTTGTGCTTGGATGATGGTACTATTACCTGTATTTTGGATTGGGAGACGTCTGGCTGGTTTCCTGAATATTGGGAATTTACCAAAGCTCATCATTACCCAAGTAACGGACCAGACTGGCAGAAGCGTATCGGCCTCATCACTGGTGATTATCCAGACCAACTTCTGGCTGAGGAGCATATTTTTAATTATATCGAAACAGAGCCAATTGCGCAATATGTATACAAGGAATCATGAAGTGCCTCGAGAATCTGGGTTTATTTAAATTTTATTGGCTTGACGAAGTAGAGTTGTGGACTCTTGAGTCGCTCGTTGGCAAGTTTACTTGCCAACAATGTTTTTCTACTAGCCACTGACGAAGAGTGCGTTCAATACTGTATCCGTCCCGTAAGAGTATATAATACATACCCTAACGGTATTGAATCTGTCGTTTGTTTGCATCTGAAAAATTCCGGTTCAAGTCAGGATTTACCAACTGGATCCCTTCTAATACTCTACCCGTTCCTGTACATAGTTCTTCAGACCAGTGCGTTGAAGAAGACCACAATCTCAATATGATTCAACTAAAATCAGGATATTGTCAATGAAGAACAACTCGCTTTTTAAAAAAAGAAAAGAAGATAAATATTATTACACCAGCGCCGTCAAGCCAGGCACCACCGCACCCGCCCCACAAGCGCCTGCGCATTTTGTTATAAGTACTCAACGCCATATCTACCTCCTCGCATCTGACTAAATTACACACCCACCATTAAAAAACCCCTCCCCAAAGGATCTAATCCCACTTGTCCACCTTCATCGATCCCTTCTCCATCAAGTTCGTGTGCATCTTAAACGCATTCCTCAGCATATGCGGCTCATGCCCCGCACCCCTCTTCAAACACTCCACCAAACTCCTCTCATAATAGTCAAGCAGCATATCCCTATAATCCGGGTGCGCGCACTTCTTGATGATCACCGGCGCCCTCTCTCGGGGGCTCAGACCTCTCAAATCCGCCAACCCCTGTTCAGTGACCACCACGTCCAGATCATGCTCCGTCTGGTCGATGTGGGACGCGAAGGGCACGATGCAGCTGATCCCCGTCGGGTCTGTCTTGGTTGGGCGCGCGGAGGGCGTGTGCATGATCGACAGCTTGGCGTTACGCAGGAAGTCGGCAGAGCCACCCAGGCCATTGAGCATGCGCGAGCCGAGCGCGTTCGTCGAGTTGGCGTGCGCGTAGATGTCGACTTCGAGTGGGGTGTTCATCGCGATGACGCCGAGCCGGCGGATGAGCTCGGGGGAGTTGGCCACTTGCTGCGAGCGCAGAAGCAAGCGGTCTTTGTACTCTTCCCAGTCTGTCGAAGTATGAAAAACCAGCGGTGAGCGTCTACACGAAAATAAAAGAATAAAACACGCACGAGCATAGAAATGATCAAATCCTCCCGGACTAAACCTAATACTCGTCGCAGTCGCAAATGACAGCTTGCCCGAGTCGAAGAATCTCAGGAAGGTATCCTGGAGCACCTCCGTCCACACCTGCACCTGCTCGAATGGCCCATCGGCAAGTCCGCCAATGATACTATTCGCGACGTTGCCAATACCCGACTGCAGGGGAAGGAGCGAGTGGGGGAGGCGTCCCGCGTCGACTTCCGAGCCCAGGAACTCGATGAGATGGGCCGCGATGGCGCGCGAGTCTGCAGTCTGGGGTTTGATAAATGTACGTTAGCGGGGTGTGGGGTAAATGAAAAAATAAGCGCACCTCAGGCGCGTTCTCGCCAGTGTTATCGGGCTCGTTCGACTCGACGATCGCCATCACGCGGTCGGGATCAATCGGGATCGCGGTCGTGCCGATTCGGTCTTGGGGATGGGTGACCAGCTAAAAATAAAAAAAGTCGAGATCAGCTTTCTTCAATTCGAGACAATCGTATTGTCCTCCCCTGCATGCAGGGTTTCTCCGAAGATACTGATATAGATAAAACTCGGCCAATGACACGTCGGTGACGAAGCATCAAGACCGTCATGCGGGGAGAGTGGGGACGAGAACAAAAATATGAAGAGAGATAAGAGACGTACGTATGGCTGACGGTGTGGGGGACCGAAAGACTGGTTGATATCGTGCAGACCTTCAAGGTTAGGGATGCGGGTATTGACTTCAATGATGATGTTCTCAGCGCTCTGCAGGATCTCAGGCGACGCGCCGACCGACGCGCCAGGCACGATCCAGCCGTCCTCGGTAATGGCGGTGGCCTCAACAATAGCCCAGTCAAGGGGCTTCGCGGGGTCACCGTGCTTTTTCTTCAGCGAGTAGTATCCATAGGTCAGATCCTGGGGGAACATGGACAGATGCTTGTCGGCGAACTCGATGCGGCCGGCGTTGATGCCTTTGGCGATGTCCTTTCCGACTTGATGTGGGTAGCGGCGGGCGATCCTATGAAGGATTGGTGGGGGATTTGGGATGCGAGCTAAAAAGGACTTACATGTCCATGCGTGCCCAGCGATCCTCGACTTCGGGGCCAACGGAGGCGCCAACGAAAAGGTTGAATTTTTTCTTGGTTGCTGGGTCTGCTTGGAGGTTGTTTGACTCGATGTGGTCTGCGATGGCCTATTGAGATAGAAATCATATAAAGGAACGAGTCAAACGTAAAACGCTAGTCAGGGGGAAAAGTCTGACGAAACCTGAAAAAAAAAACACGTACAGAAGGCACAGTCTTGGGGTATCCCACACCCGTGAAACCAGAGAAACCGATCTACATCAATCACAACTATCAGAAACCCTAGCAGCACCCCAAAAGAAAATCAACATACGTAGTCATCGTTCTACACCATCCCGAGCGTCAGAGACATCGCGAGACACTGTATAAATGCATACACACCTTGAACAACGGCGCAAGGTCCTCGGGGCGGACGAGCTTGGAGAGGTATCCAGGCCGACGAACACGCTCGAGGAGTTTCGCCGAGGGCTTGGTCGTGCTGAACGGCGGGAGATTGCGGAGGAAAGGCGTATAGCGCATGGCGTGCTATCGTGGACCGGGAAAGTGCTAACTAAAACGACTTGGGGCCACGAAAAGCGGGGAGAGTAGAAGACCGAGACGGTGTGGGGGTGGAGTGTGGGGTTGGATGGGAGAAGCAGAAGAAGGGTGCCGTATATGTAGTCTTGAGTCTCTTAGCGTTGCGGGGTGAGCGTTAATATTATGCCATCGGCACGCCTGGGGGTTATCCATACACCCTCATACGCCTTTAATAAGCCGCCTTAGGCTTGTCGCGTATGAACACATGACGCCGATTTTGCTATTTCTGATTCGTCCGCTATTAGCCGTCCGACCGCGGTCTGGAGTGTCCTCATTCGTCGATCAATCCACCTTGAAACCCTTCGCTCTCTCTGAGTCTTCATCAGCAATTTATCGCTGTCTTCAGTTCTCCTCTGAGATCAGTCTCCTATGCACCTGGATAGCACCATACCTTCTCTCGCTTGCCTTCTCAAGTTCTCCTACTCTGAATCGGTCGCTCGGTGATTCAGTCTTCGGCCACATATCCAGTTGTCTTCCATTACCATTTGCGCTGGCAGCCCTTCCTTTTTTCCGACCTGCAACAATTAGATAACACTACATCAGGGCATATGCCTTTTCTTCGATCAATCTTCAACACATATATCCATGTGCAGTGCAGTTTGCGTCTGCGAAGTTGACTGCTGCCTATTCAATTTGAGGAAGTACCATCTGGTCATCAATTGTAAGTCAATACTAACAGGATTCTGTGACAGCCAGAGAGATACAAAACCTCATGTGATATCCTTTGCCTGAGCATCCTTCCTCCTCCACTCTGCACTCTGCATATTTGTTGAAGAGAGCAGCACTGGAAGTAGGAGTGACAATAGGTATAGGGATTTTTTGGAAAGGAGCAGGAATATTGTCCGAGCCTTCCGTGTAATCCCAGAAACCTTCACTCTACAAGGTCCAGTTAGAAGTGCCCTTAAGGATAAGGGATATGATCAAGATAACGGGAGGTTGTGGACATAATGGGAGATGTTTTTCAGCAAACGAACAGTGACAATGAAGATGCCAGTGAAGACAACACATGAAGGGTGAGCAGCGAGGGCGGAGGGACCAAAACGGTCCCAAAAAAAGCACGACCGCAAGAGCGAGAGGCCGAGATGACAGCGAATGAGGCGCAGAGAGAACGACAGGGGCCGGAATGATGGCGTGGAAGCGTAAAACCACGAGAGGTGTTGAGAGGTGCGGATGAGACGCGCTGGAGACGCTGAAATGAGGCCAAGGAAAGCTTGAGGCAAAATAGAGTTTGCAGCCGTGTACGGCGGCAGCGAGAGCGTAAGTTCGGCACAAGGTTTTAAGGTTTCGATGCCGCGAAAACGAGGCAGAGACGCTGAGGGGGATTCTAGCAGGATAAATGGAGTGGTTTACGCTCGGGAGCCCATAACTTGATGCGAATTAAAAATGGGGAAATGGATGACATTGTGGTAGGAGGGAAAGGAAGGATACAGAAGCACTCTACGATGGCGCAGAAGGCACCCAAACGTACATAGACCCAAATAAAGGAAGGTGGCGCGCACGAAGCGCACGTGAGTACAAATCTCAATTCACAAGTTGGACTTGAACATCGCTTACCCTCTCAAGTTCTCCTACTCCGAATAGATTGCTCGGTGATTTGGTCTTCGGCCACGTATCCAGTCGTCTTTCGTTATCGTTTTCGCTGGCAACACATCCTTTTTCCGACTCGCGACAAATGGACGATGCGCCTTCAGGACATATGCCTTTTTTCAATACATATATCCATGTGCGGCAGTAGAGTTTTGTGCGCCTCCTCTGTTGCCTACTGCCTATTTGAATCAAGGAAAACTCTTCTGGTTATCTATCTCAAATCGGCACCCAACAGGATTCTAACGAAGTTTATTTCAAATATACGCTGGCGCATAATTCTAGTCGTCTGTTGTTTCTCGACGTTCACTATCTATCGATGCTTGTGCACCTCTCCGGCAGATTATTATCTTATTCGTCGACAACCGCCTATCATCGAGAGCTTTGAAATTATTTTAGATTACTCCGTCCTTGTTTCGGATTGGATATAGTTATCTCCTGCAAGTTTGTTTTGGGCCCACCCTTTCGTCTGCACTGTACACGAATTTCTTACTCGATTACTACACCCTGCATGCGACACCGCGTGAACGTCGAATACCTTTCAGCGCAAAATAGAATTTGCTCGTTATGTAAGAGGACTGCAGTGCCAATCACTGCACCGTGGTCGCAATAGAGCATCGGTAATCTGGTTCTTTGTCTTTCGCTCCCATGCTGCGAGTTCTCCGAGTTAACTAGACCTCGCGACGTCGATATTCCACAAGCCGGCATTCATTACTCTGGATAAATGTGCATGATTCCTCACCCCAACTTGAACTTCACTTCGAGTCAACTTCGAGTCGCATCCCTTACGAATTGTTGTGCTTAAGAACTCTGCAGACGCCCTTAGTTCTATGCCCGCTACATCAAGACCTCAGCGCCATATATGTGCTACCAGCTCCCCCATCGTCACTTCCATCTTTACAGACATCGTTCAATTATAACGATGTAGGTATACTAGTACTTAGAATAGTATGCAACTATTCCCTTTTCGGGAAATCAAAACGTTATCAAAAACAAAGTCATACAGGCGTATAAATGACCCACCCACAAGGAAGGGTACATAAACTCCCCACACCCTCTTCCCCAGACCACCCTTCTTTTCCCCCCTTCCTCCGCTGCCGGTGCACCCCATTTAGCTAGCACGCTTGGTCGTCGTCGATAGCCATGCGCTGCTCAACACCTCTCCTCCGCAATCTCCCTCCGTTCACTACGACAAAGCCCTCGGCGAAGCTCCTCGAGCGTGTCCGACGGCCTGGCTATCTCACCAAGCTCGTGCGCCCCGAGGAGCTCGCGCCGTTGTTCAAGGTGCGTGAGCGCGTTGTGGGGAATGTCTCGCCATGTCTCTGACGCTGACGCTGTGTTCTATGATGTTAGAATGATGACTACGTTGTGGATTTCATGTTCTGCTGATCCACCAGTTCTCATACCTCGCTTGTTCAGATCGCGTTCTCTGGGTTTATTGTATCATATCCCAAGGTCGTGCCGACTGTATGTTCTAGCTCCTCTGTGTTCTTCCAACTTGGTTTCTTATTCCCGCTTCTATGTTTAATTCAATGTCGAGCGTACAAATAGGCCATTGCGGACTACATCGAGGAGAACAACCTCCAAGCAGACCCGGCGACCAAAAGAAAATTCAACCTCTTCGTAGGCGCCTCCGTCGGACCCGAAGTCGAGGACCGCTGGGCGCGCTTGGATATGTAAGTATGTCTTACTCATAACCCCCACCCAATAATCAACCTCCCGCAGGATCGCCCGGCGCTACCCACATCAAGTGGGCAAGGATATCGCAAAGGGCATCAATGCAGGGCGCATCGAGTTCGCCGACAAGCATCTGTCGATGTTCCCCCAGGACCTGACCTATGGGTACTACTCGCTGAACAAGAAGCATGGCGACCCCAGAAAGCCGCTTGACTGGGCGATTGTGGAGGCCACTGCGATCACGGAGGACGGCTGGATCGTGCCTGGCGCGTCGGTCGGCGCGTCCCCGGAGTTCCTGCAGTGCGCGGAGAACATCATCATCGAGGTCAACACCCACATTCCCAACCTTGAGGGTCTGCATGATATCAACCAGACGTTCGGACCCCCGAATCGTCAAGCATACGTATGTCCCTTGCCCATCATCAACGACGTCACGGCGCCATGCACAGTTTTGATACTTGCGCTGAAGCTCATTAATGATTCTTGACTTGTAGCTCGTCACTCATCCTCGAGACCGGATCGGCACAACTGCGATCCCGATCGACCCCGACCGCGTAATGGCGATTGTCGAATCAAGCGCGCCCGATAATACGGGCGAGAACGCGCCTGAGGTACGCGCGCGTCTTCTTATTTCCATTTACCCCATACCCCGCTGACGCCTGCAACCCCGCCCCACGCAGACCGACGAGTCGCGCGCCATCGCCAGCCATCTCATTGAGTTCCTAGGCTCGGAAGTCACTGCAGGACGCCTCCCCCACTCGCTCCTCCCTCTTCAGTCGGGCGTTGGCAACGTTGCGAACAGTGTCATTGGCGGGCTCGCGGACGGGCCGTTCGAGCAAGTGCAGGTGTGGACGGAGGTGCTCCAGGATACGTTTTTGCGCTTCTTCGATTCGGGAAAGTTGGCGTTTGCGACTTCGACTAGTATTAGGTTCACTCCAAGCGGGTTCGATCGCTTCTATGCTCGTACGTTTTCTTCTAGTTTCCCCTATCCGAGTTAGAGATGCTCATCTCGTCTAGACTGGGCCGACTACAAGGACCGTCTGCTTCTTCGCTCCCAACAGGTCGCCAATTCCCCCGAGCTCATTCGTCGTCTCGGTCTCATCGCCATGAATACCCCGCTCGAAGTCGATATCTACGCTCACGCTAACTCAACGAACGCCCTCGGCTCGAGGATGCTCAACGGCGTCGGTGGTTCTGGTGACTTCCTGCGCAACGCGAAACTCTCCATCATGCACACACCCTCTGCGCGCCCCACGGCAAGTGACCCCACAGGCATCAGTTGCATCGTGCCCTTCGCGTCGCACGTCGACAGCACGGAGCACGATTTGGACGTGGTGGTGACCGAGCAGGGATTGGCAGATCTACGCGGACTGAGCCCTCGCGAACGCGCGCCTGAGATCATCAAGAATTGTGCGCACCCGGACTATAGGGATATGCTGATGGAGTATTATGAGAGGAGTTTGTTTGAGTGCTTGAAGAGGGGCGCTGGACATGAGCCGCATATGCTGAGGAATGCGTTCAAGATGCATACGAACTTTATGGAGAAGGGATCGATGAAGGTGGATAAGTGGGATTAGAGCCTTTGGGGAGGGGTTTTTTTATGGTGGGTGTATAATATATTTTAGATGCGAGGTGGTAGATACGGCGTTGAGTACTTACAACAAAATGCGCAGGCGCTTGTTGGCCGGGTGCGGTGGTGCCTGGCTTGACGGCGCTGGTGTAATAATATTTATCTTCTTTTCTTTTTAAAAGAATGCTAGTCTCTTCGGTACGCCGTGGGCGACCGCCTTCAGTTGGATGTAAAAAGGCCCGTAGAACAACCCAAGGAAGCACGGCACAGCGCTAAAACCAACACATCAATTCCCTCGTTTATTCACATCCATCATATCTAAATAAACTCACCTACATAGCTGCTGACAGGGCCCTCAGTGATTCAGAGTCATGATATAATATACTTCAATCGAACTTCGGGTTCAAAGGAGGCCATAGCGGACAGGATCGCTGGCATGAGCATGGCGCAGCATTTCCTTTCGAACCGCTTCTGCAGCCTTCGCGGCTTTATCTTGCTCTTCCTTCTGCTCCATTTTCTTCTTAAACCGGCGCTACGAATTCAACAGGAGGTACGCACACAAAATCTGTGATTTTTTGAGATAGGTGACCAAATAAATAACTCACCAATGCGCCATTCTTGACACGCGTTATTATGGTCGCTGCCTCCCCCTTCGTGAGAGCCGACAGTTTCAACTGGAATTCTTTGTTGTCGGTCTTCAGTTTCATAAAAAATTCTTTGTTGTCGGTCTTCAGTTCCTTAAGAAATTCCCGCTGCGCGTCACTTGCAGGCTGCCATCGCCATCCGGCGTCGCGTAGCAACCTTGTAATGTCAAAGGATGTCAGGAAATTATTTTTATATAACATGTCCCAAGCGAACGGAAAAAAACTCACACATCGGGAACATCCGTATTTTTGAAGATCTTGTTCACAACATAATAGTCGCATGCACGAACGGCGTCCGCAAGCGGGAACTTCGACAGGATTATTCGATTCGACCCGACTCTCGGCCAAATCTCCGCTTTGAACAAAGGCTCAGACGGCACTGCGCTCTCACTACTTCCACTGCTATCGCTGGCATTGTCGATGCTGGCGCTGAATGGCTCAACTACCTCAACCTCCTCCACCCCCGTTACATCATTGACAGCATGGCGATCGATATATGGAACCGCCTCCTCCTGCTCAGCCGTAATTGGCTCGACGCGAATGTCGCCCCTCCTGTGCAGCGGGAGCACCCACATGCCCTCGCCGCAGTAAACCCAGGGGAAGTCGCTCGAGATGCACCGCCCGACGCCGTACAGCGCCGTCTCCTCGACGTGGTTGAACGCCTCGTCGTGGTCGATGTAGGTAACGTCGAACGGGTTCGGGACGGAGAAGTTCGTGTGGGACATGGGCTGTAAGGCCTCTTCTTTCTCTTCGAGCTCTGCTTTGTGTTGAGCGATACGTTCTTCGAGACTCTCGACTGTTTCATCTGAGTGGTTAAGGAAGAATAAGGCTTAGAGAAATAAGCAGCGTGAAGAAAAAGCGCACCGTTGATATCGAATTCTCCAGGATCTATTCCAAAAAGCATAGGTACAGAGACAATGCCACTCCCTACTTGATTGAGGGTATCAACAAAGTCCATGATCCGACAGTCTGTTTTTCCAGTGCCAGGTGATAATCTCATACCACGCCCGACCTACGAAGACGAAAACTATATTGATAAACAAGCGAAGATGTAGCAGAATTCCACTCACCATCTGCGCAAATAAATTACGTGAACGAGTCGGTCGCGCAAGCACAACACAATCGACATTTGGTATATCAGCACCTTCCGTGAGAATAGCTATTTCTTATCGTCAATTATATGCGCATTATCCATAAAATTAAGCACGAAACTACGCACCATAGTTGAGCAGTACAGGGAATTCACCCTTCTTAAACGACTCGATCAGCTCTTGTCTTTCCGCCCTTGCAGTAGCCGCAGTGATATATCGCGCATCGATACCGAATCCGCGGAACGTCTGGGTCAAGTCCTTGACGTGTTGGATGTTGACGCAAAATACAAGAGTAGACTTGCACTCAGCTGCATAGACGAAGTTGACATCAGATCAAGAAGAGAGCGGCAGTAAATTGAAGAAACTACCTGCACGATCAAGCCAGGACCGCACAACGAGATGGTTCATCGCTTCCGCATTCACAACATTGGCCAAGTGTTAAAATCTTTCGTGATTGGGTTCAGCGCGACCTTGCCCAAGTTCAGCTCAGCCTTCACAGACGTGAAGCGAACGGCGCATAGCCTATACCAAATGCATGAGTCGCGTATCTGGGACCAATAAAGACGGGGTTACACACCATTGCTCCTTAATCATCTCCAAAAAGTCACGATGGTACACTATCTTTTCGAACACCGAACGAAGGGCAATCCCATCGAGGCGGCTGAAAGTAAGAGAACCCAATGATAGGAATTTTGTGCGGTGGCGCTGGAGACATGTAGTTCTCGGGATGCTTGATATTCGGATCGAAACGAGACAATAGACGTCGATAGCTGAAAAAAAGTAGCGTTCAATTGAGGAAATTATGGGCTGGAGAAGAATACTTACGAGGGTGCAGCAGCATGATGCGCTTCGTCGATAATGATGGCTTTCATCATCTTGGTATCAAATTTCATGAGCCTATGTTTGGTATTTAGGGTCTGGTATGTGGCAATGGTCCTGTGAGCAAAAAAGCCTATCAGTACCTTCCAATAACCACGAGAAAGAGCCATGAATTTGGGAAATTGAAAAAGAGAACCTGCAAAGCACGATAAATTGACACTGAGCATGTCAGAGCATTCTTCGACAAGCCCGAAAGATCCTCACCCCAACCAAACAAGTCGAAAGGATAAAAGCCCCCCCAACAAGAAAGAACCCAACACTCACACATCCGCAAGCCCCGTCGCATTATGATTCTGCCCCTGCTCCAGCTCGACAATCCAATCCGGGAACATCCTCTTCACCTGCGCCGCCGCCTGCCTCGCCAGCTCAATGCTATTCACCACAATCAGCGCACGCGTCGCCTGCTCATTCGAGGGAGGCGGCATGATGCGCGCGAGTAGGGACACGAACACCGTCGTCTTGCCTGCGCCGGTGGGCAGGGAGACGCCGATGCGCGTCAATCCCTCTGTGAGCGCCTCGGTGCATGAGGCGAGGCAGAGCTCTTGGTAGGGCCGGAGGGTGATTTCAGCGGGGGTGTGGTGGGCGTTTCCGTGTCCGTGGTGATGATGGGAAAGCGCGCGTCTGATTAGGCTGTGATTGGGTATAGACATGAGGGCCCGAGCGTTCACTGAGGAGAGGAGGCCGGAGAGGGGCCTCCAGCGGCACTCCATGGTGGAACGCTCCGCGAAGGTGGTTGTGGTAGCAAAGCAAAGAAATACGTGAGTATCTAATCCAAATTACCCATCCCCATCGTTGCGCTGGGTGTTATCATCATTCATGTTATCTGCCACGGAACTTGCCGGGCAGATAACTTTCGAGTATATTTCAAAATTATGCGCCCATATCGAACTCCAAAAATTCGAACACTTGTTCATAGGCAGTTACACATACTAGCTACAGTTGTGTCTATTCAGAATTTTTTAGGGCCGAAGGAAACAGTGTGAAAACGGGTCCTCTTACCTCCAGTACCTTTGCATGCCCACATTGCCCATTTCTTGTTGTTGTGAATATTGGGTGGAGGTTTACATAAACAGTGAGATGAGATTCTGCCTCCAGAGACTCTTTTATATACTACAGACAACATTTACGATTAGAAACAAAATATTCTGGCGCTTGTCAGGTACCTTTGCAGAGGCGCCGGTGTGTCCCTTTTTTACTTTCTACATCGCTCCCTCCGGAGTATGGCGGTCTACACGCAGAAAGATTGTAACAATGTTATTAATGCGGTATCTAGAGTTACTCAGAAGAAATTATAATGATACATAAATATGTATGTCTCCTGTGCATCAATGATGCATCCTCGTCCATGATTCAATGGCAGATGTGAAAGTGTTGGATGGCTTCTTTTCAAGATCGTAAAACCAGAATGTCTTCCTCATTGCGCTCTTGAGATTTTGTTCCCCTTCTATACTTTGTGCGTCCCAAGCTTTTTGGCGACGAAGTGTCGTGCGGCGCCGTATGTGACTCCAGTCAGGATCATCGTGATCTATACGCGCATTTTAGCACTCTACCCTTTACCTTTTTATATAGCTTGTGATTGACGTACCCCAGAGAATATGATAGGTTTAGTCCAGTCGTAGTGACCCGTAAGCAGTGCGCCTAAGATGGGGCTTGCTAGATAGAGGGCGGCGCCTTCAGTCGAGCGGAAAGAAAAGAAGTTGAAATTAATACACACCGAATAGTCCAATGAACCCTACGGACGATTGGGTATTACGTTTAGCACCAATGATTCCTTACGAGAGAGGAGAAAATGCATACCTCCAAGCCCGAAGTAAATACCCAGCCGCGTGCCAACCTCATTAGGATGGTCAGCTAATTGCGCTACAACCGAATAGAATGAGTTTATCCCTCCCGCAAAGTCAAAGAAAGACACCACACACCGAACATCGCAGGCGTAAGCGCAATGCACGCCCCGGAGAACAGCCCAAAGAAAACGCCGAACAACACAGTCCCGACAAAATTATGCACCGCGATCATCGCAAGGATGATAATTCCCGCGCCGATGGTGAAGAAAGTGGCCATGTTGAAGCTTCCGAATTTGTGCGAGAGTGCTCCAGGGAGGATGCGTCCGAAGATACTGCCAGCGTTTAGAATTGAGACGGAGTAAAATGCTAATCTCTTCGGCACGCCGTGAGTGACCGCGTTGAGTTGGATGTAAAAAGGCCCGTAGAACAACCCAAGGAAGCACGGCACAGCGCTAAAACCCAACACATCAACGTCCTCATTCATTCCCCTCTTAGACTGTTGTACCTCAATAAACTCACCTAGCAAACAAAAGAAAATATGCAGGTTGTCTCAACCACTTCCTCACTGGGAAGCTACTGCTCTTCTCCTTCGGCGGGAGGCGCGTTCGCATGAGCGATACCGCAACGAGCAGGAGCGACACGTTCATGGCGGCGCTTATTCGAACCGCGTTGTGGAACCCAATTGATCCGTTGATCAGTCTGTTGAGCATGATCGGGTGGATCACTGCGCCTGATTCAGAGTAACGCAAACAAAAACGCGACTGAAGGTCAGCTTTTGCCGAATGAGAAGAAGACATTGGTATGCACCTACTGCTGATCCAGATGAGACGATACCCACAGCGAATGCCCTTTTCCGCTTGAAGTAATGCCCTGGAAGGGCCAGGCCTGGAGAGCGTCAACATCAGGACCTCGATTCCGCGGAGAAACGATATGATAGCAATACGCACTTGCCGAATAAGTTATCCCGCACGCCAGACCGAGGGCAACTCCATTGGTCAAAAAGACCTAAGTATTCTGTCAGACCTCGCGTGCAACTACGTTAGAATTTGGTGATTTACCTGGTAATATGATCCTTGATGGGATATGGACAGCATGAAGACTAACGTATCGCCGAATGCCTATCGGTATTTTTTTGACATTTATCATGATATATATGCGACTTACGGGCGATGGCATAGAGCAGGATGGACGAGGCCATGAGGTAGTAGCTGTACGAAATTTAGAACAGTCAGGTATTACAATTGGATTCGAAGGGCGACGCACAAGTATCCTCTATCGAACAACCGTCCCGCAATAATTCCCGGCGCGAAATTGAGACATACTTGAATGCCGCCAATCCATCTGAAATTATGAGTCGAACGATGGGCAAAGAGTGGCGCATGCAACATACCCGATGTCACTCGTAGAGAAGTTGGACAGGTATTCGCGAACGTAGTAATCTTGGTAAACACCAAAGGACGCTATATACCTAGAGAAAATCAATCAGCCAGATCCACCTAAACCCCACAATAGCATGGCGCGGGGACGGTGATTTCACGCGCAACCTACCCGAACGATGTGAATTGAACAAGGAAGCTGTGTAGTCAATGCGCCAGAGTGAGAAGAGTAAACGTATGGAAAATAGCTTATGCTCCGACGTACGCTCCAGCAATCGTCGCCCATGCTCTCCAACCACCCTCGGGGAATTCCAAAGGTATCAGCTCCTCCACGTCCTCCTCCTGCGTCGTCACTTGCTGAAACTTGACATCGGTTTGTAGTTTTTCATCGAGAACGGTAGACGACCGCGCTGTGTTCGATCCCGCATCGCGTCCAGGCTCAACATCGCGTATTGACATATCGTAGCGGGCGAGGGGAAAGGGGATAAATGGCCTCAGCAACGAAGGAGAACAGGAGGGAGAAGGCAAGAGGGAAATTCGAAGGAAAGTATAAGGAACATCCTCGCTAGGCTTTATTCCCTTTTCATGTGACATGCTACTGAACGTGCACCCCAGCCCCGGTGCTGCGAGGATCGGTTGGTCGGTCATCCTAGCATTCCCTGATTCCTGACCGAATCTTGACCGAGCTTGCGACATATTACCATGGAATTATTTATAGAACTGTCACTTAGTGGGGGGCATCAGCTGGCATCAGGTCCTCTCCTTCCTTGTATGTATATTCGGACCATTATGAACCGCCGGAACTGACCTTATGCAGTAAAAGTGGCGTAGAAGGTAATTATACTAAGTGCTATCTCCTCAAGCTAAAAGAGGCGTTAAGGTTGCCTTCAAATTGCCCGCAGTTACTATCCTCGCGCAGCATCAAAGGATGATAGCGTTCAACTTCGCACTATGTAACGTTGAATGAAATATGTGGTTAGCTTGTACAAAGGAATATCTACAATCTTAATCCTCAACAAGAGGAAGTGACCAATGAAAATAATTAGCATTCGCCTGGATACTCATCTAAACTTGCACCCAGCCTGGGTAGACAGCCCTTATTTTGGATCATCGATATCCTACGCGTTATCGAGACTTCATACACGGTAAACCATGGCGCAATCGAGCGCAAGTATCAGTATTACACGCATCCGAGAGAAGGTCCATCCTAGCTAAGGTCATCTGATATACAGTACTCGATTATTAATTCCAAGCTTCCCTTCCCTTCCAAACGTTGCCTGGCTTGCTAAGATTGCTTTCGGTAAACCGGGAACCTCAAAGCCCTCCTGAGTCCTGCGTACCGTACGACGCCCCCGCTCCCCGCGCCAGACGCTGACGGAATCAACAACCTTTTACTGCTCCCCGCTGTTGACCGGGCCCTGATTCAGATTGACCGGGTTTTAAACGCGTCTCCGAAGTTCATTATGTATTAGTGATATCATAGTAGTGAATTTACTGCATTGAGTATCATTGACGATGTTTCAAGCGCATCAGCGCATCTCAGCAGCCGTGTTGATTAATCATTAAATGAATTGGCTCATTTCCTTGTAAGGTGCCAACCGTGGACGAGGCGACAATGAGTAAAGGGCATGGCTTGAAGCTTCAGCCAATGCTGATTACAGTCGGCGTATCAGCATCATATTTGATAAGAACCTTAAAAAAAATTATTCCGAAATGCTGTACTTTGCCTGGACATCGAAACTTAAGCTCCAACTCCAAAGCCCGAAACCTGCAGATTCCAGAAGACGAGCACCTTGTCGACAACGAAATCGCAAGGTAAAAAGCTGCGCACCGGTTTACCCGGTGCCGCCAGCGGCTCTTCCGGGCCGAATACGGGGACAACGAAAACGCTGCGCGCGTTCGTCGAAACGCGCAGTCGTCGAGAGTCGTAAACGCGCAGTCGTCGAGAGTAGCACGCAAACATTATGGCACTGTTGGCGAAAGGCAGGGTAACCAAGGTATCAATATTGTAATACACACTATATACAATACACACCTGCCAGAAGTAATGCATCTAATTAATAATTAAGGTGAAGCAGTCCAAGGGCAAGAAACACAAAGTCAGTAGATAAGACGAACAACGAGATCAGTATACGCCTGAAACGAAGGGCAAAAAAAGAAGGGCAAAAAAGTGCGAGATATTAAACAATACAGACAGAAAAAAGAAAGTCGAATGGGAAAGGAAAGAGGGATAAGTTCACTCTAAAGCCTTCACTCGCTTGCTTTCCAACGCCTCCCAATCTGGGAGACCGAATAAGTTCGGCAGCCTAGTCCACATCTCCTCGCTGGACGTCAAGTATAGGTCTTTGAACGCGACATTGCATGCAGGGCAGAAGTCCGTGACGTAGACATCTGAGTGGTCCTCGAAGTAGTCCAGGAAGCCAGCCATATCCCACGTACTTAGAATATCCGCGCACCGGTGCTTCGTCGACGAGCACGCGGTGCCCGTGCAGCCGTCGGCCTGCGTCCCGGCCATTTTCGCCACATTCACAGCGTTGCGGTGCTGCATCAGAAGCAGCTTTTGGCGCCCGATGATGGCCATGCGCTTGTCCTCCCAGTCGAACGCGAGCTCCTCGCCGCACCACGGTGCCGAGTCCAGCGTCTTTTCGAAGGGGTGGCTGCTCACGCAGTAGAAAATCGAGGGAAGCAGCCAGGGAAGGTCGAACTCCCGGGCTACACGGAACGCAGCAAATGGTGTGTTGTCGACCGGAGGTATCGTTCGGAGGGCGTCTCGCCGCCTCCATCCTTCGAGTGTCATGGGGAACGTGGAGGAAAGATGTTCTAGGGCTCGCCTGCGAAGATATTGCACGTCATATTTCAGGCTGAGACGTAGGACGCCTTCCACAATAGGTAGCTCGGTCGGGGACGGTGGAGGCTCAAAATAGCTTTTGACCATATGTGAATAATTACTCGGCCATGAAAGAGGGCTCGCACGACGCACCTTGAATCAAATACAGCTTTCAGGAAGTATGCCATGTCTTTCGCCGAGTCGTACACAGTGACAATGGGGCACCCGTCCATCGTGGCGTTTCCTTCTTCTGGCGGTGGGAATCCAAACATGTCTTTGAAGACAGATGAGCGCGCTCCGAGGAGACCGCTATAGATGCGGAATAACGAGTTCTCCGCCTTGAGAATGAGGTTTCCATCTGTGAACCAGAGGTCTTCGACTGGCGCAGCCTCGTCGTGGGTATGCCCTGCGGTGGGGAGGTCGATGATAGTCATGATATTAGAGTAGTCACCTTCTAGCGGGGATCAGGGGGGTATATCGTCGGAAAGAACGCGATAAGGAGCGTCGATAATAACTGGACAAAGCGCTAGGAGATGGTGGTATGCGAAGAAGGAGGAGAACAAAAATTTAAGCCATGGGGAAGGGTCAATGAACAGCAGCAGATTGTAATGCGGGAACTAAAAAAACCCCATTACAATCGACTCTTGCCAAGACTCTCACGTACAAAAAGGCATGTCTCGATCATCCATATCATATGACCCCACACTTTAGGGGTCCTCTTTGACGCCCGGCCGATCTTGCGTGCTGGAGTTGCCGCTGCTTTCCTCCTCCTCTCAGAGGACCCACATAAGACAATTCTAGTGCTCTCTACGCTCCTCTACGAGGTGGAATTATTTTTTTGAATACCGGGAGGGCGTAACTTGCCAACCTTCTTTGATCAGTTTATTCATATTTAGGTAAAATGATGCCTTGATGCTAACGTTGATGTAGAGCCGACTCGCGATTTTAGACGACCGTGCTCTCACACTTCGCAAATGAGCTTCGTGTATCGCTTGGAGACAACAAGCTACGATCACCACTAATTAGCTTGACATTATATGTCCAAGTCTAATTTTTCAGGCCCACAAATTAACCCATGGATAAAAGGCCAAAGACGCCCACTGGCCAGTAAGTAATACCAGCGCGCCGCCGCTGAGAATGCTTGAGAACGCCAGTGATGCATATTTAGCGATTACACCAAAGGTTCTCACCGAACCTACTAGATGACACCAGAATTATGGCTGTCAGCCGAGGACATAGCAGCGGAGCATTTCCCTGCCCATGAGGCGTGGCGTTATGCGCGCTCGGGGTATCGATCTCATTCGCTCTTTCCAAGCGCCGGCAGCGGCCTCAGTATTCTGCTCGACGACGCCCCTAATATTTCTGATTGCATATCTATAAAGCGTGCGGCTTGGTGAAACGTGAAAAGAAATTGCATTCAGTCGTTGCTTAAATATATAAACCCAAAACAAGTATACAAAATACAAAACAAAAGAGTCGCAAGTCCATTTTAGTGGAAGATAGGGAGGGGACTCTGATGCAGAAGGTTAAAACCCTTCCTTCTAAGCGATACGACGAGCGAACTCTAATGCCCTGACTTGATAAGATCGGACGCCCGCTCCGCGACCAGATACACGGGTCCCTGCGTGTGCGCAGAGGGCACAAGGGGCTACGAGAAAGAGCACATCAGAACCACGCTGCGCCCAATACACACCGAAATCAGAAAGGAGCAGCACTCACCAGAACCGACGCATCCACGACGCGCAGCCCATCCACGCCCTTCACCTTCAAATTTGGATCCACAACTCCGAAGCGCGCGTTCACCGGAGACATGGACGCAGTGCCGACCCCGTGTAGGATGCTCGTGCACACACCGCGGACGTACGTCTCAATGGAAGCGTCATCCTTCGCCGCTGCGAACAAGTCTCCGAAGGGCCCGATGATGTAGTCCGACCACGCAGAGTAGCCGAAGAAGCGGAGGACGGCTTTCACCGCCTCCCTCATCGTGAAGATGTCGAAGTCGGTGGTGAGGAACTGCGGGTCGATGAGCGGCTTGTCGAAGGGGTTGTTTGATGCCAGCTTGACGGTGCCGCCTGAGATATATAAATGTTAAGGTTTAGTGATCGAGGTGGTGGCTTGAAGAATGGACTTGGGAAGGCTTACGAGATGTAGGGCTGATGAGAGACGTAACGACGCTCAGGTAGCTGCCTGAATCAGGCGTTGGGAAGTCAGGATTGAAGTAAACATTCTACGGAATAGAAGTGTAGAGTATGTTCGAATCAGAACTGATAACTAGAAGACGTTTCTCGGACTTACCCCAATGATGATCTCCCAATGCGGGGAGTTAGGTCCGGGGGTAGGATCACGCACACTCTTGAAGATAGACGCGTTCTTTGGAAGCCGCAAAAACCCAAGGTTGTTCGAGATAGCACCAGCAAGCAGTCCCGTCTTGTTCGTCAAATATTCCTGAACCTCCAAACCAATAGCGGTGTTGTTTCGCAGGATGCTGTCGTAGCTCTCCTCCCCACGCACGCTGAAGACATTCGCGAGCTGGGTATGATCGCTAACATTACGCCCAACGGAAGGATTATTGATAATAGTGGGAATTCCTAGCGCAGAGAGGTCATTGTGGTCCCCGATGCCCGAGAGCTGCAGAATTTGCGTCGTGCCGATGAAGCCAGCTGAGAGGATCACCTCTTTACGGGCCGTAACACTTATCACAGGGTTGCCTATCAGAAATAGTAGAGAATATAATCAGTACGATGTCATCATACATGCAGAGATTAGATTTACTACCGCCTGGAGCTGGCGCTGTTCCCGGTGAGCTAGCGACTTGCACTTTACGGAACGCTTTGAGGCCTTTCGTCGATGGAGTCTGAATTAGCTTGGTGACTACGGAGTTGATCAGCACGGTGAGGTTGGGACGGCCATTGGCTTGCGCGAGATAGCTCGTTGAAGAACTGCTCCTGACGCCATTAGCGCCGGAGGTCACAGCGTAGCCAATACCGAGCAAGGAGTGGTCACCGCCGCCAGTATCACGGTTGTATGGAAACTCGTCGTGGAGCGCGTCGATAGTCGCTAGCACGCGTGAGTCGACATCGGTTTGGTTTTCGCTGAGGACGCTGAGGAAAGTGGTGCCGTGGAAGCCGTGGTTGGAGGGCAAGTATTTCTTGAGGGAGTCGGGGCCTGGTGGTGGGACGAAGGTCTCATGCTATTCCAGGTATTTAGAATCAGTCTTTATCGAAAGAATTCCAACCGAAGAGATGTTCACCTTCTGAACATACTGTCGCATATTCGCCCATGCCCAACCACGGTCACCCGTGAACGCAGCGTATCTATCCCAATCTTCGCTTGAACCATACTGATGGAACATGAAGTCTAGGGCGCTGATGAGAGAGGCGTATCTGAGGGAAACAATAGTGCGCTTACTTGTCGTGCTTGATCCTCCCAGAATTCTTCCGCGAGGGTACGTGAAGGTTCGCCCGCCCATCCCGGGCTGTGGTGTAACGGTGTAGTTCCAATCATAGATCGTGTCTAAGCGTGTAAGTTCGCGATTGGTAATGTCCTTGACGCGTCAAATGATGGTAGAGTGCTCACTGGGGGTCATGGTTGGTCCGAGGAAGGGAGCCTCAAAGCCGAGGATGCCATCGTCGCTAGAGGACTATGAGCGCGAATTCATGCAGTAGATCGTAATCAGCAAGAAACATACCTAACGCCCGCTTCAATAACGAGCACGGAGGCTTTGGGATTCTCCGACAAGCGATTTGCGACGACGAGGCCAGCATTTCCAGCTATTTAAAGGTGAGCATTGGATATTCATGGACAAGGATAGCACAAGCATACCTCCAACGATGACATAGTCAAAGGTATGGGTGGTGAGCTGCGTCGACTGTGTGAGAGTAGCAGCTAACGCTGAGGACGCCAGAAGGCTCGTCAGAACGAAAGACTGAAATCTTGAGAGCCACATCGGATGAGCTGAAGACTGAGGAGACCATCGCAGGACGCGTTACGACTTTATAGAATAGACCGATCGTTGAGCAGTGTCGCGTTTATGCGGAGCAAGGTTATTCTTAGTCTTCATCATATCAGCACGGACTCCCAGGGTAAGTCTTTGTCGGGAAATTGGAACGGGTGACTTGTGGTTTCGTTCCTTGGATAGGTTCTGACAAGGCCTGTCAATTGGAAGTCGAAGACAAAGGCATCGGTAAGAAGTCCAGGAGAACGGTGAGCATGTGCATCAAGATGTCGCGATTTCGACGTGTCCTCCCATAAATCGCAGTAGGTGTCCTCACAAGGCCATCGCAGTTAAGGGCGTCTGAGTCAGATCTTCAGTGGTTTATAAGTCTGCTCGGGCATCGAGCATCATTAGAATAGCACTAGACAAAAAAGTAAGGCCACAACAACTTCTAGGACGCGATAAAGCGCACTTCATTCTCACCTGAATAAACCGAGAAGTCAAAGGAAGGGCATTAGGAAGATAAACCAGGTGCCTCGTCCCATCTGCAACTCCGCATCGGTGCGAGCGATCCGGTATACGTTGGTGGCGCGATTGCTGGCGAAGATGGGTGCCACGGCTGGGAACATTCACCTGAACATCGAACGTCCATATTTAGCGTTTATAGCACATCATATGAAGACGCCGATATACGCACCTTCATCTTGCTCATCGCCAGTCAGGGTCAATTTAAATCGATTGCGATTGGCCTGTGGCTCTTGAACCGGAGCAGACTTGACAGACATCGTCGTTGAATGGGTCCCTGTGGCAATCACAATAGGAGCACCCAGGACAAATTTGCCACCTTGCAGGTACGATGGAAAGCAGGAAAATAGGTAAGTTGGAGGCGCCAGAAATTGATTTGAAAGCTAGCGATAAATCCTTTCGCAACCTCGTTGAAGTTTGAGCAGATAGAAGAGGTCCGTGGTCGCGGTGAAAAAATGACACTGAGAATGATCACAGTTTCCTGGTGATGAATTGTTTGCCGATTAAATGGCAAGGCTTTTTTGCGGAATCAGCCGCTCAACTCAGGGTCGCGCCGGCAAGCAGCCGCACCTCTCTCTTGAGCGCCTATGTACTCATGTACATACCTGACATCCCCAAAAATTTACAGCGACACATGCTTTCGATGACAGTGTCTTGGCTTGGGCGAAGTGAACGGGAAATTACATTCACTCTTGACACCTTTCAACATTTTATCACTGTTGGTACTCTGAATATTAATATAATATCCATCTGAAGCCTACATAGAAATCGAGGTAATAATCACATCACAGAATGTCTTCAGTAAGTAACGAATATTTAATTTAGAACATCAAGTTACTATGAGATTTGAATTGAATTTCTTGAGGGATGCTATTCATAATCCAAGGAATCTATGCACCTTGCAGCCAGTGGGTCGAGGTCATGCAGAGTTCAGTTGATCTGAATCTGAGTTCATTATAATGGCGTTGACAGCTTACAACCAATAACATGAAAGATTTAATACCACTGATTATTCTGTAGCACTCGCAGTGAACATGGAGCATGAAGGTGCTTAAACAACTTGGAGAGTATGTGCATGAATACTATAACACTTTTAAGCGCCCAACATTCCGAAGTCTGTTGAACCATTCAGTTTCAATTACGGTTTTTGAGTAGTCTATTAGCCCAGTACATTAACGAAAATGGAATTTCACTACTACCATTGTGTTTAACGAAGCATGTTCAATCAAAGCAGACCCGAATCAGTTAAGCGAAGCAGACTCCTTGAACCACCCCCTCGCTTCAAAGTCGGCAAAAATATCATTGATGACGTCCGCGTAGCTGTGGTATTCGATCCCCAAAATTGTCTTTGACTTGCTGATGTCGTAGATATTTTTGACGACGGTCTTAAGCTCAGGATTTCCCCTTGGCAGCATTCCCTTCTCGTAGTACTGAGGCTTCAACGAGTAGATAAGATTACCTATCGCAATCAAAAGAAGTGAGTATCCAGGATAATATCAAGATATCGAGATTGAGAGACTTACGAAGGTCTTGCCAAGTGGTCGTTCCTAGAGATCACCGATTCAGTCAATCACTGAACAAGATGGCAAATCAAAGACGTATGCACCTCCTGCAATAATTATCCTTTCCCCTCCAGCCTTTTCTTTCTTCAAAGCCAGAACATGTGCACCAGCAATATCCTTCGGATGGACGAACCCATGGGTTGAGCCGAGGACCTCGTCATTTACTTCCGTGGTGACCAAGTTGAACCAAATTTTGAGGGAGATGTTGAGGTGCTCGGGTGTGGGCACATCCTGAAGAGGTGGCTAAAGCGGTGGACCAAACATGTGAGCCTAATGGATCAAAATTAAATTTGTAGAGAACACCGACACCGAGGACCTATAATGTCGACAAAGATGAGATAGGACATGAGGATGAATTGCATATCGCTTACCAGAGGTGGGCAGAGAGCGACTAAATCCCAAGATATTTCAGATTTGTGTTCCTCGACAAACGCCCAAGCCGCTACAGTGCGAAGGTTACTTAATTAGACACGTCATATCTCTGAGGCATTTCAACGAAACTCACCCTTCTCTGCCAGAGTCTTCGACGCGCGATATTTGGCGTCACCAGACGCTTTACTCCCCTGCTCCTTGACAACGTTCACGAACTCGTCGGCCCAATCTTGTTCGCTAAATTCTCTGGGGGTGTCCGTCACGGTACTCAAGACTGCGAGAATGGAAGACGTGATAACGACGCGCTGATTTGAGTCCTTAAAAAAACTCAATTAATTTTTGGAACGGGCAGGTCTTGCAGGGATGCTTACCCCTCCTTCAGAGCACTGTTCAAGATCCCCACTGTCCCGAGTACTGCAGGCTGGATATATTCTGACCGGCATAGTACGTCAATTACAGAATTATTAGGAAGATGTCAGTTAATTTCAAGTGCATACCATCTGGATCATCGCTTGTGGAAGTCAGAGGAGAAGCGAGATGCTCTATAGCTGAAACTCCTTTCACGGCTTCGTCAAAAGCACCGCCCTGTGCGCCACCACCAAAGCATCAAAACAAGTGAGGAAATCATATGATTTGCGACATACCTTGGTGATATCTTCGACACCCATTCAACCTTGTCTGCGTACGGCGCGAAATACTCTCTTAACCTCTTGCCCTTCTCCGTCGAGCGTACCGCACCCCGGACGAGATATCCCTGCTCAAGCAACGTCTTTATGACCCACATGGAGATGAAGCCATTGGCGCCCGTGACGAGAACCTTGGAGCCTTCCGGAACGACTGGCATATTATAGATGAGTGTTCAAACGTTCAAGGGTTGTGTGATGAGCGATTCGAGGATATGAAAGCGAGAATTTAGTGCTTTAACTGACTGGCCTCATCCGTTATAAAGTAAGTACCAATTCAGATACTCTGGGCAGCATCTCATTGGCGGTTGTCGCAACCAATCCTCAACCTCGGGGACTCGGGCACGGAATTCATAATCCTTGGTAATCGTTGAATAATCCATTGAATAATCAGTAGCCCACTCTCTAGAATTTTGCAATATCACGCAATGCTGGGCGCTGCATTTGGGCCTCTGGGGCTTGTCAATGTGGGCGTCGATTTCAGTAATTGGTTGCTGAAGCACAGAACAGTTACGCACCAGGGCCGCACTCCGCCTGATTCTACACTCGTCAACAAGGATAGATCACTGACTTCACATTGCCAGGACACTGTCACCGAATCGTTCAAATACGACACTCTTACAGACAAGGTAGAGTTTAACGCGCATGGCCGCGGTCGAGCCGCTCTCAGGCTACGTCAACACTATTTTTACACTCCGATTGAAAGTATGTACGGCACGCTCCGCGCATGTCCGACTCCTGTGAACTCCCATTTTGGAGTTTGTTGTTCTTCAAGCTTCAAGCTGAAGTTGAACCTTCCGATTCCCGAGTCCTTGTTCTCGACTCTCATACCTCTTCACATTTTCTAAAATCCGCCCGTCCACCCGTCGGGGGTCAGGGCTGTATACTATCTTTCGCTCCTTTATGGTCGCTCCTGTCAATGGAAATGCCGCGCTTCCTATCCAGGTTCCAATCCATGTTTCATGTCTTCTTTCATATCTGGTGACTCTCAACTTTGAGAACTGCGATAGACTTGACCTGTTCATTCCATCCAAAGTACACTTTTAGCTCCATAGCATGAGAACACCCGGCTTGAATTACGCTACGACTTACCAACTTGCATTTTCAAAAGGTGTTCGCTGACGAATGCCATCATCTTGGTGGCATAAATTCTTGATCTTGCGGAGATTCCTTCACAATCTTATAAAGCACTGCGTCAAAGCCTCAGCTCCTGTCATGAGAGGTTTTCTTCTTTATTTTCAGAAAAGTCCTCGAGTCGGGCATCAACTTTCGAATGGGCATACTCGTCGCTATTTGTACCCAGTCTTTTGCTTCGTCTTCGACATCTTCCTGGTACGCTATCATGATTTTCAGTCGGATCCATATATTGAAAACAAATCTATTCCATTCAAGCCAGCCTGTCACCTAACAATTTATCAATTAAGCAAGGCTCGTATGCTGGAGCTAGTCATGGAAAATCTGCCATTGGAGTCAAATGACAGGTATTTAATTCTATCTCTCCGTACCGAACACACTCTGAGCATGTTTACCCGGCTAGGATGTTCACATTTATGGCACAAAGGCATAACGCACGGAGAATCAGACAGATTAAAGTGCCATTCATTGAAAGCGCCGAAGTCGCCCACAAATAACCCAACCCGGAGATGCTCTGGGACCGCGTTTCTTTGATTATCGCTGGAGACGATGGTTCATGGTAACTGTATCGTTCTTGCCTCGAGGTGAGGTTCTCAGGACTATATTCCTAATCCAGAACAAGACGATAAACCCTGACTGCGCTGGCATCTAGTAGGGTCATCACACTATCACCATTATCGTCAACTATGCGAAGGCTCAGCCGCTTAGACGACGTTCTCCCCCAGGAAAACCGCCATGAGGCAGATTCCAATATTAAAAATTACTCTCCGCGTCGTAATTCGGAACAATGGTCTTCGGTTCATTTTTCTTCTTGTATGGTATGTCGATATCGGAGGCGTCAAATACCATTTACAGATACGATGGATACCTTTGCCCAGCCGCTGAAAATTGCTGCCATGAACACTGCCCTGGTGCGCAAACCCTGTATAAATATGGGCTCACAGGAATTTCTGATTCGTATCTATGCTATCGGCTGCTGCTTGATTTCCAATCCTTAGCCGTCCACGCTGCGCCCACGCAATCAGGCGCGAGGTACACACCTTTGACTTCACCGCGTGCGTATTTGAATTTCTAAATCCCCATTGAACTAAATGGTCAAAGATTTACGGCTTTTCTAGATTTTCTTTGCTTTCAAATTCCGCTGTTCGTCGACATGAAATTGACGGCTCGATTTCGCAAATTTATTTCTGAGCATGCCCCCCTCGCAATGGCTATCTTTCGTCGCCGTTCGTCTAAGAATACGACACAAACGTCCTATATAGACCGCATTCCTCCAGAACTTTTACTGTATATCTTCCAAACGATAGTCAACGCCAATCCTCGCAAGATCAACGTTCTCGTGCACGTATGCGCGAAGTGGCGTCAGGCGGCTTTATCTAGTGGAGGCCTATGGTCGCGCGTAATCCTCACATATCCAGTTTATTCTCGACATTATCCAGGAATCTCCGCACGCCTCGCTCGCTCAGGAAGCTACCCACTTGATATCCTCTGCGACTTTCGCGATCCATCATGGGATTGGGACGAAAACAACCATGCATTTCGATGGCAGGACATGGAGCCCATCATGCGCTTGTTACTGGTCCATGTCGGGCGTTGGCGGCGATTCGAGCTCCTAACAGACACCTGGTCGCCTATATTTACGTTTCTGTGGTACACGCGCCACGTCAAAGACGCGCCCATGCTGGAGGCCCTCTCCCTGTCGCGCTGCAATTTGTACTTCGCGGCGCGGGGACACACTTTTCAGCCGATCGAGCTTCGTCAACCTATACCACTGTTCGGCGGAATATTTCTGAGCAATCTCAACTCCGTTTCTCTAGTCGGCGTCCACATCGATTGGCAACAACCTTCGTTACGAAATCTCACGGAACTTACACTCAAATTTCAAGCAAGCGATGTTATGCCCACCTTACCCCAGTTCGACGCTATATTTCAGGCATGTGCGGGCCTCCTACATCTAACCATCTTCGGATGGGGGCCCATTTTCAACCCAGCGATCCCGCCCGTGAACGGTCAATTATGCCTACCACTTCTTCGTTATTTCTCATTCGGTTTTCTCGACATCCCTTATTCTCTTCAACTCTTATCGCTTTTCGACTTTCCGTCGCTAATCGAGCTAGTCCTAGAAGACATCTCAAGAGCCGTCAGTCCCAGTGAGCTTCAAGATGCCACCGAATTCATACTCTGGTTCTCCTCGACAAAATTACCCGGAAACCTTCGTCAACCGAATTTATTCCCCGTTCACCAGCTCCAAAGTCTAGAAGTATATAGTACCCGTTGCAACCAACGTGCTATGGCTTCATTTCTACGTGAAACCGCATTGTTGAAGCGACTGGGTCTCTTCGATGTCTCTGACGATATTCTTTCGTTATTCGTGTGGCGAAAAGAGACAAGCGCTTTATGTCCCCAGCTAAAAGAATTGTACTGCCAAGATATGGATCCCACCCTCGTCTTAGACGTTGTCTCTTCTCGTATCTCCATTGGAGACCATCATGCGCTCCAGAAAGTCACCGTGGATTTTGTCCGTGAATCTCGCCCTGCAAATGATTCTTCAATTGCCGCAAAACTCAGAAAATTTGGAGTAGAAATCCTTGGAAAATTGGAAGGTGAATCGTCAGACTCTGAAATGAGCGCTTGACGATCAAAAAGTATTTGTATTCCATTAAAAGCCTTCATCTTCGCAATTAAAAAACAGTACGCAGCTGTAGACAAGCTGCCGTTCATGTCCGCGGCTTTGAACTACAGTATATTTTCAAACCCATTAGTACATCTGAGAAGCTCGCATAACATGAGCCTGGTCGTAAATCATTGATGGTGTTCTAGTCATGTGCGTTGTGGCTGGGCTGGGAGCGGAGTCCGATATGTAGGACAAATAGTCACACTATCTCTCCTTGACTGAGACACCCCACGTCGCTAGTATCAAAGGAGGACTTACGTTCACCAGCACCAATGTCCACCGTCAACGAAGAAGCCAATGCCCCAGGTGAATGCGTTACTGGATCTGCGCCGAGGCCTCTCCTTACTTACTGAGCCCCTCCGCTCCGATCTATTCGATGGGCTTTGTCGCTTGCTAACGGTGCCCAGATGTCGCCCTCGAAATGAAGGCGGTGGCCAACAAGTTGTACTCCAAGAAAGATTTCTCCGGCGCCGCCTCGAAATACAGCGCGATACTTGACCAATTCTCACAGAGTATCTCGCCTCTCTTTCTCAGAGTTATCCGCTGTAACCGCGCTGCCTGTCTTATCGAACTCGGTCTGTCTGTTCACATATATACCACTAACAAGCCAATTCTTATTTGATCCCTCAATACCACACTTCCCTTTTGGTGGAGCAGGTCGATACCAGGATGCCGTCCCGGACCTTCAAGAGGTAATCAGTACCAATGATGCATCGCGCGAGGGGCAGGGCGTGACCTACAAGGCCCATTTCCGCCTCGCGCGCTGCTTCTGCGAACTGGGAAAGTACAGCGAAGCGGTTCAGCAGATCGAGAAATATCGCGAGCTCATAGGGGGACAGCCCAAGCTTGAGGAGACCACCCTCTACACGAAGATCCTCAGCGGACTTGTTCCCCGTGATAACATGCCACAGCCAGCCAACTACGCTCGTACCATGGTCCCCTCCCATCCCGGCCCTAACGGACAGAATTTGCGGCAAGTACGCTACGAGATCAGAGTCTTCAATGTCGAGACTCCAATTGTCAAATATGATATGGTCCCGATGACACTTTGCTCTCCTCACCCGCCAGAGGTACAGACGAAGATGTTCTTGGCCGGTCTCATCAAGAAGTATCACAACGAGTTGCTCAAGTCGCGCCAATGGCATTGCTGGAACTGTCCCGCCAGAGCTGTGGGACTCGTCCACACGCCCGCTTCTTATCTCCATCTCCCGGATGCACAGGTAATCGATTTCACCCAGCCCGTTTGTGTGAATGGCGGTTTGTGCGAAAATGCGGCTAGGGCGATGATGGAAGAAGAAATGCGCTCGGTTGCAGCACGAGGAAAGGCCATCTGATTGCTCGGCACTCACCACGAATTTTAGCGTTATATGGACTTTTTGTGCTCCAAGGTAATAACCATAACTCAGACAGGCAATATGTATGTGGTTTGTATCCGAGAATTTGTACTGTTAAGGTATTCAGAGTAACGATGCAGCTCTACTGTGCGGAATTAGGCCCGAAGGAGAGCTCTGTCTGGCCGCTCAAATAGAACGATCTGTCGAAGATCATTACCCCAGGTAAATCAAGACGCTTCGTATTATTAGTGTTATCTACAGAGCTATTTTAGATACAAGGTCCAAGTCGTTCGTCACAAGAAAATATACTTCGTGCTAGACGATAAGATTGAGAGATAATACCGACAGCAAGCAATCAAAGCAATGGATAACAATTACACAAACGAAAGGAGCATTCTGTTGACCATGAAACACTGCTCAAGCTCAAAATACGAACTGAAGATTCGTGTCCTAGAAATGCGTCATTCAGATGTTTGCAAGCAACGCAGGATCAAAACCTACAATTTTGTGCGACGAACCCAGCTGTGGTCGTTGACTGTATCGCGGATGCAGTATTTTTCTACGTCATTATCGTATCAACAATTTTGTAGGGCTATGCGGAGAAAGTGTGCGCACCTTAAACTGCTAAAGAGTTCTTGGTACGATTGCTCAGGTTTGTTAGCTGTCAGAACACATTGATGGTAAGATGACCATGATTCGAAAGAGAGAGAAACACGCACTCAACGCAGTAATGAATGCCTGAAGAATGATTAGTTACGATCTTCATTTAAGATGAGAGAGAACTAACATGACTCATGGCTCCAACAGGTACTCCGCCTTTGAAGGTGTCTGCGCTTGTTTCGCCATCCATACAACCTGACCACGATATCTACATGTGGTCCATCTGAGAACGGTATCGTACAGATGGAAAGTGTAGGATAACTTACAACGTCCGCAGGAGAAGCTTTGCTTTCCCAGTCCTTTGAGCTGATGTGCATCCCTTTCAGTCGCCCATGCGGAGAGTACTGCGGGATAAAAATATTAGCCTTCACAGAGGTGTGAACGGCACACTAATATGACCGACCATATAAGCAAGGTCTAGGATCATGTGGCGTTAGTGAGGTGCTTTGAGGCGGTAGAAATTTCGACCGACCTAGCACTGTTCCAGAGTGACACGACTTCAAATTTTGTCAAGTCAAAATAACGTTCTGGCAAAGTCAAACACGATGGCTTACATCAAATAGCGCCTGAAAGATGGGGGTCTCAGCCAGTGCGCAAAACGCAAAATATATAATTAAAGAATTCACTCACGGTTAATCGACAACCTTTCGGTAGCGGCTGCACCTATACAAACTCCGTAAGATAATGGTCGAAAAGTCTTCCGCAATATGTAGTTACCAGAGTCTCGTTCAGTGTCTAACGAGGATACTTTCAATAAACGCAAGGGCTACAGATAGAAAACACTCACGTCATCTAGAATGTGCCCTGTGCTCTGATAATCCACAGGGAAGATCACTGCACGGTAAAGCAAGTCAGTGAGCGCCTAGATCCCAATCAAATCTCCGCCCTCGAGGCCAAACCACTGACCGCCCGTGAGCCGGATCATCGAACGCGGAGTATTGATTATCGAAGAAATGATGATTACCACTCACCCTCATCCCATCCATCGACTTCATCACCATCCACGTCTTGCACTTGCCCACCATGTCCAGAATCTAGGTACCGAGAGAAGCGGGAGTGTCAGAAACAACCAAGAGTGTAAAATTTAGCGCCGCTGAACGAGAATGAGGTCAAAACGGGCAGCCTCTGGTCGTATGCATGTAGATCCGATCGCGAGTCATGCATATCGCAACTTAGGATCCCCCGTCGTAGGTCACCGGCCCCGCCGCTCCAAAAGTGATGACGGCGTCGGAACTACGTCCAACATTCTTCGGGGGGCAACATTCAAAGAAGAAAAAAAGACGGAGCAGCGACGTACAGTGGAAGAATAACGCATCATCGCGCTCTGCATCCTTCACCAACCACCTCATCGCATGAAGCATGTTACTCTTCGTAGGCAAATATCTCGGATCTCTCGAATCGTCCGTGAGCAGGTAGATATTTTCTGACTTGAACCCTCCTCTGTCTGCGAGCACCGTGAGAATGGTAGCGAGTGCGTTAACCGTTAGTGACTTTATTTTTGGTCCAAGGAAAAGTCTTCGACGCACCAATCAAGAAGCGCCGCACATTTTTCGCGTCGTTAATGCACCCCCGAAGCTCGTTTTGTTGACCCAAGTAATTGATCCCAATCTACACGTTCCACAAAGGAGATACAAAGAAAGCGTTAAGGGAAATCCCAACACCATTCGCAGTAAGAAAAAAACACTACTTACACATACCGCCTTCCGTTTTTTTGTACACTTCGAGTACCGGAAGTGTGGGTTCCGAGGATCCGTAATGTATCCGTGCTTATGGCCAGCGTGCTGCGATGCATACTGTGACACGTACTCTGCGGGGACCTGCGGCTGCGAATTCGTTCTCCTCCGCGGGGGCTTCGTCAAGATTGCTTTCTGCTTGAACTCCAGCGCCAGCGCATCAACGGAAGCCTTGCGGTTATGTCCCGAGATGACAGTTGGCTTAGAACGCGAGAAGTGGACGTGTTGAGCCGCCGTGGACGCTACCGCTTGGTTTGAGGACGATGGATACGCAGATGGGTAGCTGAACGAAGGTGTCACCGGGGATGGGAGCGGCATGGCCAGTGTCTGGCCTTCTGAATGCGAGTGTCCATGTTTGTGTTTATGTTTCTTATGATGCTTCGAGTGGTGAACGACGTGAACGACGTGTTCAACGTGCTGGGTTGCGTATTGCACATTTGGACTCGGGAGCCTGGGCGGTATCACTGCATTAGATTGAAAATCTCGAGTTCTGAATTGTAAACAGGGTCTATGTCAGCGACTCTTCAATGTTTCGTAGGAACAAGACTGACAAATATTGACCGTATATCGGCGCTACAGGAGCAGAGGGCGGATAATAAGGGTTCGTTGGAGAAGTGGAATAGCCGTAATTCGAGCGGTATGGATCCGGATGGAAAGGAGGAGCTGAATATGCCTGGCTGTAGGTGCATATAGCGTTTAGCAGGAGATGAGCGCCATGAATTGCAACTTACGCGACAGGAAATCTATCACATTTCATTCAGTGCATTTGCAGAACAACAAAAAACGAGAACGTACGCAGGGCTTGGGGATCTCCTGGGCGGCGGGTTAGGCGATCTACTTCGTTCCCTACGATTCATTCCCTCGCCATGGAAGTCCCACATCATCTTGGTATCTCTTTGGTGAGTTGAAGGAGGAAAGACAAGCGATGCTTGCTACCAGGGGATGAATGCAGCGTTAAAAGAGGAGTCCATAGTTTGGAGTCGAGTCAGGATCCTACCCACCTGCCGGTATACTCGGGTGTTAGAACCAAGGAGGCCGCGCAAATGCCTTTGCTCCTTACGCGCTCAGGTCTGCGTGATCTAAAATCATCCCACGGCCCAAAATCCAAGGAGGAGAGAACTACTAACCTGAGGCACGCTGCATGAGCCTCAGTGCTGAGAAACCCAAATATGGTTCGTGTGTACTCTTTAAATGACCACGACTCTCTTCTTTGACGTCGGGCGGCGAGGTGTGCTCACGTTTTGCCGAACTGGTGGGGCTAAATCAAGTTTCTTGGCGCATACATCATCATAGAAACCTCTTCGGTTTTCCCGACCTACCGATGTAGAGTTCAACAACTATTTTGGCGCGTCAAAAATATGAGTCGTGTCTGTCCCTCAAGCGCCTAAAACTTTTGAGTTGGGCAGGCAGCTAGGTACGCCCACGTTCTTCCAGCTAGTAGAGACATAAAGACATTATCATGAAATGAAGGAAAAGTCGACCAGGGCTCTTCAGACGTACATTATCACCAAAGGGCCCATGCCATTGTCATAAGCTACCTCCCTGAAATCTTGATATCGAATTCCACGTACAGCTCGACAAATCTTTTGGCGCATCTTCGCGGCGAAAGATCTTTGCGGCGGTGGACGGACGAACAGCCTCCGCAAAATGCGTCGTTGCTGAACGGTCCTGACCGTTGGGTGCATCTACAGGGTATTCGGACATGAGCACATGGATCCAGGCCCGGAGCTCTGAGTCTTTGAATTTTAAAGGACGAAAGATAAACGAGAGATGAATTCATAGGACATCGGAGTGGGAGACAACAGGCGTAACTTGAAAAGCCAGTGACAACTTACAAGTGACACGCGACGAGTCACAGATCCGGAACCTGCCGACACCACCTCTGCTGAGTCTGCTCACCGGCGCGTTCTGGCTGCCCTTTTATAATTTATTTGTCTGTGATGTCGACGTTCTTCCACAGGACTTCTTCACTCCCAACAGCTCAAATGAACTCACGGATTATCAAAATTGGTGAGTATACATACCATCGGGACCCTTTCTAATTTGAACGTCGGATTTCTCAAAATGCCAAGGTCATTACCGACGTGAACGCTCAATCGTGTCAGCCAAAGAGGTGGGCATAACTCTGCTTGAGATTTGAACAGTGAGTTTGAATCATGATCAGAAATAATAGCTTACTGCCTTATGCTGAAGCTTCGCATATCAGCTGGCCTGAAATCTTCGGGAGAAGCTCTTTGCCTCTCTTCAAATCTTCAATCAGCATCTACAATGTTTGCATAGATAAATAGGCTCGTGGGGGTGCTTTCCTTACATGTCCTTGAAGTCTCTTGCTTCAAATATACATCCTCCCAGGCAGCGTCAAATCATGATACGCTGGTGGTAGATGTATCATCTGGTGTTTCCCCTTGATCGCATCGCCACTGCCTTGCACTTCGCCGTCGACATGGGTTCGCATTGGATCTATATTTGCACATTACCAGATCCGCCGTCCCAAAAGTCGGGATGACTGGCACACCGCGTCATGCATTTCCTTGTTGGGTGGTCAGCGTGAACCATCTCGTTACTGTTCAATTTTCAACATCATGGATATCAGCGCGGTCAAAGGATCTATGACATCAACAGCGGTCTTCTGGTCCTTATCAATGCGATGTGGCCCTTCTCAGGCGTTGATAAAATATTTCTGACGATATCAAAGTATTGGAGGATTTTCGCTATGCTCATTGACATGTGTACTGACAGTTTAAACAATCGTGATGCTGATTGTGGCAGGTTTCAAACAGCAGCTGCAAATTTCGACAAGCTCATGATCACTGTGTACCTTCCATTCCTTCGCCATTTTTAGCCTTCACAGCTTCAGCCGGCTGTAACGGGGCTTTGATCTGAAGCTGTCCGCTTGCGCTAAAGCTATAAGGAACGCTTTCCAGTCATCCAGGACCATCGGCCAAGCACTCTTGCCTGAACTCGAAAGATCCTACAGCGACAGAACAACCATGCCTCCTTTCCAGGTCTACGAATTGTAAGCCTTATTCTTTCCCGTTGGTAGAGAACAATCTTAACTCACGATCTTCTAGTGCATTTGCTTGCTGTAGCATTGCGGCAGTCAGTGCGTAGACAGCTCAGTTTGATAGCCCATCTCTATGACTGAGTTTGACGCATAGGCCTTCTCGCTTGGGACCACATCATCACTCTCCATGCGGAGGTATCCAAGATTTGGTCCAAAAAATTCTCTGGACCCACACTACTATACGCGCTGATGCGATATGGCACACTCGTCGAAAAAATAGCGGTTATGCTGCTCGCGTCCTGGTATATGACTCCCCATGTACGTACTTTCTGAAGTGCAGCATGCATTGGTATCCATGCTAACGACTGATTCTAGGGGTAAATTACTATTGCATTGAACTTTTTATGGTGCACTAACAATCTATGATTCGCATAGCTGCAACGTCGCCGTTCGCTTTCAGATATTCCCCATGGTTTTACGAACACTGGCGTTCAACGGTGAGGTCAATTGGTCAATCCATTCGCACTTGACTGACTCTCATATCTCCAGCATTCTCTGCCCTCCGAGTCTACGCCCTCATGGGAAATAAATTACCGCTTGCGATCTTTGTTCTCCTTTTGTGTCTGCCATCGTTGATCACCCCTGCTGTGAGTGATATGCCATCCATAGCGCCTATTGATCTGTCGACTAATGCGCGCTTGGTATACTTCACAGTACGTATACGCACACCAATGGTCCCCAGGCGTTGACCGATACGGATGCCAGCTTGCGTATCTCGCCTCTCAATCAGTTCACGACAGACGTGTAAGTCTCTTCCGCGTTGGTTTCGTAATATATAACCCCGATTTGACATTCCTTTCTTAGGAGTGCAAACTGCATTTTTTGACCATGCCCTTCGAGCTTAAAATCTATTTCCATCGCAGTGAGAATTTCTGGTATCTTGGCTGACCTTTTGGCGGAGATTATCGTCATTACGGTAACGATTAGAAAGACATTGCACATTCAGAAAAATCTACCACTCGATAAACAAAACAAACTTCCCAGTCTTTCGGGATTAATTCTTCGAGATGGTGAGACTGAACGTCACATGTAGAGGATTATTTACTGATTATTGGACGCAGGAACAATCTACTTCATGTATGTATATTTGCACTGATAGTGGCGTCCAGTGTCCACTAATCTCACGCATCAATTCATTAGCGCTCTATTGATTTTGTCACTCGCTGACATGCTTGTGTTGATTGTGAGTGTCCATGACCTTCTCTTGCACATAGCTTGTCTGACAAAATAAATACCTAGTTTGATCATGTGGTAAGAATCAAACAGTTTCGTATACAAGTCATCGCAACTTACCTCCTTTGAAGCCCCAAGCTGTTGTGGGATACGACTACTGGGTAGTGCCATATTATACTCCAGTGTAAGATATTCTCTATGCGTTGTAGTATTCTTTACTCATCGCACATAGGTTCCGCACCATAATCATCTGCCGCTTCCTCCTCACGCTGCGCACAATCTACCAAGGGGGAGACGAAGAAGACGCTGAGAAATCGCAAATTGGTACTCTTCGATTCGCCTCACGCGTAGTCGGAAGCATGGGCGCACCTATCGAGGCCAATCCTATCCGCTTCGCCGACGGTACCTCGGCGAGAAGCGAGGACGACTATGACAACTACGATGATGACGATATCGTATATTCGAATGACCCATTGGCGGCTGGGTTAATATCCGAGGAATCCTCTGCCATCGCACCGGACACTGCGCATGAGAAAGACTCTTCGCGCGGCTCGAACTCCCAAATCTCCAATGACACGAAGCTCGTAGCGTCTGGAAGCAACATGGCCTAAAATTTACAGTGTTCCAAACTTTGACAAGCCTTGCGCTCTCTGCAATTTATGTTATTAATAATGTAGTGTATCGAAAATTCTTCCTTATCAACCATGATGTATTTTGTGAACGAAATACAAAAAAAAATTGTGTCGAAGACAATTATGCCTCTTTCCCTTTCAAGCCGCGAGGTAAAAGAATTTTCTGTGTATTCTTGCAATCGCCTTTAATGTCCGTTTCCGCCGCTTTCGGTTTCGGTGGTTTCGTTAGCCTATGAATAGTGCTTATTATCAAGCTGAATATTTTCATGACTCGCCTTCCACTTGCCGGGAAACACGCGTTCGGTGACATCACCATATGATACCAAAACCACCAAGATCGACGATGATATAAAAGAGTGTCTATCATTCAGTTACTGCACAATCCAGCTTCCTACTAATCTCCACACCCATACATGGCACCTCAACTCGTCTGGCTTATTACAGGAACATCGTACGCCCTTCCATTCTCTTGACCATTGCAGCAGGACTACAACTTTTTTTATACAGTTCTGGTCTTGGGAGGGACCTTGCGCTCGAGGCATTGAAGCGCGGCGACAAAGTCATCGCAACAGGACGCGCTCGCTCGATCTCCAAATTGGACGACCTGAAGGCGAAGGGCGCCGACATACTCGAGTTGGACGTAACATCACCTTTAGAGAAGTTACATGAAATTGCGAAGCAAGCCGTCTCTATCCATGGCAGAATTGATGTACTTGTGAACAACGCAGGTGAGTCGTATTGCCGGGTATTAATGCTCTCTAGGTTGAGTTGACACAATTTCCAGGCTATCTTCTTGTCGGTGCTCTCGAGGAGAGCACGTATGTCTTCGATCCATCTCGCTGACGGCTTGTATCTAATTTACTTTATCTTATTCCCAACAGGCCAGAGGAAACATTCGAGCAATTCAAGTTAGTATTATATTTTTCTTCATGATTTTTAACGTGTCCTAATTTTCAACCAGTACCAACGTATTCGGCGGCTTAAATGTAGCTAGAGCATTTCTTCCTTACATGCGGGAGAAAAAGACCGGTACTGTCATTTGGATGGGCTCTATAGGCGGCTGGAGGTAGGTCCCCTTTAATTACACAGCGTGGCGATCATGATCATTGATTATTTGCTCCTAGGTCAGCGCCATATGCAGGGCTTTACGGCGCTACGAAATGGACACTTAGAGGTATGGCCTAGATATTGTGAGTCTCTTAGTAAGTGATTTTTGATGTTTGGCTCTTCAGGTATATCTGCGAGTCTTCATGATGAGATAGCACCTCTCGGACTTCGAAGCATTTGTTTCGACTTTGGTTACTTCCGCACCTCCTTCCTCCATGATGACCAGCGGAAACCCAAGGTGGCGAGAATTTCCGATTATCAGGAGATATCGGAGCAAGTGGAGGCTGGTCTTCAAGGTAAAGCCAATCCAAATCGTTCAATTCTCGTACTAAAAAAATCATTCTAGCCTACAATGGCAAGCAACCTGGAAATCCGCTCAAGGGCGTCGAAGTGATAGCGGACGTTGTGCGGGGAGAAGGTCAGGCAGTGGGGAAGGAATTCCCTATCGGACTCGCCCTTGGCAGCGACTGTTATGCTATGGCTAAAGGAGAGTCTGAGAAGGCGTTGAGACGTTTGGAAGATTGGAAGGACGTTTCTATCAGCACCGACTTCCAAGAATCTTGAAATAATCACGGAATATTCAGTGTATATACTTAGTTACCTTACACCTACATTGACAAGAGGATATGCTGGTTCGGAAATTTCATTGTATTAAGCGCTACGCAGTGACCTGGTCTCCGTCTTTGAATACAGAAACCCAAGGGCACTCCACATCGATAGACGGGTGCCAAATGCCAGTATTTTCGTCCATTCGAATGTCCATTATTTTTACCCGGTCAATAGTTACACCGCCCTTTCCTAGCTTCGTTGACTCGAAGGCCTTATGACACGGCAGCGGATTGCTGGCCTTCAATACAGCCTAGCAAATGATCAAAATGTGTTTATGAATGCAGAAAAGGAAACTTACATCTATCAATTGACAGTAAGTTACCGCGATTATAAACGCAAGGTGCATCTTGGACATTTCCCTGTCCTCCCCCACTTTGACAGGGACTTCACAAATGAAGTTGATTTCTTGTCCGAGCCACTGCGCACAATTAGCTGTGACTTGCTGGGGAATAAAAGGATAGTTCACTTACAGTGACATTGAAAAGGAAACGTGCATCTGGAGGCAATTTTCTGAAGACCAGTTCTTCTGGATCCTTCATCTGTGCACTACCCCGAAGGCAGGCCTCCAAAGTCAGGGGCTTCCTGAGCCCATTTTCGTCCTCCGTCCCGAACTCGATTGTCCTGTCGGTCTTGGGTAGCGCCAGCACATTGCCGAGCGGAATATTGACCATGTTTAGCGGAGTCGGACGGTCAACGGGGCGTGTTTTCGCAGCGTAGGCGAGCTAATTACAAGGTTAGTCGCACTCTTGGGAATAATGATGACAAAAAATGAACGCACATTCCGTTCCTGCTCGGGAGTTAGCCACTTGTGGGGAGCCATGAAACTAGCCTCTGGCAGCTGGAAGCCTGAAACGTGCGGCGCCCAAGACTCGAGCGCATCCGTATCGTTTCCTTGGTTCGCCGCTTGGGCATTAGGCAACGCATCAGGGACAGTGCTAGCGACGGACTCAATTGGCTCTGGAGAATTCGTCAAATCGATAATCTCGGGGGTATGGCTGTGCGACAATGTGGAATTTCGATGCTGGGACTGGGTCCGATGTTTCGACGGTGCGGGAGTCGTTGCTCTCTGCTCAGTATCAATGGGTACTGTACTATGGAGCGTGTCCGACGACTGAGAGAGAGACGATGAAGGTCGCGCGTTGCGGTTCTGTACATACGGAGATGTTATTTGGGCAAAAGCGCGTGGCGTCGATGCGTTTGTAGAGTCCGTATTAGAACCCATTGAATCCAACGATTCTGGAACGTGGCTGATGGATAGCTTCGAATTGGTATGAGTCGCCTTTTGACGTTTCGACGGCCTGAAAGGAGCTGTCGTGTTGTTGGAGTTTTTTTTCTGACTTGTAGATCCAGGTGCAGCTCGTTTTCTTTTTGTAGGCTGAGACGGAGTTTGAAGAGAAGAGGCGGTGCTTTGTTGAGCGTGGCCCAAAGATGGTGCACTTCCTTCGATCTGCAAGAGTGGCGCGTAGTACGGTGCCGGAGAGTAGGTGGCAGGATATTGCCTATAGTCAAGTGGCACGGCCGGCTGATTAGCAGGCCAGTTATCATAGTACAACGGTGCTTGAACCAGCGATATTAGGTGGTTCTGAGGGAAGTTGTGGATCGTCTCCAATGGGGAGGCAAGTACCGACGAAGACGCGCCAGGCTGTTGCATACGATAAAATTCACTTCGATGGGAGATTGGGATGTTCGCCATAGAGTTCGATCGCGACATGAAAGGGTAAGCAGGGGTGAATGAGTTATTCATATCCGCAACCCAGGAGAATTGCAGTTTTAGCCGTGGTTTGGGAGCGGGATGAAAGAGATAACAAAGCCGCTTTACCGCGCGCGATTGTCATTGTCGGAGTGGCCTTAGTGATAATGCCACTCGCCAAAACACAAAGAAAGTCGTATGCCACGCTAAAGCTGTACGCTATTTGAATGTTGGATTTTGAATCCATCTGTGACCGCGCATATCCATCTTACAGAATCGTGGCTGAAAGCAATTTATCAGTCAACCAGAAACAGAAGGAAGAATACGTCGACAACTGATCACCTGCGCCTGCACCATCCACCTGCTACCGCGCTGCTCAAGTCTCCGTGGACTTCAAAATAGAGCGCTTCCCAAGTCAGTCGCTCCCCCCACCAAATCTTCACTCTGGGATCGTGTACACACGTCGGTAGCAGCAACAATGCCTGGGAAACGTGTCAATGCGTACTCGCACTCACTATTCAATACAAAGTAGCAATCCGGGCATCCACCAGTCAACGCAAAGAACAACACCGCAACCAACCCTCTCCGCTATTCGCACTCATTCGACCCTCCGTAGGCCTTGATGTCAAGCACCTCGATTCATGACCAACACCGCCAACAGAGAAGATGAATATTCTGCCGGATTATAATTTATCATGCGCGGTGGCGGAGCGGGTGAGAGATATTCGCTTTGGCGACGAGTGGCGTGGTGATGACCCGAGCTGAAGAGATACTCTTGGAAGGAGTATTCTGCTCGACAAGTAGAGCTGGGGCTTCAGTAGTCTCTTATAACAGACCAAATAACAGATGACAATCGATCTGTATATATAGGGCTTCAGCTGCATCCCAGCTTCTGACACGGAAGGAGTGCTCTAACCCTAACCCCATTCCACAAACAGTAGAAAATCTTTCAAATTCTCCCCTGAACTCGAACTCTACTCTCCCTCTCTCAAACTACTACGCAAATGCTGGTTCATTCAATTTCAATTTTCGATGCCTTCACCAAATTATTGACTGTCAACGGATTCTATTCAAATCAAGGAGACTGCCTTAGACCCCAATCCTTCGAATTCGAAAGTCCTTGAGACTAAATTACTCTGGCGGCAATTCGTCTCAAGTCAAGTCGTCTCTCGATACGTTAAAAGTCCTCATCTTATCCTATTAGCTGCTTCCTCTACACCGACCCCTCGCCAGCTGTCTATGATCCTGTCCATTCCGCATCTGCATGACAGTTTGAAGTGACAACAAAAGAAGTATGGAATGTGCCAGCCGCCGGCGTTGAGTAAATCGCAACATGCCCGTGCTCACCTTTCCACTTGTCTCTCACAATAATCAGATCAAGACCGCCTCCTCTTTCGCTCGCTGTAACCCTCTCCTGTACTTTGCGATTGATATGCTCGGCAGCGTTCAGCCGTGAGATATTTGTTCGATGGAGGCGTTGACGCCTGCGCTCCCGACAGCTCATAAATCTCTGAGCTCATCCGGTGTCTCGAGTCATATCGACGTCATCCCCATGAACACCCCACTCGAACTCGAGATCGCCATCTACATCAGGTGTAGAGTGCCTATAACGAAACAACGAAATGTACAAGTGCCCTTTGGGTGGGCGCGGTGGCGCCTGACTGGGCAGGGCTGGTGTAGTCATATTTTTCTTTCTATCTCGTCTTTGCCCACTGCCCTCTGTAAACGTTGCTCTTGATCGTCTCCACACTCGGCACTGACGATAAAGATTTTCACGCCTTCGTTAGAGATGAGATGAACGGCACAAAGTATCCGTTCAGAGGGACTGGGTAACGAGTATATCTATATAATGTATACTCGAACAATCCCGATCATCTGATAGAACTTTTCACTCACATAGAGAGGTGGGAGTGATGTTAGTAGCAGGCCATTCTAGCTCAGGTGCGCTCTCTTGATCATCGTTATGTTACTTTCCTTGGCGAAGGAAATAAAATGGTCCTAGTTTGAATTTGAGCTTAAAGACGTCTTCCTTTCTTAACAATATTGGTCCTGTCAGCTTACCCTTGATTTAGTTCCAAACGATGCCTCGAGCCGCTCTGAACTGTGTCTACAATTGATTATACCTCGGTAAGTCTTCAAATTCATTTAAGGAATCGTTGAGAAATGGTGGTGCTCATTGATATTACTTTTCGAACATCAAGTGCAGGTGGAGATCTGGGAAATGTGCACTTACAGAGGAAAGACCCGAGCTCACAAATGTGATTCTATATGTACATTACATTGAAGCCAGTCATGATTCCTCCTTGTAGATATAACATTCAGATGGCTCTGTTGAAAAGTGCTCGAAAATCTGTTTTTCTGCCTCGAGTTGGTCGGGGTAATCGCCAGTGATGAGACCGATACGCTTTGTCCAGTCTAGACCATTACTCGGACAATGATGGGCTTTGGTAAATTCCCAATATTCGGGGTACCAACCTGAAGTCTCCCAGTCCAAGATGCAAGTAATCGTACCATCAGCCGTGCACAAGATGTTACGGCCTGCCAGGTCCCCGTGTGTGAATTTGGTGTCGTACTGCTGAGAATGAGCGTGCAGGATAGGGGCCGTCCACGGGAACTTGTATTTTTGGACTTCTGAAAGTGGAAGTCCAGCGCGAAGACAGGTGTGGAATTCGGCATGACTAGTGAATGGTCCAATGCGCGGGGGGCCGACTCGTGCTGGTTCCCATATAGGTCCTCCAGTGACAGAAGCGACAAGCTCGGGCTGAGGGGGAGGGAGCGCTCTTAGCTCGGCGATATAGTTGTGAAGTTGCTCGATAACTTTCTCCTTGGTTGCTTCTGACATGTGAGCCCATTGTTTGGATAACTGTTTCCCTTTCGCGTGTTCCATTACGAGGTGTCCCCATCGGGGATTCAGATTATCGTCTATGCACACCAGTTCGCGCACTTTGGGGACAGGGATCGTAGTATGAGCGGCGACGAAGTGTATATTGTTCGCCTCCGCCTCGAGCATAGTAAGGCGACCCGTTTTGAGATGCTTGCTATATTCCAACCGCATCGTGTAGGAGCGATGATAAAACCGCCGGTAGAATAATTTGCTACCCAGAAACATTCGTATTCGAAGAAGACGGGCCAGAATAGAGTTGGAGGCAATTGTTTTTACTCGAATGGGGTCGAAATTGTACGATGACTCGAATGGAGGCATCGGCGCGATGTGTTGGTTGGCTTGAAAGAAGCGATTGAACCATGTTTTGTTCCTTTCCGCATTTGATCTAGATTCCTCGCAGTGGCTCGCACGGACTCGGTTATCCAGTACATGACTTCGAACGATGACTTTGAATGAATGTTAGATGCAACCTGACGGCAATTTCCTCCATCCAATTGCAGTGTATGCGCACGGTTTAAATGGGGGGTCGAACAAGGGTCGAACAACATATGTCTATTTAGTATACCAAATGTAGTAGCACTCCAGTGGGATGTTACACCGTGAAAAGTCTGAGCAACAAAAATAAATGACCTGACCCCCCCTAAAAGAAACACCCACCAAGCAATTACAGTGCTGTCCGGGGAAGCGGTACATACGTAGAAGCGGTACAACTGCAAATTCTCAGGGATCGAAGTGGGATCTTATACTGATCTTAGCTAGCATTCAATGCAGCTGGAAGGATGTGCTCTGATCTGTTAAGTAGGCTCATTCGTGTTGTGCTCTGAGCTGGAAGAATTGGTGAATTTTCAGAAATTCACAAAATTAGTGTGTTCTCGTGGATTGTTGGCACACTATACACCGGATAAATCAAACAAAATGCTACCTATGTAGAATACAATCCCTTATACATAACAATAAAATCTCCGGTTAGAGAAACCCAGGAGTGAGCGAATTGGCAGTCAATCTGTCATCTTATGCACGAAAAAGGAAACTCGCCCAATATATCCAAATTTTCTTTGAGTTCAGACGGGATCGCAGCAATCCAATATATTTTCACAATAAGTATACTATTGTCACCTTGTATTCTGAGGAAAATATGAAGGAAGGGGATGAACAGACGACAAGAAATAAAGCTAGATTCGCCTCGGAGAAATGTACCGCTTCCCCGTTTCCATCCATTTTGGGACACATCACACATTTAAATCCCCTTCTCCACCCATTATATCATTGGCCTAGCTCTTGCAGCTATGCAATCTCAATGATCTGAACTAATATAAAATACACTTCATCAATCATCCAATCGAGCGTGAGTAGCACCGGCGCTGCATCATTGTTGTTTGTACCGCATCTGCGTCAAGCACTGTATATAAGTGGTTGCGGGACCAAATAAAACAATCACCCCAGCACGTTTATTTTTAGCACTTAGGTGAATTAATTTGCTACCTAATTTCCGCGATTTACGTTAAAAACAAACGTCGGTGTTCCAATTTTTGAAAACCCTGTAAAACCCCGTCCCTACGTTCCAGGAACCAAAAGCCGACAAAATAAGCATGATAGCAACAACACATCGCTAAAGTAGGAATTTTTACCGGCCGGACAAAAAATATAACATCACTGAGACTCGAACCTTTGACCTCAAACAATCCGATATCTCGTTCACAACCCAGAGCATTTACCACTACACCAACAAAGCTTATAAATAATTTTAGCCTAAGACATTTATGTACCGCCCTTTTTCTATTTTTCTATTTTTTCTAAGTCCCGCGGCCCAGCTACCGACCTCGAACGTGCACCTAATTCAAAGCCAATTGGTAGTATAAATGCGCCGCATCAAACGCTTACTGCGCAACCAACCCCCCGCTGTATGTCAGTGTGAGAAGCACAACATAGACACTCGTCTGATGTCATAGATCGTAATTTTGAGGAGAAATGTCAGACTTAATCCATTTTATTACCTCTGGTGAGGGGATTTCTTTTGCTGCTTAAGCTCTGACGCTCTTTGACAGGTGTTATTTTTATCACCTTATCGGACCGCAGTCATCCGAAGAGATATTTTTAGTTGCTTCAGCGCATTGACACGAGAGTTGCCCACGGGGGGGCACACAATTTAACGCATTAGGCAAGCAACAGTTCTGACAGGGTGTCAATTAATAACACCCGGGTCACAAATAAAACACCTATGTAATTTAAATTAACACCTAAACTTTTTGCAGTGTGTTACCGGTATCATATCCATTTATAAATTTACTTTTACTCTTCTTCATAACATTGACAATGCTCAAAAGAAACTTGTCGCATGGAGGATTAATAGCTTGATGAATCACCAAGGTCGGTAATGAAATAAGTCGACCCCGAGCCCAAAGATAGCCGCGCCGATGGGGACGAATTTAATTCTCAATCACCGAACGTTCTCGCTCTGCCGACTCTCGACGCAGCATTTGGCCGTCCACACTCTGAATAGATTGGAAACTCGGAGAACTTTTCTGGCTTCTATCGTATGTATATAACTGACGCCCCGTTCCTAGTTTCCAATCATCACCCACTCCCTAACGCATATCTACATTTACGTTCTTCTCGATAATGTCGACCACTCTGACTCTGCCCGATGGGTGCGTGAATGCAGCTCACCTCCTTGATGCTCAAGAGGCTGAAGATTGACCTCCTTGTATTGGACATGGCCTAGCTTCCATTATGTGGCCCCGGCGTTCGTCTCCACTATTTTCCTCCTGTACGGTCAGAATCTTCTCGTCAGTCGATATCGCAAACGCTCGGGCATAGCGTATCCGCAGAGTATACAATTACCTCTCATTATTTCCAAGAGGACATAGACATATTGACTGTTCTTCGATTTCTCCCCTTCTCAGTGTATGCAGAGAAGAGCCAAGCAGATGAGTCGATCGATGCCAATCTGTTCAACTGCGCTCAAAGTTAGTAATTCCTTTCATACCCACTGCCGTTTTAACGTTCCCCGTGTCCAGGAGCTCACCAGAACACGCTTGAAAACATCCCTATCATATATACAGCGTACGCTCTTCGTCCCAGTCTTCCTACAGTACACCGCTAAGCAGATTGACCCCAGCACCGCTGTGACTGCCTTCAAATACCCCGTTTTTGCCGCATCTACCCTGGGCTTCTGGACCCTCTCGCGCATATCATACACACGAGGCTACATGACTGGGGACCCAAAGAAGGTATGGAAAGCATAGTCTCCGTCAAAACGTGCTCATCCGTTGAATCTCCCCAGCGCATGACGATTCTGTACATCATAGGCATGCTGCTTTCGTTCGGTGAGCTGATCCCCTCCTCCGAGATCAAATGCATTCTTGGACTGAGGTTTCGTCAAATAGCTGTTATGGGCGCATCTGCATATATCTCTGGCGAATGGTTGTATAAGGGTCTTGCGGATAAGTTCTTTTGAGTAGCCATTAGGGCACCGTTGCATAAATTCGTCACTCCCCAGACACGACTAGACTGGAAGTAGATTAATAGCCGCCGCGATATGAAAATAAAACGGAGCCAGGTTTATCAGGTAAAACAGCGATTCTGACGGCAAAACGCAAAAACAAGCCGCAAAAAGCGTCGCTTACATGCCGGATGCGATCAATCCAAGTATCGGGCGACAGAGACATGACCAAAGTTGAGAGACATGTAGTACAAAGTCGAGGTGGGATCTAGCTTTGGAATCCGAAAAGCTGCGAGGGCCACATGGTGGAAGCCTGGACGGAGGGGTTGTGGTTTGAGGTCACGGTCAAGTCACGGTTAAATATTTGAATCCGGAATCTAAATTTTTGAACGGAGTCCGAAAATAATATTCAAAAGTTGAACCCAAAATTTCGGAGCTATCCATCTGGATGCAAGATTGTGGCTTTGCGCTGCGAATTACCTGTCGATGGATATCTGTAGTATTTAGGTGTTTGGAAATAGATTTCCGCCCCGTGTTCGACCAAGACGTCCCAAATCTCCCAGATCAGAATTTGGGGAAATTTCTGTAGGCTGCCAATGGAGATTATGTATTAGTGTATGAACGCATGTATCTCCAGTCGCCTTATGCAAGTACAAAAGATGACTTTGACTTTGACTGATCTTCACTGAAGAGCAGTTCAAAAGAGCGGCGCTTACTACGCGACTCATGGCGAGTTTGAGCGTATTGGTGCGGCCGTGGCACGACGGCAATCTCCGCTCACCTCCCTTCATTGTCAGAAAGCATTCCCCTTCGTCTCACCTACAACCGCACAATGCACTGCGATTCATACACTTGTGTATTCCGTAAATTTAGCATGTGAGTGCTTGCCGTCACTTTGAACACTCAATCTCGCTCAAACATCGGTTGTTAAAATACGCATATACATATGCGCAAATAGTCAGTGCACCCTCGTCAAACCCTCGGTAGCGTTTTGAGCTCCTACATCGCCGTGTTCGTGAAGTAGTCTTCCCGTCCATTTCTACTGTCCTATATTCATAGACTTTGTATACGCTGGGAAGGTGTGTCTGATGTTGCACAGGTGACTCACGATGGCCGTCCGAGGAGGGTCGGTCCCAACTGCATATATGCTCTAGAACGGCTCTCTATTTCTCCTGTGAGTGGCAAGTTATGCCGCACTCAAATACCGATTGAAAAAGCGCATATATGCGCATATTAGTCAACTTTATCAACATCTTTTTCTGGTCAATACCTCGTGTACCCCTCGACATGGAGAAGAGGTGGCATAGGCGCATTGCTCACCAGGCCATCGTGAGTCCCAAAGTGACGCGGCGTCGTTCTTATGATGGGTGTTTTGATGCTGGACCTTCCGCAGCGAGCGCTAATATATGCACATAAGTTCATCTCTGTCGGCTTGAACCTTCAATGCGGCTATATTGGCGCGCTCGGGCGCATATCCTGACGTTCGTATTGACGCTTGAGGGACTGGTGCTCTCCCTGTCCGCGCGCACGCATTTGATGCGGCACCCACACAAATACTCGTTCAGGCGATTCCCCGCATGTCATTGTGAGTTACCTTTCCACTCCAACACTGTCCCGCTTAGACAACGACTGATTAATTGAGAAACAAGGACAATTATCGTTAACAAGGTGCCTAGGCAAAAAATGAATGACCAAGGCCTTCCGTTGACCCATCGTCGGGGTACGCTTCAAATCTTATAGAGGATTATGTGTAGCCGTATTTCCACTGCACGGTGAGCTCGATGAACTCACCGCAATGGTATGAATCGTAACGCTTACCGAGTCTGTCTAGATTCCAACATTCTAATATTTATCGTCAATCTCAGTCCAAAATGAGTTCATGACCGCGTCATACTTACCTGACGTCCATAATGATGATTACCTCTCCCCCACTCCGACGCGACGCGTCGCGTCCCCGCGAGACGCGTTTATCCCATGGACCATGTTGATAATCAAGCTCTCGGCATTTCCCTCCCATTCAATTAAACGCTCACGGACCCAAATCGGGTGAAGGTCGTCCTCGAGGCGTCATCACGGTCACGTGTGGGATAGTTGAACTTTCCCTCATCCGCACCGCCCTTTCTTTCTTCGTTCTCTCTCGTCGCTGCACGCAGACCGTCCCCCAACAGCAACCTACGTTCACGCTGCTACCATTCACTGCTCTTCCCCCACTTCATTGTGGTGTCTAGGGCTGGTAGGGCTTGAAGCAGAAGAAGAGGAAGAAGGCTGCTTTTCGAAAGGTGTGGTTTCTCGTTAGGTGAGTTCATTTGGACCAGGGGAGGGAGGAATAGGCGGGCGCTGACGGTGTTGCTTTCTGCAGAGTTCCTTAGAAGTTCAAGAAATCAAAAACCCAAACAATTAACGCGTTTCTAGTTACGAGTCTTGCACGACGCACTGGCACGGACCCCGACACGTTCTTACGGCTCAACATTGATAATTCATCCAATCATATTCACGATAGCTTTCTACGACACTCTGAGGTTCACGTTAGCAACAACTCAACCCAATCGTATCAACCACAATCCATCTCAACAACTCAAACACACGACACGACTCTGAACACACACGACATCTCACGAACACGAACACAAGAACACGAACGACTCACAAGAACGCGAAGAATGATACGCACCACCAATCCCGCCCGTTCACAGACTCAAACCCCCCACTCCAATCCCGCCGCCATCCCATCAATCCGCCTCATCTCCGCAACTCCCTCGGCGGCCGGTTCCTCCGCTGATGGCAGCTTTGATGCCTCTCTGGCCTATAACCGCTCCCTTGAAGAGGCTTGGGCCGCCCTCGCCCCCGCACCTGCCGCCCTAGCGCCTAAGCCTGCCACCACTGACAACCGCAAGCGCCTCGTCCCAAAGAAGAGCAAACTCAGCCTCCTTGGCATGGGTATCGGACTCGGCTCGTCAGCATCAGCGACGAAGGAGCGCGCTCGTGATTTTTCAGACATTGCAAGACGCGTCGGCGCAGACATGTCCGCTAGAGGAGGCTTCGAAATTTATGTCGACCCAGAGGAGGGCGACGAACTCGGAGAGGTGGTTGTGGTGAAGAAGAAAAAGTCGAGGGCAGCGCTCGATGGAATGACTTGGGGCGCGAAGGAGGTGACGAATGTGCCCAAGGCGCCGAAGGAAGGGAAGGAGAAAGAGAAGGGAGGATTGTTGAAGGTCAAAGTGGAAGAGGGCCAGAAGTGGTGGAGCATTGCAGAGGGAGGAAGGATTCGAAAGAAGAGAAGAAGGACAAAGAGAACAAGATAAGTCACCAACGTAAGCTGTTCCGAGATTCTACGTCATTATATGTGAACTGATCCTTTCTTTTAGCGATTGAGCATATTCATGACCCTCACCCGCGTTCCAAAAGTATTTTACTCACCTATTCTGTGCATTTATATTTGCTGACTTTTGTGTTTCTTTCTTCGCAGCCCCAGATCTTTTCAAGCCAAGCAAAGACACCGCGCTCGCTTCAACTCCCTTGACTCGGGGTTCTCCTTAATGGCCCAATCAATATGGGCCCGCCTCGGTAGAGGAGCGTTTCCCGTCCACTGGCAGTGCTGAGCGTTTGCCTGCCCCACCTGCGTCTGTGCGCGCGATAGCCTCCAGTACAGGCTCGCGTTCAGCGACCCTACGACGTTCTCTCGCACAGCGACGCCGACCATCTCCGGGTTGCTTGCCCCGCCGTCAACTCTTGCTGTCCCAGGGCAGCAGCAAGGCGCACAGCAGGGTTCTATTGCATTGCGCGCAATGCGCTCTGTGAGGTCGCTCGCTCGGATCGGTAGCTGGGCACAGCTGAAGAACATGCCGGCTCCTGGACCAGAGGATGTTGAGGCTGAGGCGGGCAAAGAGGAAAGGAAGGATAAAGGTGAGAAGAAGGATAAGAAGGAGAAGGATAAGAAGAAGAAAAAGAAGGCAGGGGAGGGCAAAGAGAATGGCGCGGACGAGGGAAAAAAGAAGGATAAGAAGAAAAAGTCGACAAAGAAGGACAAGTCCTCTGAGAAGGAAAAGGAGAAAGCGCAGAGTACCATGCGGCTCTCCTCATCCTCCTTTGAGGTTGGCGCACTCACCTCATCACCAGGCCCTGCGTCAGCTGTCGCTCCTTCTCAGGCGGCCACCTCACAGACCCTTGGCCCCAAGAAACACAGCATCCTTGGCTTGGGGCTCCCTTCTTCCTTGCGCTTGCCTTCAGTCTCTGCAACGCGCGTAGAATCTACTTCTTCATCTGCCTCTGCCAACACCAACATTGCCATTAGCAAAATTGGCGCTCCACAGCGACTCAGTGCGGATTATGCCAAAGGTCGCGCCTCCCTTACTAGTGTTGGCAGCGCCAGGCCGGCGTCTCAGGTATCTGCAGTGTCGTCCGCTGGTTCATCTCTCCGGCCGTTGAGCACCACAAGCAGTGCCAGTCGAAGCTCGCGCAGCTCAGCCGGTAGTGTGCGATGGGACGAAGAAGGGTTGGAGACTGTCCGAGAGCAGAGGAGATTGGAGAGGGCTGCGGCGGTAGGAAAAGAGGAGAAAACGGAGAGGAGGACAAGCCGAGAGAGCAAGCATAGCGTAGAGGGTAGGAGGCGTACGCCATTGACCTCTGTCTTCCCTGAAGTTGCAGCTTCAGAAGCCGATGGGATGGATATGGGGGTAGAAAGGGAGAGAAGAGCGAGTTATCCGATTTTGACGATTGAGGAGGCGACGGCAGACGGTCATGGAGCTACTGACGATGATGAAGCGATCATGGAGGAAGATATGGAGGAGAGCAATGAGCAGGAAGCGGTGGTGTCGGCGACGGCGACGGCGACGCCCGTGAAAAAGGCGCGGGCGCGCCCGTTGAGCGAGCAGCTCCTCGGGAAGAGCCGGCCGAAACCCATGTACGAGGATGAGGAAGGTGCGTTATGATTTTCTTTTCTTGCTTATCAATTTCATTGACTCTGAATTCATCTCATCGTAGGCGTGCTTTCGATTCTCGATGCGGCGACCAACGATCTTGCTTTGTTGATCAACAACCTTGACCTTCAGGCTACCCCTAGTACCCCAGGCGATCTTACCCCTTTGCGACCCATCCTATCCACTGACGCTACTCCTGATGCTAGTCAATCCCAATCGCAGACTCCCACGCTCTCACAGAGGAAGGCGCCCCGGAATGTCGCTGATAGCCCACTGAAGACGCTCAGAAAGAATCAGCTCGCGACAGCCTCAAGCGTTAGCTCGCTACGCCCCTATGCACAGTCCAGAGGATACATCAAGCCAAACAATGTTGTTGCTCCGGGTCCGCTCGGTCTTTTGCCTCCTGCGACAATCGAGGAGACGCGCCCACTTGCGCTGAAGAATACAACGAGCCAGAACATTGCTGCGCCTGCAAATGCAAATGCCGCGCTCATTTCTCAGCAAATCAGACCTTGGGCCAATCTCTCGCCTGTCCGCGAGAAAGTCCGCGCCATCAACGCCAAGTGCACGCCTTCTCCCCCCACAGCGAACGCAAGCTTCTGTGCCTCTGTTTCTTCCACGAACTCCGGCACATTCCGCCCTGGCCACAAGCGCACTATGACACCTGCACCTGAGCCAGAACCTGAGCCAGTATTCCAGCCGCTCCGCCCTGCACGCTCGCGACTCGTCTTCCCTAAACCTAAGGCGAGCGGGCTATTCAACAAGGCCCCTGCTGAGCCTGTCAAGAAAGAGGCAGACATGGAGGATGCCAAAGACGACAGCATGGACATCGATGAGTTAGACATCGGCCGAGGTGCGCTGACGCCCGTTTTCAAGCGCATCCACGAGGATGAGCAAGAGCGTGAGCGCAAGAGGTCGTCGCGCGGTTCGCTCCTCCCTCCATTGGATTTGGGATCAAGTCGCTCTCCGCGTGGGTCACGTGGGTCGAGTAGGCGCAGTCGAGGGAGCGTTGAGTCAAGAGCGCCGATTGCGCGAGAAACAAGACGGGTCCTTGGCATGTCCGGTACGATGGGCGGGTCAGACGTGTCGATGTATGCAGGTCCTGAGCCTGACGCGTCGGATGCCGATTCGGATGTTCCGGATGAGCTGCTGTATATCTTGAGAGCAGGAAGTCGAAGGGAAGACGGTGGTTCCGTATATGGTGAAGACATGGAAGAAGACGAACATTTCCAGCATCAAGAGGAGGAAGACCATACAATGGACATAGACCGCCCACGCCCCTCATTTGATGAACCTCCCAGCATTCCTATTCCCGTCTTCCGCGCTGCTCTGATCACCGACGACGATGAACCCCGCGCCGTCTCCGAAAGCCCTATGTCGGATGATAACAACACCAAGGCCTCCTTCGACTGGACAGGCGAAATCCATTCACTGAATGCCTCTGGGGCGTCGGACCGAAGGAGCTTTGTCGAACAACTTGAGCATGCGTTCCGCACGCCGGCGAAGGTCGATCTCAGATATGCTTTTGCGGATTCCCTTCAAATACCTCCACTTCCACCAATGCCCACCCTGCCTGTGCCTCCGGTACCGCGCGTGCGTACGGCAGTCGCACTGCAGGCGGATGAGAGCATCACTAGTATGGGCGAGAGCGAAGAGGACTACGATTCGGGCGCGTTGGAGGGTGTAGTGGATCTGGGCAATGGAAGCAGCGGGTTGTTGATGGAAGGTCAGACAGAAGGCGAGAGGTTGGTGGATGTTGGCATGCCCACTATGGCTTTAAGTGAATTTGAGGACACGACGGGAGCGAAGAAAGATTCAAAAGCAGGTCAGGAGAGCCAGAGCCAGTCTCGATTCGATATGTTCCCCAGCGCTGAGATGGAGCGTATCATTGACATTTCTGAGCCTTCTCTGTCCGTTGCCGGTGCGGATTGCCGCGAGAGTGCGCCTAGCTACGAGGACTCGACCGAGGATAGCATTTTCGACCGCAGCACTTTATCCAAGGGCCCCAAGCGTCCTTCAGATGGGCAACTCGACACATCGTTCAGATTCGGAGGACTTCCGCGGCAGCACTCTTCTGCTGCGCTCGAGGACAATGACCACGACAGGCCGCTGACGCTTTCGGATATCATCCCACCACCATCGCATGTTCGCGCACTCTCCGAATGTTCTATTGAGGACAATGGCTCGGTGCTTAGAGAAATTGATATGTTGATCAATATTCCGTTTGCGCGTATTGCGCCAGTTGCTACTATTTCGAACGCCGCAGCTTCTCAACCCTTTGCTCCTCAAGAATGGGATCAACGCCAGCAAGTGCAAGAGCGTGCAGTCAACCGCCGAAGCATATACAAGGCATCGTCGCGCCCAACCTCAGGCATCAGCTTCACCGGCCTGGGCGACTCGTTCGAAGAAGCTAGACGTAATTTCGAGTTCACATCCGAGCGGCCAGCGTTTTACCCACCGCGCGCCGCCGCCCATGCACGCAATGCATCTCGTGGCGGAAGACGCACGAGGCACGCGAAGATGGAGTCTTTGTTCAGCATTGCATCTGTCTCTTCTTACGGTCGTGTTATCCACGCCGGCTCCAGTGACCCGTTCCAGTATGCGGATGCACTGATGCCTTGTGTCAATGAACGCCCGAGTTCCGAGAACTTGTCTGCAATGATGAGCGATTTGGAGGATACTTTCGCATTTCGTCACAGTGAACGCGCCATTGTACCCTTGAGCTTAAGATACTTTGGTGGTGGGGCAGGTGGTAGGAGGAGAGAGCGTGTGGAGAGCGACGCAAGTACCTTTTCATTCCACGCGCCGCTACCTTCCTTAGCCCGTGGTCAGCATAGGCGTCGTGAATCCAACATGTCTGTGACGTCCATCGCTCCCCCAATCAGTCTATTCAACCGTCCCTATCCACATGGCGTTGGCCATCGTAGGAATGATTCAACTGCCAGCAACAGTTCCATGGGCCATTCATATTCCTACTCCTTCTCATATGCGAGACATAGTCAAGCCTGGAGGCCAGCGCACCGAAGAGACATGTCAACTGATTCAGTGTCAATGGGCAGCGAGTTCTCCGCTGCATACATCGGTCGCCCAGGCGTCGGCGATAAAATGTTTGACCGTCCTGGTGTAGGCGATAAGATGTTTGATGCCCCCGGTGATTTGGGTCCATTGACGTCAATCACGGCGTCTCCTCCAGAGAGCACGTCCCGTTCCACATTCAGCATAGCCCAGGAGCACCACCATCTCGAAATCACGGAGCCCTATGATTCACTGCCCTACGATTCAATCATGGATGAAGAGCGTAGGTTCGATGAGGATGTCGAAGATTCCTTGTTCGAGAAAACTGGCTGGGAGGTGCAGCGCAACAGCGTCGAGTCCGACAAGGTGTTCGGTGACTATCCATCTGCCCAACACATTGTGGATGCAGGTGGCAATCGCCTTCGTCCGCCCCTCATTCAGAGTCATCGCTGGTCTTCGTATACGTCGGACAATACCACTGGTGTGCTTTATGGCTCTGATAAGTCGGCTCATTGGCGAGGAAGATACAATGCTCAGCGTAAGTTGTTTCCGCGGATTTTGATGAAAGTAGGGATTAATGTTCTTTGCTATTAGATGCTTGGAGGAGGCCGAGCTCCTGTTTGCCGCCAATCAATCCTTGAGTCACCCTGCCCACGCGTCGAAAAGCGCAAACATTCCGCGATTCAGGGTCTCCACACCTTCAATGGCAAGCAGCTTGAAGGTTACGAGTCGCCCAACAAGGCCCGCATTGTCGAGAAGCCCTCCATTGCGTCAACATCGTCCTTCCAGTTTGGTGGTGAACGCATGATAAAGGCTCAGCGCGGTTTGTTGGAACGTCGGAGTTTGGAAGATAGTGCTCTCATTGCAGATGGTGAAGACCTGGCTAGTGTTTGTGCGTTGTTTTCTTGACTCTTTTACTTTGCCACAGCATCTGCTGAACTATTCATATAGACTATTCAGCACCTGTCTTCTCTCGTCCAGGACCTGCAACGCGCTCTCGTTCCAGCACATGTACCTCGAGCTCTGGTTCCAGATCCGGCGCTGACACTCCACCCCTGTCCACTGGTGGCGAAACGCCTCCTCTCTTGCATCAGTCCGACACTTCTTCTATGTCTGAAGGTTCGCAGTCTAGCATCGACCTTTCGCAAATCAATATCGCGCTCTCCAACGCCACAAGTCCTGTCTCTGGCATCTTCAATCGTGTTCGTGCTCGCGCTCGTGGAGCAGGTCATCGCCGCCGCTACTCCAATACTCAGCAACTTATGTCGCGCTCATCGATTTACGAGACGATTGAAGAGGATGCAGAGTTTACTGGGACCCAACATGCAAACAATGGGAACGGGGATGCAGCTGGGAGTCCTACCCTATCCCTTTTGGCGTCGACAAAGAAAGGCGACAATAGTCCGACTACGAGGCAGGCAGTGTTTATTGTGGATGGGGATACAGCGTCCTACGGTGCGCATGCGCAGTCGCGGCACGAGGAATCTATTTGGGATGATGAGAGGGGTATTCTTGCACTGAGGAAGTACTACGCTCTTCGGGATGAAGCTCAGACTACGGTAATCGAGAGCAGAAGGATGTGGTCCGATACTCCCTTCTCCCTCTTTGCTATTCAGAGTATGTGCCAAGCCTATTAAACTTTTTTCCATGCACTGACAATCTTTGATAGCCTTCGAAGCCCCAGCTGAACCTGCAGGAATGCAAGCTCTGCTCGAGTACTCGGTACAGAATTATGGTCCTCTTCCTTCCGAGCTTCGTCCACGTCGCATGCGCTCTCGTACCTCCTCGCGTCCTTCGCCATACCCCCAAGGCAGACTCTCGAAGATCACAATGTCTCCGGAACAAACACGCACAGCCAAATCCACGATTTCTCCTGAAAAAACTCGCAACATCAAGAATAGCAAGAGTTCCACCGCGACAATAGACAGTCAGCGTACGCCTGTTCTCCAGCCCAAGCTCCTCGCTGACAAGAACATCAACCTTAAATCTGTGGCCCCTGCCCTTGGAGAGTTGAAACCTTTCTCGCCCCTAGTCATGGATATTGAGCCGAAGCGAGAGAACGCATACGGACTCGCCACCAATGCGCGTCCGCGGGTGGGATCCAATGCACGTCGCACGGCACTTGGTTGGTCGAAACGCAGCACAGGCACTGGCAAATCATCTTCAGACCAAAAAGAAAATTCCGTCGCTATTGGCACAGTCATGACGTATGTATATATATTTCTGTATTGTTTTCTAGTTACTAATGATGCCTGTTGGATAGTCCTGGCGATAACCTTAGGCTGAATCGTCCTCGTCCTCGTGGACGTCCTACCCCTGGTGGACGGACCCCAGCTGCGCAGAATCGGTCCATTCGAATCTAGCGTCAACGCTGGTGTACGATTATCATCCACTCCCCTTGTGGAAGCCTATTGCCCTATGCTAATATGCCTAGAACCCTATGCTCTCATCTAACCTCACATAAACCAAACTGCCCTTGGCGATGACTATCGTCGCAATATATCTCCATCTCCATATCTCCTTCATGACTCCTTCCACGACCCACTCAAATCTTGATGCGCAGTTTCACGCCTTCTCATGCACAGCGCTTGCGCTTCTTCACGATTTTGCTTACGACTTTTCACGCTTACAATTTTGTTCATTTTGTTCTGATTTTATTCTGCTTTATCTTTTGTGCTTCGTGTTCTTGAAATCTTTGTGATCCTCCCCCTGCTATCGATGTTTTCGTGCTATCTATTCCGCTACGTTCTCGACACCAATTTTTTGATATTGCTTTCCATATCTCTTCGAGGACCCCTGGATCATATAGTCGCCCTTGCACTCCAATTGCTTAATGTTTTTTCACCCTCGCATTAGGTCCTGGAGTGGTTCCCGTCTTGTAATTGAATTGATGTATCCCATGTATTCGTAGATCGAAATACAGCTGACAAAGTTACCAAATGCTGCGCAAGATGAACCAGTCTGCTGCAGCTGAAAGATTTAATGTTAACATATAAATCAATACGAATACATAAGCTATTGCGATGTGAAGCAGGTATGTATGTATATATATATATACATATATATGAAAGAATGCTTCAAGCACAGGTTCCTATTGGGATTGGCCGTCGAACGTGGATAGACGGATACCACATTCCGTTCGCGCCCAGCTGAATGTCCGAGATAAAAAGTTGTTCAAACGCAATACCGTCTAAACCCAGTTTCAAAGCGGGGCAGCGCATCTTGGATCGATGCTCGAAAGCTTCGATTTTCTGGCATAATGATTAACATAAGAGTCTCATAATAATCAATTCGATGAGCTAGTACTTACATATGTCGAGGCGCGATAAGCGCTCGCGATCAAGTAGGCGAAATGCATCCTCGTCATCTCCCGTCCGAGCTGTTTCATCTCACTGCGCATTGTGAAGACGAGATTGATGCTCAAATGCCCGAGCCACTAATAAAGAAAGGGAAAAAATGATCAAAACGAATTAGAATTTATCTCAAGTTCACTAGAAAAAAAAAACTGGAAAGCAAAGAGTGCTGCTACTCACCGTAATGTTGAACATGAAGGTCGTTGATGGCCAACTGACCAATACTTTTGCCATGGGATCATCGAGTTCTGCGTTCCCGCGCAAGCAGCTAGCAAGTGATACCGGAATGACGCCTCCTTCGAACCCGCCGAATTTGATGCCCCAGGCGCACGCTGGCCTGAGATTCTGGATGAGGGTATCGTACGTTCGGCCTTTTCCAAGAGCACTATATTTGAGTGGAACGCCAATTCCTTCAGCCAGCTGATAAGCAATATAAGCAATACTTTCTAAACTTGGGTAAGCCACTGAAACGTACCATTTTTTCGTGGCTTGGCTCCAGCCACAGCATGGAGAAGAACGTTGGTTTCCGGAGGTGTGCCATTGTCATTTCTTGTAGCCACCGAGTCAGTTTTATCTCCCTAACGGCGAAATCTGATGCAGCAGACAAGCAAGCGTTCCCCGGAGAGGCACTTGAGCCCTGTGATCGGACACCAGGAGTTTCAGAGCGGCGATTCATATCGTCAAAGGACGAAGGCCCGAGGTCGCAACCCGACGCGTCTGGTGATGTTGTCGAAGGAGTTTTACGGGAACGAGAACGTTTCAGTTTCTTTGGTTGGGATCCTTCCATTACATGTTGGCGGTGATGTTCCGAATCTTCTTGACGTGTAGTCGACCCAGCATTGGCCAGATTTGCCTTGTTTGCGTTGAAGTATTCTTGGTAGGGTGGCACCGTCGACGCGTCGGGAAAGTGGCTGTTATGACCTCCATCATTTCTATATTCCAGACGCGAAGTCGATGGTGGCTGGATGTAATTTGCATTCGCGTCGATGGGGGAAATATAAGGCGTTGAGGGGAAGTAAGCAATTTGTGCGCCGAGAGGAATTGGTGATTGGATACGTGATGTCGAATTCGACGCGTCCATGAATGAGGAGGTATTGGAAGTGGTTTCGAGAATTGGGAGCTGCGAGGATGAGGCCTTAGAATCCTTGATCTGCCCTGCAGACTGATATTATTCCAGCGACTCGCGAGAAAAGAGGTGAACGTTGTCGATGAAAGAAAGTAAGAGCGTGATGCAGAAGGAGACGGAGGTTGGTTTTGTAAAACCCACTAGTGGCCCTCGGCATGTGGCTTTCTTCGTGCAGTTTTCATGGCCTGCCCGATGCGTGCCACCACCTTTTGCAAAGATGTAGATGACCTAAATATCGCTGGTGAGGTCGGCCGCGATGCGTAGGTACGATTAAGGAGGTCGTAGAGAGCCTCGGTCATCTTCGAGCTTCGCAATAAAGACGCCTTGAAAAGGCTCAAAGGTGCATTCGGACCAAAGGAATTTCCCCATCGCTATTTCTTCGAATCAAAATTAATTTCATCATAATGCTTAAAATCATAGTAGCCTACATACCCCATACCCCGCGATTCTCAATCCTACAGTTTGAGAGTCGGTACGGCGTTTCCCAGATGACGAAGCGAGTCTTAACGATGGTTTCTCTGGACCTGGGCAAGACCTGGGAGCCCTGGCCGGTCGCCTGCGATGACGACGCATAAATATACGACGAGTACCTATACAGAACCATGAATGCCATAACACTATTAGTGTGGATGCTAAGCTGGATGTTGAACAACAACGTTGGGCGGAATCGGACGATGGACGCCATGGGCCACAGTTGAAACACCGAAACGTATTTTTAACTTCCGCTGGGACATTGACATTCTAAATTTAGATCCCGCCTTTGAACAACTTGTCCCTGCTCGATTTATACTGTGTTTTGCGAAAAAATGAAGGAATGGTAATGCTGCATCTTCCATTTATGAGTTGGTAGCTTGTACGGTACAGTAGTTTATTCAGCTACGGGAAACATGTACAATCTTTGGAGCAACTTTGGAGCATAGCTAATATCATTTGATTTTCGAGATGTATCGTCTGGCCATGGGCGCTACAAGATTTGGAGTCCTCAGTCCAACAGCGACACAAAATAGCAAGAAGTTACAGAAATCAGAGTAAAAATGTGGTTCCATGTTTGAACGTGATCTGGAAGCCAGCGTTCCTAGCCCTTTCAAGCAATTCAGCGACTCGGTCACGGTCCGACATCCAAAATGGTGGAAGTTGTGGCGTCGGCAATTCAAAGTCTAGGACTCGCAGAGGCCTGATGACTTCTTCGGCTTCAAAATAAGAGTCTTTGCTAGATGGAGGTCCCGTAATGCGTTTGGAGGCGACACGTAAATGCGCATTGATGAAATCAACGATATGGTACCATGAGAATACCACACCTCTAAGGCGCAAGGTCTTCAGATTAGGAAGGAGCGGTAGCTCTTTGGAAGTCCGGTAGCTTGAAACGGTAACAGCAAGCATCAGGATCATGGGATCGATGGATAAAAGATCACTATAAGACTTGACGTTGAGCTTGATTTCCAAGGTTTCAATCGAGGGTACACATTTCAGAAGCGATCCAAGTCGCAGGTCCTCTCCAGAAATGACCACTTCAAGGTGTTGCAATGCAGGGAAGATCATCCACGAGAGCACGATCTGTGTGAACGGGTTCCATAATTTGATATTGAGAAAGGTGAGAGAGTCGTGTTGAAAAGCTGTATCGCGTGAGGTTTCTGCAGAGGTCTGATTCTCCGGTTCAATTTTGAAAGTAAACCTTGTCATGCAACGTGCGTTCGAGAGGACATGGAAGACAGCATCAGCTGAAGAAAATCTCCCTTCAACATTGTCGAGTTTCTTGAAATCAAGGTTCTGAGGTTTTTCGATGTTGAGGTTGTCCATGTATATGGTCCTCACGTTCTGTATGAGACCTAGATTTATACCGTCGGGGATGTCGTATCCCTTGATCTTGAGAGTATGCAGCGTCAGAGGGTCGGAGATGTCAGAGCGCAGGAGCAAAATCAACTCGGGAGGAATATCTAAGTCCAAGAAGGACCACCTATGTGCGTACGAGGCGAGTAATTTGAGAATATTCTCCGCAATGGATCCATCGTGAGGGCCATCATCTGACATGTGTATCTTGACATAGAGTGGTAGGGCCCCGGATCGTGCCAACCAATTTTGCAGGACATCGAAATGAAGTTCATAGGACAAGTCGACAGAGACGGAGGTCCAAAGCTGAGGAGTCGACCAGGCTATGGTTCGCCATGTCGTACACACAGCACTCAGCAAAAAGGGCGTCGTCGTCACATCTTTTCTAATTCTGTGTTGGAGGCGATGCTTGACACAGACCCCGTAGTTTTTGTCGACTTCAATGGGCAAGAAGTTCATGAATATCTTGGACATGATTTCGGAGGGGAGTTTCGTAGTTAGGGAATCGTGTGCACGATTTACGCGGTCGCAAATAAGCACGCGTTTTTCCATCAGTAGGCGGATCTCTTCATCGATAAGGGCTAGGTCTTCGCAAGGCGCACATGAGCGACCTTGGGCTGCATGGGGGCAAGAGAAACGGTGTTCTGGCATCTCTGCGCTATCGATGGACGGCTGAATTAAAAAAATGTCAGCCTGAGGATGAAACTGAGGCGGCAGGATAAAATTACCTAGTAGAACTGCACTGAGGCAATTTGTTTTTTTTGTTATGTGGAGGCTTCCAGTAGTTGAAGGAGGAGATATGATATATGAGAATGGCCGCAAGTAAAACAAAAAGTAGCCTTTGACGTTCTGATTCAAACGTTCAAGCTGTGATTTTCGAAGCACTGACCGTGTGCGCAATCCATTACCAAAACGGAAATGAAGTAACCGCGCTTTTGGCTAATACTCAATCATTCGCATCCTATCCTGGGCAAAAATATGGCTCTCTTTATAGGTAAAGCGCCGAAACTCTTTTTTTTTAAAATCATAGCAAGTTATATCTTGCAGCTTGCTATGGAATACAAATATTTGGATTCAATAACTCACATAAATTCAACGCCTATACCTACATAGTACATTGGTAATATCATACATACACGGTTTCAGTCACCGTTGAGCTTTCCTGAGAGCTATGGATATCCAGCTTTGTTTCATCAGTATTTTTGGCGTATTGTATGACCGATACCCCACACCCGTAGCCATGGCCAGTATAGTCGTCCGCTGCGCCAGCTGCGTTTTCTCTGGCTCGGTTGTATCCCGCTCTAATCAAAATGAGATTGAACGCGATACCGATGGTAGGAATATTCTACGACGCCGTTTCCATGAGAGTCCAATAAAACTTGCAGGAGCACCGTACTCACAATCTCTGATGCGACCCTTATAGCGAGATCATTTGGCGTAAACCACACAATAAGATGCGCGATCGTTGTGGAGAAATAGAGGAATCCAGACTCTGCCAAGATGCGCAGAGTAAACTGCATAGTTCGGATACTCCCAAGTCCGTGTGACTTCCTCGCTGCGTGCCAGATACGGTACATGAGCATCGCTATCTCATTACACGTTAGTTTGAAGATCAGTCAGTAAGAAAAATTGGCGCACCCATGCAGTATACGTTCAAAAGAAGGGTTGTAGCCCAGAATGGGGTCAAGATAATACCCGGACCGACCGACATATTAACGAAGTGCCATATGTCGTTCGAAGCCGAATGCACGCTCTGCCAGTATGCTTGAAGAATGGTGCACAAAATGCCCGCGATCCACATGATTCCTGGAACGACTAAAACCACCTTGCGCATGCCATAAACGAGCCAACACCTATACATCTGAATGTTCTGAGTAGCTTTCTCGGTTTCTTAGCTGAGGAAGGTCCAACATACTAAAACGATATCCGCAAGAAGGGCTGTTAAATTGGCAACAACGCACTGGATATTCAAAACTTAATGAGTTATTACATGAGATAACACATAAATCTAACTCACGATAACGGTGCTGGTCCAAGGCAGCTTGCCGTTATTGTTGCTGGGCGGAATATGGTTGATAATATCATGGAGTGTCTTCGTATTCTTGTATACCGTTAACGATAGATACACGGTGACCAAACCGAAAATTGAAACGGCAATCGTAATCATGGGCAGGTTTCTCCTCCGTCTGACTGCCCATCCGTCGTCGGCGAAAAGCAGCCATCGCAGGCAGTAGCATAGAGTGAGGAGGTATATGCCGTAGGCAAGGGCGCCCGTGAATGCAATCACGATCTCCTTTTCAGGGGGTACGTTATCCATGGTCTTTCCGTAGGGGGATATTAGTGGGGAAGACGAGCAATAGCATACGTCCGCTTCCGTGCTTAAAAGAGGTTATGCCAAGAATAATATGTGGGAGAGAGGACGAGCAACAGCGCCGAATGTGCAAGATCATTCATTGTTGACATGATAGTGAGTATAATTAATCATGATACACCCTACTTAAAGTCAATCTTCTCACTTGCAGTCGCAACGCACAATCAGTTCAGTTAAAAGCGGATGCTGATACCCACCGCGGTACCTAAAGCTAATATCAACAGAAATGGCGCAATGGCGGGATCACCGCCGAGGATGTTCTATCTATAACGCGTGTATGGTGGACGCCGTGTATGTCCCTTCATTCCCAAGGACTGACGCGGCAATGAGGTACGTATCCGCGGACCACTTTGAAGGGTTTGAAGGATCTCCAAAACGTCTCCTCTGATTTAATAAAGGCACATGCCATGCCAATATTGAATATTGACCACCCGACACTGCGCGTTAGAGGGTTCTGTTTCCCTGGTGGTTTCCTTAAATGCCTGTCAGCTTGAAAAATGATTCATGCACGAAGGGTGGAAATCTACCTCATCACAATCAGATATGAGCTCTACCCGCAGAGCACGCATTTTGAATGCATCGCTCTGCCGAGCCTATACAGAGGGGTAATATAAAAGAAGTCAAGGTAAGTTATACTGCAAATTTTGAAGTGCAAAATTTTTGAGAGGCTCGCTAGCGACGGCCGTTGTGCGCACGGTCGAGCGTTGGGCTATGATGGCAATGTGCGATTGGAGTTGCCGGGCCCGCGATTGCCGTTCCGTGGCAATCAATCAGCATCAATGAGCGCACGCTTTGAATTTGGAAAGTCGCGGATTTTTGACCGTCTCAAAGTAGTGGAAATGTGGGGAGACTAATAAACAAAAACTGGGTAATGTAATAAGATATGGGGAGATTTGAACTTCCGAAACGCAGTGAGTAACTCGGACGACACGATGTAAGTGTAACGGAAATACATGCCATGCCTGGTTGGTTTTTTCCTATTGAGAATACAAGTAAGTACGCGACGTTCGGAATTGAGCTCATTTAAAAGTGGGCAAATTCGTAAAAGGTAGTCCGATTAACAAGATATGGGCGGTTTATTAAATAAATGTACAGAGTCAACGCCATAAATAACCGTCGACGGGCGCCTATTTCAGGTTACCCTTTAGGTAATGGATTGCGCACGTGCTCAGTGCTTCGAAATTCAACAGCGTCGTAAGTACATGCATACGCGTTCTTAACTTGATCTTCATCGTTTTCAACCTCAACGTCAAAAGGCTACATTTTGTTTTGTTTGTGGCCATTCTCATACCCTGTCTTCTCATCCTACTGGAAGCTTTCACACAGCTGAAGAACAAATCCCCTCTGCAGTTCTAGGGTGATTTTATCCGGCCGCCTGATTACATCTTTCATCTGACATTTTTCCAAAAAATTTCAGCCTTCCATCGATAACACAGCGATGGCAGAAGACAATTTTTCATGCCCCCATGCAGCTCAAGGTCGCTCATGTGCTCCTTGCGAAGACCTAGCCCTTATCGATGAAGAGATCCGCCTACTGATTGAAAAACGCGTACTTATTTGTGGCCGCGTAAATCGTGCACACGATTCCCTGACTAGGAAACTCCCCTCCGAAATCATATCCAAGATATTCATGAACTTCTTGCCCATCGACATCGACAACAACTACGGGACCTGCGTCAACCATCGCCTCCGAGCCCAGCATAACACCCGAAAAATCGTGACCACGCCCATTTTGCTGAGTGCAGTATGTACAGCGTGGCGATCGATAGCCTGGTCGACTCCCCAGCTCTGGACGTCCATATCTGTGGACCTGTCCTATGAAGTCCACCTTGATCTTGTGCGTAAATGGCTGGCGAGATCCGGAGCGCTATCCCTCTATGTCAATATCTATACATCGAAGGGTTGGATCGAAAACCCGTATGATAGGCAGAGGATATTCTTAAGTTGTTCGCCTCCTACGCGCACAGGTGGTCCTTCTTGGAATTGAGTATTCATCCCGCCTTGATTCCCCTCCTACGCTCCGACGTCTCCGATCCTCTGATTCTGCATACTCTCAAGATCAAGGGATACGACATCCCCGACGGTATTAATCTAGGTCTCATGCCGAACGTGAGGAATATTTACATGGACGACCTCAAAGTGGGCAAACTTCAAAATCTTAATTTCAAGAAACTCAACGACATTGAAGGTAGCTTTTCATCGGTCGATGCCGTCTTCCATGTCTTCTCGAACGCACATTGCATGACAAGGTTTACTTTCAAAATTGAACCAGAGGATCAAACCTCTTTGGAAACCTCACGCGATACGGCTATCCAACACGCCTCTCTCGTCTTTCTCCATACCGAATTATGCAACCCGTTGACACAGACCGTGCTCTCATGGATGACCTTCCCTGCCTTGCAACACCTAGTCGTTGATTCAGTTCAAGTACCAACCGGCTTAGCCCTTCCTCAGGTCGACATCGCCGATCTTATACAGCGCTCGTCTTGCTCGCTTAAAACCCTTGAAGTCGACATTTCTCGAGAGGACCTGCAGTTTGGTTCGCGGATCATCCCGCTTCTGGAATCCGTACCCTCGATCGAAACTTTGGAGATCAAGCGCAACGTCGACTCAAATCACTCTTCTTCCAACCATTTTTCCATCGATCCCTTACTCATATTGCTTTCTTTCTACTACCGTTTTAAGCAACCAGGGTACATCCGACGAACCAGCCTTCCTTCCTAATTTGAAGACCTTGCGCCTCAGAAATGTGGAGTTCTCCTGGAACTGTGTCATTGATATCCTCCAGGCGCACTTGGATGCCGCCTCGACCAGTATCACGGCTCCTTCGTCGAGCGAAGAATCTGAAGCTGAAGCAGGACCAATCATCAGGCCTCTGCAGGTTCTGCACTTTGCATTAATGATGCCACAATTCCAAGCGATTCGGATGGACGTCGTTAAAAAGCTTGCAATGGCTATAGACGCTGGCTTCCAGTTTATCCTCGAACTTGGAACCAAATTTTGAGTCGGGCAATTATAACTTCTTGTTCTTTTGTGTCGATATTTGAGGCCGAGAGTGTCATGTATTAGCTATATGAGGTTGTCGTCCGATTGTCGAATAGCCGTGATGGTCGACAGTTGCGAAACATTGAATATGCGTGTAAAGCTTGAAAATGCAGTTCAGTGTCCATCTGCGCAGAGCTGATAGTGAATCGCGGGGATGATGGCGTGTATGCCCAACTTGTTCGCCAGCTTGTTTCGCCAAAATTCAGATAGATACGTGGATATCAGCCATTTGAGCGAGGATTTGAGATTCCTGTTGAAATATTTTATATACATTAAGAATAAAGATCAAAATTGCAAGTACGACATACCTCGTCCTCACTCTAGAGACACCTTGCATCTATTTCTGCGCCGTCATCCGAGCAGAAGGATGGTCCATCGATAAGAGATTTGCAGCCACAGCTGCACTTTCCTGGCTCTTCTGCAGCTTCTCGTACAGCGTCCGAAGATTCTGAGTCGTACTGGCTAGGAGCTGGGCCTCACTTGGCGCGGCCGCCGGGATACCATTCACTGTTGGAAGCACGGGAAGAGCTCCGACGCCGGACTGTTTCATGGTCTCGAGAACCAGAGCCAACATCTGCTTCAGCGTTGAGATATCGGCTGTTATAACACGAGTTCAGTGATTCAGATTGTTTTGCAATTTCAAAAACAACATACTTTCGGTATGCACTGGCGAATTGCCCGCCTGGTAAGCGTTTTGTCTGGGGGAATGATGAACATTCGTGATCACGAACATGAAAGAAACGTACATTGATGCCAAAACACGTCGCGCAAAGGATTGAACTTCCAGAACTTGCTGCTGCACCATCCTCAGATTATTCTTAAAGATTTCTGGAGAGTTGGGATCGGCGGTGGTTTGATGAAGTGGATCCTGCGCGAGAAACGGCTGTTGTGGGACCGGCGCAAAAGAGAAGGATGGGAGAGGATGGACAACTGCGGAGAAGTTGGGAGGAGCAGGGAACATTCTTTGAGCACCAAAGGGGTGAATACTTGATGGAAACAAGAGAACTAGATGACGGCGGTGAAACGAAAGCTCGTCGCCCAATTCAATCTCCGCTAACATCGAGGTCCTTGACGCCTTGTTAACACCAACGTCTTTCTAATCTTCCTCTTTGACTAAACTTAAAAGCTCCCTATTCGATTTGGTCTCCCGCCGGTGCGCTTCAAGGTACGCAATATCACTCTTCTGAGTCCCTCGCGTTGACGGTACTAATCCCGATTCCCTGCTACAAGTTCAATTCAGATGACAGAGATACCATGGTTGACAGAGAACATGGTGTTTCTTGTCCCAAGATGTTGCAAGGCCTATCTTGCCTTGTATGCGAAGATCTCGGGGACGTAGAACGCGAGCTACAGGATGCAGAAGCTGTTGTTGCTGCTTTAAAGGCGAAGCGAACAATGATCTTTGAACGACGGAATCGAACACACGACGCCTTAACCTCACGCCTCCCCATCGAGCTGGTGTCCCAGATATTCATGGATTTTGTGCCTAAAGGCGATCAAAAGGACTACAGTTTATCGATGAAACGCCCCAGCCTTTTCCGCCGAACTCCCCTCCTGCTTGGTGCGGTATCCACAGCATGGCGTGCTATTGCCTGGTCTACTCCCCAACTTTGGACTTCTATTATCGTTGATGTATCCTACATTAGCGACAGCCTTGTTGATGTTTTGGGCGAATGGCTAGGCAGGTCCGGAGAACACCCTCTTTACATCGACTTCTGCCCCTTTGACCGTGACTGTGGCGACATTGAAGTTGTGAGGAAAATCTCGGAAGTGTTCGCCCAGTACGCCCATAGGTGGATCTATTTGAATATAGGCGTCCATCCAAGACTGATTCCCCATATATTCGCCAATATCGCGCGGGCCGTTATGCTGGATACTTTGAAAATCGAAGATTCCCTCGAAAACATAGTTATAGATCTGGGCATGATTTCCAACCTGAAGCACTTGAGCGTATTGGATATAGATGTCGACAACCTCGCGAATGTCAATTGGAACCAGCTTACACATTTTGAAGGCGACATTTCGACGATCGCTTTGTTTCGCGAACTTTTCTCACAAGCATCCCTCTTGACCTATTGCTCCTTCTGTATTCTTTCTAACGATGATGCCGACAGTATGCTTCCAGTCCTTCAGCACAACTTCCTCTCATCTCTTAAAATAACCTACTGGACAGCATCGACAGGAATTGCGCTAGCGCGAATGAAGTTCCCGGCCTTAGAGCACCTTGACATCAGACAACAGAAATGGGCAATAACCGACCTTCTTCATCGCTCATCTTGCTCGCTCAAGACTCTTGCACTCACATCCGTGGATGTACAGCTCGTCCCTTTCCTCTCGGAAATCCCGTCTTTGGAAACACTGAAAATAATTGTTGACTCAAGTCACTATATTATCGACCACCTTTTTATGAAGTTGTCGGAAATCGGCGTACCTGACGGCACAACCTCAGATCAACGTGTTTTCCTTCCTAATCTCAGAGCATTGACCATCAAGCATCTACGGTTTTCTTGGTCAGTTCTCCTCGATGTGCTCCTTGCGCACTTTGAACACCCGATATTGAATACGGCATCTGGGCGACCGATTGAGAACTCCGAAAACACACGGCAAGTCAGGCCCCTAACTTATCTCAGCATAAATTTATGGAACGACGACGTATTTCCTCTAAACCTTGAGCCGGATATTGCAGTTGACATCCTTTCTGCCCTCGAAGGTGGCTATTGCGCAGTCAACTTGGTTATCAAATCTTTTCGTGACTACAGCCAAGAATCTTTCCGCGATTACCTCAAATCCTTGATTAGGACGCGGCCAGAGTCGCCAGTCGCCAGGAATCATGAAGTCCTTACTATTCTCGATGTGTAACGCTACTCAAAAATACATAAATAGGAACGAGGTGGTACAAGTTTCGACGCGTAATATACTAAACACTCTCGGACGCCATCGAGGTTTCTTGAGAAATGTCGATGACTATCTTAGGGCATACTGTTATTTCATCGGTATTATTGGCGTATCGTATCACCGACACTCCACGATTAGGATAAGAATCAACAACGCCAGATACATGCTCTCTGGCCCTGTTGTAGCCTGCGCGGATTAAAATGAGGTTGAACGCGATACCGATAGCAGGGATGTTCTGATACGGCACCGTCGTGGTAAGAACCCCTGGCGACTTGTGAAAAGTATATAGCACTTACTATCTGTGATATGATCCTAATGGCGAGATTGTTTGGCGTGAACCATACGATGAAATGTGCGATCGTTGTTGAGAAATAGAGGAAACCAGACTCCGCTAGGATGCGCATGGTAAACTGCAAAGTGCGAACGTTGGCAAGTCCGTGCGATGTCTTTGTCGCGTTCCAGATGCAGTACATGAGCATAGCTTTGAGTGATTCATTAGTTCGTGCGTTGCACCGACAGGCCAAGAGACGACTTATGCAATAAAAATTCAAAAGCAGGGTAGTTGCCCAGAATGGGGTCAAGATTATACCCGGACCAATGGCCATATTTACGACGTTCCACTTCTCATTTTCTGCCGAATGTACAACCTGCCAGTACCCTTGTAGGACCGTGCAGACGAGTCCACCAACCCACATGATGCCAGGGAAAATTAGGACTTTAGCTCGCCTTCCGCAAACTAGTCAACACCTGTACACCTACAAAACCTCAGTAATGATATGAATATTTTGAACGTCGAAAGCGATGACATACTAGGACAATATCCGCAAGAAGAGCCGTCATATTGGCGAACACGCACTGTATTGCGGAAGTGAGTAACGATTGAATAGAAGGGGTCGGTTCAATGCTCACAATAACGATGCTAGTCCAGGGGAGCTTGCCCGATGGATTACTCGCCGGAATATGGTTGATGATATCGTGGAGGGTCTTCGTATTCTTGTAAACCAATAAAGATAGGTAAGCGGTCACCAACCCAAAAATTGACAGGGTCATCGTAATCATGAGCCAGTTGCGCCTCCGTCTGGGGGTCCAACCTTCGTCAGCGAATAGCAGCCATCGTAAGCATTGTAGCATAGAGTAAGGAGGTAGATGCCGTATGAAAGAGCCCCAGTGAACGCGATCACGATCTCCTTTTCAGGGGGTACGTTATCCATGGTCGATCCCTGAGGTGGTATTAGTGGGAAAGACGAGTACCGTGCCCCGACTGCCGAGCTTATAAACGAGGTTCCGAAAATATCTTGTGGGAAGGAGGGTCGAGACTCGAGTTACAGCGCGTGAACGCCTATATCATCATTCATCCTCGCTGACATGAAAGTCAGTACAGCTCGAGACTGTAGTGAGATCTTTTGTAAGAATTCGTATACAGAAAGTCACATTTTCGTCTAAAAGAGGATGGAGGTACCCACAGCCGTACACATACCTAGTAAAAACATCAATTACGAGATCACCGCCGACCTTGATTTTTCGATTTTGGGACACCTCAATCGTTACATAGGCATCTCTACTATCCCTCGAATGCTCTGAATCTCTATCACTGACAATATTCTAACGTGCTCCAGCCCCGCTATTCGTGTACAAAAACGGCTTGCATCAGGGCGCCCGAATCAATATCAGTCAAAGGTCTATTTATCGGTCATAATCCGTACAGGGTCTAAGTAGTACCCACAGACTGCGGGAGGACTTCATGTTCCTGATACGATATGCTATATGTCTCTTCGTTTTTTTCTATGCATGGATGTTGCGATATACAACTTATGGGCGCCTATAGAGCAGATAGTAGACATTCGCGCAAAGTAAATGAGCGATTGAAGATATCTTCGTTTTTATTTCGCCATGGTCTGAGCTTGTTAGGCTAAAATAGGTCGTGCGCATGCCACACTCAAGCCGCACTCGGAAAGGTAAATTTCGTCGTTTGATCATGAATTGCGCTTTTTCATCAAGTCAAAGAGGATGCAGCGGAGAGCCCTCCAAGTAGCTGCGGATCTGCCAGTCTATATATACAAAAATTTGCCCGTCGTTGGGACGGAAAGCCACACGACAAAAACACAAGCCTTCGTTAAGGTGTGGTCTATATGCAGTATTCAAATTTCTGTGTACACGCCCATTTGTGTCAGATAGACAGTGGGAGGGCTCGGGAGAAGCGACTCGAATGAGCTGCTGCTATCACACCGTGTGGGTTCTGGGATTGGGAGGGACACAAACTTGTATCAAAAATGTTTCCAAATGAAGGCTTGCTCTGTATCTTCTGAAAATGGATATATCATGATTCTATCACTGGTGTGAAATAAATAAAAATAAAAAGCCGTGAATGTGAGCTGCATGTTAGGCGAAAAATTGAACTTTTTTACACAGCACAAATTATTAGGAACTAAAAGCATCATCGTTGACAAAATCTTTCATACAGATACAAAGGATCCATTAAATGCAGAATGCACGCCGCCAATTGCTAAAGCACTAGGAGTGTGACGTTTAAATTAGTCACCTGACTGTGACGCGTCGCGTTCGAAGAACGTTCATAATTTTAACGTGTTCCTCTTTTTCTCATCTTCCACATTCTACTCTTCCCTTTTTCCCCTTCTAATAAGGCTCTAGCCCCAATAATACCCTATAATGAGTAGTGCAAAGTACCCCAAGGTTGTCGGTGAGTGTCCTGTGGGTGTTCAGTGGCGTGATGGGGCTGAATTGTCTCTGAAGGATTTAGCTTGGTGGCTGAAATAGGCGGTGGTGGATTTTCAACGTAAGTTCCTTTCATAAATGTTATCTTGTGGTGGATAGGAGTACCTCAACTGGGGTAGCATGGGTAAAGCCTTAGTAGAGACATTTCAGAAGGGGAGCAGAGGATGTGGCATGCTGTCCTTTACTGGCGGAGGAGTCGAACGTCCAACTCAACACGGATCAAAGGATATCGAGTCACATTTGCCAATCCGAATGCGTACACTGATGTCAACCACTTGCGGCAAAGCATCATCCGGACAGGCGTTCAAAATCCCATCGCACACGATTGTCATCATTAAACTTTTGCTAACCTACTCTGATTTGCAGGGTCTACCGCGCGGTCAACTTCGACGACCACCGAATCGCAGCATGTAAGTTGATCAAGTTCACCGACGAGACGACAGAGAAAGACCGCAAGATCGCAGAGAAAGAGATGCGAGTGCATACGGCGCTGAAACACAAACACGTCCTCGAATTTCTCAATGCCGCCATTGTAGAACTCAAGCATCGCGCGGTGTTTGTTCCCGGAATATACATGCTGCTCGAGTTCGCTGGGGGCGGAGATTTGTTCGATAAGATTGCTGCAGATGTAGGCGTCCAGGAGGATGTAGCGCAGCTGTACTTCAATCAGCTCGTGTCGGGCATGGTGAGTGCTTCCCCAATTACGCTATCATGACTACCTTTCTGATATACGCCAGTCGTACATTCATAGTCAGGGAGTATGCCACCGCGATCTCAAGCCTGAAAACATCCTCCTCGACGCCGCAGGAACACTCAAGATCTCGGATTTCGGCCTCTCGGCTGTGTTTCGCCTCAAAGAATCTGGCAAGACGCGATTGCTAACAGAGAAGTGTGGGAGTCTGCCCTACGTTGCACCTGAGGTACGCTTCTCTCTGTGAGTCTTCCCTTCCCCGGCCTATTCATGATCCCTTTCGGTGTTTACAGTTGAACAGCAATGGCGCATATCACGCCGAACCTATCGATGTCTGGGGTGTCGGCGTCATTCTGTATACCCTGCTTTGTGGAAGTAAGTGTTGGTTCAGCTAAATTTCAACTGTTGCTTTACCTTTCCTCATTGAGATACACCATGGGATGAGCCTTCTGCCGGCAGTCCTGAATTCTGCCGCTATGTCAAGGGGACGATATTTACAGAGCAACCATGGTGTCGGATCTCAAGTGAACCTCTATGTGCGTCTTCGCCGAACGTCCCCAATGATTTAATCTAATCCCTCGATTTGCAGATTTGATCAAGGGAATGTTGACCCTTGACCCCGCGAAGCGAATGACGCTGGACGCCGTCGCTGCGCATCCGTGGTGTATGAGGTATAATCCTACTTGGTCAAATCCTTCTACCGTGATTCTGATAACATCTATTTCCAGGCAGAGCCAGTTGGCATCGCAAGGGCTCGCTGAGCTTGCTAACCGACTGACGCAGTCAATCCATGAGAACGGTGAAATGAATTACGCTTCGCCGCCGACGTTGAATAGATCCAGGTAAGCATCCGTCTGGTTCTCCCGGATATGGTATCTGATGGATTGGCAGTGATATGGAAACCGACGATGAAGACACCATCATGCGGACTGCCACGAACTCGCACTCCCAATTCACCCAATCGCTTCTGCTCTTCGTAAGTCTCTTCTATCTTTCACTTTATCGCTCCCGTCTCACTATCAATCAGTCACAAACTCAATCTGGTTCACGTTACACGCCCCATCTCACCCGATTCTACGTCTCCCTCGGGCCCGCCCTCCTCATGGGGCTCATCCAGGAGTCCCTCGAAACCCTCGCCGTCAAGTGCAAGACTGCTCCCCCAGTCGCAGACGGGCCGGGGGGCAGCGAACGCTACCGGCTCCGCATCGGGGGCTGGGACAAGCGCCGGCAGATGTTCAAGGGCTGGGTCGACGTTGAGCGGTTCACGTACCGCGGGGTGGAGGGCAGCTTTTGTGTCATGCGTAGGGACGAGGGCAACCCGATTTCGTGGAGGCAGCTTTGGCGGGCATTGATTGAGTCGGAGATGATCGAGCCGCATGTTTTGAGGAAGTAGGTGGTGGGCACTTGGAATTTGGATGTGATGGAGGAATGCGTATGATCTTTTTGTGGTTTGGTTTTTTATCTTCGGCATTGTTCTAGGATTTCTTTTGAAGTACGCTATCGCGCCATTCTTGTATATAGTTGTAAATAGCCCTCTAGTTGGCATTTGTATCATAGATTTGACACGGATATACATTACTTTTCGATTTCAACCAGGTTGGCTCCGTGAAATATACGTAAGTATCAGCAAAACAGGAAAGAATCGTCATGAGCTTCTAACGAAGTTCAGCGCAGGTCCACTTCGTCTTAGTACACCGATATTGGCTAGAAAAAAAATTAATGATCAGTATCATTGATGGTGAACAGCGAAAACAGAACGAACCAGGTCTACGTTCCCAACTCTTTTTCGGCTGTTTTCCGCCCTTCAGAGCGAGAGTCCGATCCAAGAACTGTTCTATCTTCTTAGAAGGTAGCGTTGACGGGATGGAGGGTTGTGTTGGACTAGGCAGCACACGAACAGCGCGAGAGCTGGATAATCCAAACCACAGAGGAAATATTTATTAGCTCGATTCGAAAAAGATGAAGACAATGGAAACAACATACCCGACAACGATATCCTTAGGCGCGTTGGATTTTCGTTTTTTCGTAGGAGGTTGAGTTGTATTCTCTCCAGAATCAGGTTCAGCGTCGGGTTTACGTTTGGGTTTGGGGGCGAAGGCGGCAGCGAAGAGTTCGTCGGGAAGGTGGTCAGGGTTGAACTTGGTCTTTTGGGATTTGATGAGCGGAGGGAGGTCTTCCTCTTCTTCCTCGTCCTCATCTTCATCTGCGCTGTGTTCTTCGTCTTGTTCATCGTCGTCATCTCCTTCGCTATCATCCTCGCCGTCGCCTTTACTTCCTTCACTACCAGATTCTCCTTCCTCTTCTTCATCGTCGTCTGAGCTTCCTTCTCCTTCTATACCCTCAAATCCCTCAAAATCCTCTCCATCATCACTCTCACCCTCTCCAGACTCCTCCTGCGCCTCGGCCATGGCCCGTTCCATCCTAGCCAGCAACTCATCACCCTCGTCCGCCTTTCCTTTCCCCTTTACCGCCTTGGCCTTCGCAGGGGCGGCAGTCGAGGTAATCTCCTTGTTCTTCGCCGAGCGCTCTTTGAGTTTGAGGTCCCGTTCTCTGTTCTGCGCCCGTTTGCTCTCTCGCCTCGCGATCTCGGCGTTTTTGAGTTCGGTATCAAGTTTTTGGATCTGCTTTTTTGATTGCGAGAGTGATACGGCTTCTGGAGCGTCGGAGTCGGAGTCGCTGCCCGAGCTTGAGGTTACGTGTCGAGGCGCCATTTGGGTTAGAATATAGGGATAATATGGAGTTGGTGCTAGGTCGACGAGATTCAAATTGGATTGCGGCTTTTTCGATGCCGTGAGAACATTTTGACCGTGATCACGTGGTACTGCTTTAGCGCCCAACGCGTCCAAATCGCCTTTCAATTTGACCTTTGCAGGAGCCGGATGCTCTCCTTCTGCGAGATTATTTCGATTGAGTCGGAGGAGAGATATAAAACAATATACATACTGACAATAGTATGGTTACTCCTCGGAATGTGGAATACTAATGGCATTTCGACATATCTGTCGGGTATGGTGTAACGGCTAACATTGCCGCCTCTCATTACTGAGTGTTCGCGGCAGCTCGGGGTTCGATTCCCCGTACCCGAATTTTTGCTCCCTCTGCCCGTATCTACTAAAAGTATATATGATATATATGATATATAGTTTATTTTATTTTTATAGAGTAGGACAGGGTCTTTTAATTTTAGCCTTCTATACTCCACACTGCACATCGAGTGGTCGATGATTTTTAGGCCTAGCTAATTTCAAAATACGGTAGTTGCATAAATATTAAACAGTAAGTGATAGGTCCACAAATGGAAATAATTACCCGGTCAGGTATGTATTGTATCAAAAACAGGGTGGAACCCTGCGTATTTTGCGTGTGTGTAGCTTCGAAAGTCCTGTGTAAGAAAACAATAGTCTTCCTCTGGCTGTACAGATTTGATGTGCTTCAGAAATTAAACTAGGGTGTATACTGGGTGTATATAACATATGACTTGGATATACGGCGGAGTAAAACTCAGTGTAGAGGTGCATATTAAGCAATTTAAAAAGTGCATATAAGCGCCTGTTGCGCATATATTCTCACGCCTGAACTAGGACACTCTGATCTTTACGCCTTCTCGATTGTCTCTTCTACGACTACCGCAGAAAGTTGTCTCCGTCATTCAGCTGCAACACTCATAAATACGAGGCATCACGGTATTGGTGGCGCATCTCGAATCAGAATGGATTCTCCTGCACCGAGAAGCGTCGTAAAAGCGCACTTGGCTGCGAAGTGAGTATTCCCTTTCATTTGTGCCCCCACCTTGCTAACAATGAATGAATCCCAGATGTAGAAGACACTTGCTTGTTGGATATATGCGCTATTGAGGACACCCATTGGCATGTCAGACACCATTGTAGACCGCTATGCCACAGCGCGAACTCAGAGCAGTGTTATGGCAACACAATGGATGAGTAGCCAAGAACATGTTTGTTTCTTGCGTAATCTGGAGAAACGCAAGCAGCATAAAACCCAGGGAACTGGCGCACGATATCGTATGTCAAGATAGCAAGCCGACCAGTCCGCGTTGTTCATTTGATTCAGCTGAGGCGCATATTCAACGCATATATGCACGTTTCTGTCGCCTGCGCAGTGCGCACATAACCCTTCGGCAGGAAACGTCACCGGTGCATCAATCCAGACCGGCACTGGAAATTGAATGGCGTAACCTCGGTTGAGACGACTTCTGCCAGCTTCTGCCTTCCACAGCGATATTGCACCTTTCAGATACGATGACCAGGTTATTCCTGACTCCACAAAAACCATTCACCGCGGTTTTCAGATCAGATCCCGTTACTCAAGCATGTCTTCACGAGCCCGCCCATGCCTCGATGCGTCCTCAGCCCTGCCCGTTACAGGCGAGTCCGGACAATAGCATGCAATATGGAGCTATTCCGCGAAGCATTAATCCCGGTCATTATGTGCATTGTGCATGTGCAGGCTTGCAACCGTTGACTCCATAGATGCTTGGCGAAGTCGTGTCGATCCTCGAGGTTGAAGCTAGAAAGTCAGGAGCCTTTCGTAGCTCTTGGTCCCCAATTTTCTGGATCTCCACACCAACAAAAAATTACCATCGGTCTGCTTGTATCCGACAATCAGAAGGAAGCCTGAATATTTGGGAGGTAGATACTAGATGCTGGTTGAGATGGCACGATTGTGTTGCGATTGTGAGTTGCCGTCGCTGAGAGGAAATAAGCTAATCCCAATCTAGGGTTTATCAGCGCACGTTTTGATTGCTCCTTGTAGCACGTATAATGGTCGTTTGGGGCTCTTCTTCTCTTGATCCCTTTCTTTCACCACCTCCATACATAGCACAGACCCTCGCCATGCAGGCTTGAGTTGCTGAGGTCCACTGGGCCCTCCCCTCCTCAAGTACTGTCGCCTTAACTCTTATAGAGGCACCATGGATTCCACAGAAGATGCACAACAGCAAGAGATAACTGTTTTGCGGTCTATATACGAACATGATTTTATCGACGTCCCGCCACCTACGGCCTGGAAGGCGAGCAACTTTCTCTGAATTATCGATTCAACTTCTCACTCGTGTGACAGGGTGCTCTGAGACTTCACGAGTTTATCGTGCGCGTATCGCATCCAGAGCCCGAACATGCATCCAAAGTCTCCTTCGAGCTACACGTAAAGTGAGTATTGCCAACTTTATGATTCGGCGATCTTCTCATCCTCGTAGGTTTCCCAAGACATACCCGAATCTTGCCTGCCCGATATTTGGCATCGACAGACCTCTCAAAGGCATCACGGATGCGCAAGCTAATACACTTCTCCGTAACATCAATGCAGAAGCCCAACGTATCAAAGGTAGCGAAATGGTCTTCGAGGTGCGCTAGTTCTCTTCCCTTTGATGTCGGCCACTCATACTGCGCAGATCGTGACCTATGCGCAAGACTGGCTGCGCGCCAACGTCATCCCACCTGTCGAAGTCGTTGGCTCACTGGCGTTGCAGATGAATCAACGTGCAGTCGAGGAGGCTCGCGAGCGTCAACGCATTGAAGAGGAAGCGGCTCAGAAGCAACGAGAGATCGCGATGATGGAGGCGGCTGCGCTCGAATACGAAATCTCTGCTGCGAGAGAGCAAGCACAAAGATCTAGGCGCCGAGCCAATTCAGAGGCAACAGAGGTGCCCGATGTCATCAATTCGTACGAAGAAAATGAAGAAAGCATGATTGAAACATTCAATGAGATGAAACTCGATAGTGGCGTAAAGTTTGCAGCTGTGAGGGTTTATCAACCGCGCCCAGGTACGTCTTATTCTTTGGCGATTTCCTCTGCTAACATTGCGCAGTTTTCCTCGGGAAGATTTTCACTGCAACTCCTATGATCGATCCGAGTATCCCAGCTCCACCGATGGAACTGTACTCCATCTCCTTCGCGTCGTCCTATTACACCACCACCCAAGGCCGCAAGAAACTCAGTCAAGTTGAACAAGAGATAAAGAACCTGATCAACACCCGCGACCCGAAACTGCAAACTGTTTATGGGGTTAAGCTCATCCTCCCAAGGGGGAACGACCCTCCTCGATTGATGGTGCTAAACGAGCAGGCGCCAACTTTGACTCTACATGATGTGTTGGAAGAGTGTGAATGTTTTAGAGAGGATCGGGCCACTGTACGTGTGTTTCTATTCTCCCCGGGAGGTATTGTTTGCTCAAATGACCTCCAATGCAGGACTACTGTACCCAGATCTTAATGGCTCTCAACAGCCTGCACCACAATAGCTTGGTTCACAAAGGTTAGATTCTCTTTTGGAATGGTCCCTGGACAGCGAACTTAAGCAGTGCTCCAGCTATATCTACCCGGTGCATTGGCCTGGTTTCTGCTCCTGGTCAGCCAAAGACCATCAAACTTTGTCGTGCAACATACCACACACGTTTAATGGATCTGCACCGCTCAAATCCGTTTGCTCCAGAGGCCGAGGCTCCGTTGATACCGTCTTCCAGCTCCAGCCAACACCTCAGCATTCGTACCAATGGCCATTCCGCTGCTGGGAGCAGCTCTGGAAGCGTGGGCGATCGGGAGGAGATGATGCTGCCAGAGGGCTGGGTCTCGCGCGACGTGCAACACGAGTCTACGTTGTTGTATACAAAGTTGCGGGATATCCATGACGTAGGCGTTGTCCTCATGCAGATGTTATTGGGTTTGAATGTGGTCGAAAGGTTCCCTGATCCAGCGAGTGCTATCAGATCTTGTGAGTCCTCTCTGAACATCAACGGTATATGAAGTGTCAATTATTTTCTTACGACCATTCTTTGCAGCGACGATTTCGACTTCACTTGCAAACGAAGCCCTCATCATGCTAGAACCTCCAAAGAAGCTCACTGTTACTTGCGAATCTCTTCTTGCCGACCTTACAGTTCAGTCGTTGACCCTTCGCTCACCGTCCAGGAGCCCTGTCACGGCGCGCGCGGTTAACTTCGGAGGACGATCTCAGAATGCTTACGGAAATGGGGGTGGGCTGGAAGCGAAGACACCGATGTCTCAACTGACGATGGGAAGCCCAGAATTTCCTGATTACTTTAAATTGGGACTCGGAATGGGCTTTTCTCAGCAGCTGAAGCAAACAAGTCGGTGGAAAGAGGATTGGGAGGAGTTGGAGCTTTTGGTAGGTTTCGCTTTAATCTAGCCATATTGGATATATATTGAGATGTTTTCAGGGTAAAGGAGCGTTTGGCTCCGTCGTGAAGGCGAAGAACAAAATTGATTCGCGGATATATGCAGGTACATTCGTGTTTTCCTTCATTCTGGTATTCCTGTATTGATGCCTCTATATAGTGAAGAAGATCCGCCTGAAGACAATGCAAAGCGACACAAAGATCTTCCGAGAGGTGAACGCCCTCAGTCGGCTTTCTCATCGCAACATCGTGCGATACTATACAACATGGGTTGAGACCTACGAGCCTACTGCAGCTGCGTCAGCTTCAGGATCAGATAGCAGCATCTCGGGCGAAGATGTCATGACATCCGTCCCAACACTCTCCCACAGAAACAAGCACAAACGTATTATTCGCCCTCAGAATTCGGATAGCGATGAAGAAAACGACACCAGCGATGGGACTGCGAGCGAAGAAGGAGATGCAAGTAGTGAGAACAGCAACGAGCGTCATTTGCCTATAAACGGCACCTTCCGCATTGGCGACTTTGACGACATCTCTGTGTCGCGCAGCAGCTTTCCGAGCATACACTTTTCACGCACTAGTTCGCCGGAGCCCGGAGACGAGGGTGAGAGTACCAGCAGCAGTGGCGAAGATGGGGGTGAATTTTCGGGGCTTTTCAATCGGAGCAGGTCAAAGAGTGCTAGCGGGCCTTTGAACATGGCTTTGGCCAAAGTGAAGGGCACGGCTAGAGATAGGGCAATGGTTGGGACTTCGAGGAGTGCGCCAGGGCCCTCTTATACTCCACCCGTGTCAAGAACGCTTTATATCCAGATGGAGTTTGTCGAACGGCAGACGTTGAGAGAGGTATGTTGACCCTCCATGATTAGCGGACGTATTTCACATTTTTTTGGGCAGCGTGTGGATGAGGGCATTAGTGAAGATGAGGCATGGCGTTTGTTCCAGCAAATTGTGGACGCACTAGCGCATATGTCTACATTGAACATCTTGCATAGAGATATCAAGCTCACGAATATCTTCATTGGTGCGGTCTATTTTGTTTGTCGTCCTCCTTTTACACGCTAATACTTTTACTCCCTTACAGATGCGAAGGGCGATTGCAAAGTTGGTGACTTTGGGCTAGCTACTTCAAGCCTTGCTGCCGTCGACCCTTCTGACGTGGCCTCTCCTGCGGTCATCATGGAAGCGGACATGACATTAGGTACGGGGTATTTTACTTTGCACAAATTTTGCGCGTGGCCTGACTTTCGAAACAGAGGTTGGAACTCGTTTATATATCGCTCCTGAAGTCCAATCAAGACGACGTGGCCGTGGCCCCAGAGACCATTCGAAAGCCGATATGTACAGTCTCGGGGTGCGTTCCTTATTGGATGAGCTGTTCAAATAATTGTTTATAAAGCTTATGACTACTTCTACTTCTAGATCGTCTTTTTTGAGATGAACTTCAAGTTCAATACAGGAGCTGAACGCATTGCAGTGTTGGAAGATTTGCGTAAGCCAAGTATTATATTCCCATCCGGATGGGATGCGCATCGCACTAGGCAGAGAGAGAGTACGTTATAGTTAAATTTCTAGATATACCGCCGCAGTACTGATAAACCTCCAGTTATTACCTGGCTTTTGCAGCATCAACCTGAGAAGCGGCCATCAGCAATCGAGCTTTCTCAAAGTCCATTGTTACCTACGAGACTAGAGGACGATTATTATAAAAACGCTCTGCGGCTCATAGGTATGTCTAAATCCTGGACAACTCATTAACCCTTACTCACTTTCTTGCCAGCGAAACCCGATTCGCCGTATCATCAGACGGTACTATCAACACTTTTCAAGCAACCTCCTCGACCAACCAGAACATATCTCTACGACTCTTTACTCGAAATACCGGAATACGCATCCCTCAATAGCATTGTTGAAGAGCGACTAGCTGCTATTTTCCATCTACATGGAGCCGTCGATATGGAGCCACCTCTTCTCATGCCTATCACAGATGTCGAGGAAGAAAAGACTCAAGCCACGTTCATTGACCAGCATGGCGATATCGTGGCCCTTCCCAACAACATCTTGATTCCATTTGCACGTTTGGCAGCTAGAGAAAGCATAAAGCGTATCAAGAGATACTACATCGCTAACGTCTACAGGCCGAAGTACGTCGTCTTTCTAAACCGTCTCTAGTTCATGACTCAATGTGTTTTTTTCTCTCTCAGCTCTGTTTCAGGCCATCCACAGTATACCAAAGCCGCTTTGTTCGACATTATCAGTCCGGATCTAGAAACAGGACCTGTAGCGGCCGGCGCGGAGATCATAGCCGTGGTCAATGATTGTCTTGACAATTTCCCTAATCTATCCCAGAGCTATGATATCCACATATCGCATTCGAAGAGTAAGTCGGACATCGCTCTCTTATATTTTCTTTATCTGACATCCATTTCTTTTTAGTCGTTGAAACTGTCATGAATCGCATTCCGGCAGATACCCGCCAAGCTGTCCATGACTTCGTCCATCCTTCAAAGTCATCTGCCGCTCAGAGGCGCACGGCTCTCATTAAGAAAGGATTATTGCGCAGCACTGTAGATGAGTTGGAGATTCTTTCGGAAACTAGTGAGTAATCTGTTGAACGACAATGATTGGAACTAGGATTAACGATAACATTTTCAGAAGAAGATGTCGACTCCATCATTACCCAACTGGAGAAGACTGCACCAGCCCTTGTTGCCCTTATGCAAAAAGCCATTCAAGAAGTGAAAGACACTATCAGCTTCGCCCATTCAGCCGGGGTGTCGCGGCAGATCTTTTTCCGTCCTTTGATGTTAGGCAGCCACAATACGCATATCAAAGATGGAGTCATTGTCGAAGTCGTTAAGCGCAACAAGCATACAGATGTTTTAGCTGCAGGAGGCCGGTAAGCTCCTTCTCCTTCGATTTTTCATCTCCGTGTATGTGCTTAAATAAATCGGATGCAGATACGACAATCTCATTTCTCGGTTCCTCCCCACCAAGCAGAAGGCAGAACCGATCTGCGCTTTGGGTATTCAAATTGCAATGGAGAAGATCACCGCCGCCCTAGCCTCATACCAGAGCGCCTCGTTCAAGACTCTCGTTAAGGAGGACAGATCGTTTGGATTTTGGAGTCCTCGTCGCTGCGATGTCTACGTTGTGTCATACCAGCCTGGGTATTTGCAAGAGCGGCTGGAAGTGGTGTCGTACCTCTGGCAGAACAATATCAGTGCGGATCTGATGTATGAATCCGGTTTGCCGGACACGGAACATGAAAATCACTTGGATATTTGTGCGAGGGAGGGTATTTTGTATGTCTTCTGATCACTTTATATTTTCGTGTTATTGACTTCCGTTCTCTAGGTTCACCGTGTATCCTCGTCCTCGCACGCAGAGGAACTTGCCAGGATTCAAAGTGAAGAGTATCTTGAAAGGCACGGAAGTTGATTGTGCGTCTATCTTCCATTTTATACCAGAGCTAGGTCTTAATTTTCAATTAGTGACCAAGCAAGAGCTTGTAAGCTGGCTACAACACCAGATCGCAGAACAAAAGCGTATAGATGCGACGACATCTGGGGCTCCTGCCCTCAATGAACCTTCTCTGCATGTCCCCGTCATCAAGGAAACGTCACATAATCCATTGGTCCAAGTCGTCCTTTCTGATCCCAAGAAACAAAGAAAAGGCAACTTGAAATCCCTCTTCGAGAACAAAGGTACGTTTTCAACTACCTTCTCGTGTATATCGACTGACTCAAGCTTTCTGGCAGCTTTCGAGAAAGTGACTTCCATCCAAAGTTCGTTCCAGGCAGGCATGCCAGTACTAGGCGTGGACGTATCTCCCACCCAATTCGAAGCCATGGTCAAGTCCTCTGCGTGGATCACTGACGAAGAAGCCTGGAAACCTATCGCGGCAATGTTCCCTCCGCAGCTTGCGGCCTATGCGCAGATGGTGCGTGAAACTGCACTCAAGCGCAAGTCGGAGGGCAACTTCCCCTATATTCTGCTCTACGCTGTCCGTGAAGATCGCGCGCAGCTTCTCGCGATGCATTAGCGAATCTCCTATCTCGTTGTCTCTTATTTACTGCTTCATGATCTCCCTCCCTCTCGATTTTTTATGTTTTTTAAAATCTTTGCATTTACTAACGATCCACATATGTACTTACATACCGAATTTATGACCCCGTCTTGAGTATTTGCTGCTTGCCAATATTTATTAGTAACGAAATTGTTATGACCAACCTCGCCCAATCTTGTACTATGTAGTTTCCCCGTCAACTAAAAATTTGGGTGCACCGTGCAACTTGTGCTTGAAGCTTGAAGCGACATTATTATTGGTTCTACAGCGTAGGGTCATATTTATTGCGTCCACATAATGTCAATCAGTAATCCTAGACTTCCAAGGCCCTTGGCCGTCGACGTCGTCAATTACAGTGCCAGAGTACTGCCTGCACCTCCTAGGCTGAGATTCCTCGTAAATCAGTTCAAAAAGACTCCCTCCAAAACTTAAGCTCTCTGTCTGGGAGTCGAACCCAGCTTTCGCGCGGACATCAATTAAATGACAGGCGCGTGTACTAACCGATATACTAACAGAGAAGACGACAATATCTTCATAAGCCGGTATACATGATCGTAACGATTTCCTAACTCATTCATTTTTTCACTGAGCCAAACTCGCCCACCATCGTCTCGATCCCGTTGTGAATATGGCATACAGCAAGTAGGGTATGGACACCAATCAGCATGGAGTACGCCAGCTTCAATTTGGAAATTTCAGTCAACTTTGTCATCTGATCTTAGCAAGATCTTAGTTGGATCTTTTCCACTTTCGACATATTCACCCTCTGCAGAATAGGTTCGAGTCTAACATCACTCCTGGTATTTAAGCGTAAGGGCCTGCGCTTATCTTTATTTGTGAGTGCTCTGAATTTTGAATCCTGACCATACATAGAATGCTGCCACCCACCACGCGCCTTCCTCCCATAAAATCAATCGCCACTCATCCAGTTGAAATTTTAGAAGACGCTTTGTGTTATCTGCGCCAGATCTTCAGCCCTCCAGTACGCGGATCTCGCCGTCGACGCGCGTCTATAACCACAGCGAAATCGAGAAATGTTGAAGACCAAGAAGCAGCCGACGAGCTGCGAAATGACTCGTTCGAGCGGGCGTATGCAATCAAGTGGTTGAGCGCGTTGATTGCTCAGTGCGGCGAAGTGGAGGAGGACGAAGGGGAGACGGATGGTTCAGATGCATCTACCCCAACACGCCGAGAATCTCTCGTCGAGAACGCAGCCTCGCTCCTGGCCATCTGCGCAGGGACCGCCTCAGCGGGCGTGATAACTCGCCAGTTCGTGTTCGAGGTCCCAGACGCGCTCCCCATTACTATCGATCTCACCGACGTACCGCTGGACAACCAAGACTATGGCAGCGTCGGGGCGCAGACGTGGGGCGGGGCGTGTATCATGGCCGAGATGATTGCGGAGGACCCAACGGCGTTTGGGCTTCCGAGGACAGGGGAGATATCTAGCCTGCGTTGTCTGGAATTGGGCGCCGGTACAGGGCTAGTGAGCTTAATGGTGGGGAAAGTCGTCGAACGCCTAGAATCTCCGGTTCATATCGTGGCGACGGACTATTATCCTTCGGTGCTGGACAACTTGGAGAGAAACGTGCGTTCCAATTTTCGCGCCGGCAGATCGATTCTCTCCACAACGCGACTAGACTGGTCTACGTTCTGCGAGGTAGAGGCGAAAGAGACTCCCTTCCAGGAGCCATTCGACGTGATCTATGGCGCCGACATCATCTACGAAGCGCTGCATGCGATATGGATCAAGTCCTGCCTCGAGAAACTCCTCCGGAAACCAGTATCTCCTTCTGACGATCCCATATTCCACCTCATCATTCCCCTCCGAGCAACACATGCCTTTGAATCGAACACGATCGAGCAAGTCTTCCCGTTGCGTAACACCGAGAAACAACTCGGCGACCTCGAGCTTGTCATCAAACACAAGCAAATCATCACTTGTGATGCTGGGAGCGGCAAGAACGGTGAAGAGGTCGAATACGCATACTACAAGATTGGGTGGGGTCGGTCATAAATCTCCAACCCGCTAAAGGCGCACCTCTATTATCTTAAGATTTTATTATCTGAAGGTCGGCAAACGACGAGCGGAGAAATGCATCTTTGGGGGCTCTGGCGTAATGCTCCGGGAAACCTGGCATCGGTCGATGTTTTAAATAAAATCAGCTTTTACTATTTCGACGTCGCTCTACGCCTATAAAATCACCTCCATGAGGGTGCTCATGATACGAGGGTCTCCTTCCGCCTGCAATCTCTGATTCTCTGGAAACGCTGGCCGATTTAGACAAAGTGCACAGGTACAAAAATCAATCCATCAGGGACGTATAGAGGACCAGATAGGTATCTGGCGCATGACTCGACTGGCGCACTTTGGCTCCATTGGAAGATGACTGAAGCCCCTTTTCCAGTGCACCACAATTTTCACCCTCTCGTGTAGGTGGCGGTGAGGGCCAATTAGCTGTGTACTCTGTAGCACATATCAATTGGGACTAGGAGTTAGGGAGCCGCTTGAATCGGTTCTCTGGCTTTTCATACCGTAAGTTCACTTGTTGCTTCATCATTCTTCGTGTAGCAGGGAGGCATACGATTCGGCGTTGTACCACACCTGGGAAGTCTAAAAATAGACTATTCATACATAGGTCGGAAAATCCGTGCTGTATTGCGCGCCTTTAACGCGTCCTTCATCATCTTTTTTATGCGACGATGTTCCGCCAAAGTATACTTCAGGTGCAGATGCATTTAATCTAGCAAAATCCCTCTGATAAGTCTGCATTTCTTGCAGTTTTTATGGTCAGTTCTGTATCAGCGCTCTGAGAAGTTGTCTTGAGCTCAACCCCTTCTGGACGCAAACAATTGCATGCCCCTCGTCTCGGTGGAGATTTGGTCGTAATTTTTCCTCCAAAATCATGGGCGCTGAATCATTTGACAGATGTTCGTTTAATTATCTCTAGGAAAATATAGGAAAACGGCCATCCCGCACCGTGCAAAGGAACGGTAACGGTGAGTGTCGGAAAAGAATCTCTTGGCCAATTTTTATCATTTTTATCCGAACATTGACAATGCGTTAAACAATTGTCATCTGATAGAATACGGCCTGAATTTGACTACACTATCGTCACTCGGTGAGTACAAATACAGCGCAGATTGTAATAGGAACTTCATATCTCTCGAAAGCTACCATAATTATGTTCAACTTCAAGCTCTCTATGTGAGTTCCCCGTTCCTCTACATTTTAAAGAAGTGCCTAACTTTGTTGATTCATAGTGTTGCAATCTCTGCGCTTGTGCTCTCCACCGTGAACGCTCTGACACTCGGTGTACCGGCGGACACGACCATCGGCGCAACCACAACTGTCTCGTTCACGAGTGGTCCTAATGATCCCCCTACGTTCACCTTGTATCTCTCCAAGGTGAATCAAATCTGGGCATACTACGGCACCCTTGCGACTCCCGTAGACCCCGCTCCAGGAGTTGTGACTGTTACTATCCCTGCTGGGATTGATCCTGCGTGCGTTATTTTCTATCCTTTTGTGCAGTGCTAAAGTTCGCTGAAACGAGAATTCCCTCATTTATATGCTTAGCACCGACTATGTTTTAAAGGCAGTTTACGTGGAGTAAGTGAAATGCATTAGACTGGAAATATTCCAGAAACTGATGCTGCGATGCATTGCCGTCGCTTGGTAGCAACTTTGACCATGTCATTACCCAGAGTCCTGTCTTTACTCTCACCGCCTGAAGGCTGGCAGAATATCTATGTGGTATAGGAATATATTGCGTGCTGCCGTGCATGCGTTGATGAATTCAGACATCTTAATTTTGATTGTGTCTTCAATGCAATCGGCGAGCGAAAGTTGAGCGCAAGTGCCGGTGAACACTACTGTACTATTACGACCAATCGTTCACGCCCTGTGATGCGTGATGCTCAAAGTTCACTGGGACTGGTGTTCACACCGCAAGATGATGCGTGATGGCCGAAAAAAATTGTTCACTGGGCCATAATTTAGAAAGAATTTTGTGGACTGTTAGGCAAAAAAAATGACACACAAAATGGGCACCCATGACCTTTATATCGAGGGTCTGGTAAAATTCCAGCAGCAATCCACCAGAAATTTCCACATTTGACCAACATTTGCCTCAGAATTTTGCAAAATTCCCTTACTGAATGACCAAATACACATTTTCATTCAGAAAATCACCTTATAGACCAATAAAGGCGCAAAATATCCTACATAATGTGCTCCAGATTTTTTTTTCACTTTGGGGACTAGTTTTGGGCTAGCCGTGACTTCATTGAGGACATTGTTCACCAGCGCCTGTGATGCGTGATGAAATGCACATTTGTTCAGTTCACGGCGCCCTGTGATGCGTGATGTGAACGATCGGTCGTAATAGTACAGTAGTCGGGCATTTGTCACATACCATTGACACAAGCCTGACACTTCAAACTTTAAGCTTGCGCGGTGTCTTAAATAAAGACTATCATATGGTACAGCTCTCTTTGCTTAAATTTTTCTGAAGAAGCAAAAAGTCGCTTTTATGTGTTCACGTTTTCGCGATTGACCGTGCGCAAACCGTGTTCACGCACTCGCACTTGGATCAGATAATCTGTCGGCAATCACCGCATCAATATTCCCCTATTTGTCAAACTCTTTAAATACCAACTTACGGTTGACATACATCCTACTTTTTCCCTACGAAAGGCAACATCTGTTTTACTTATTACAACATGCCTACCATCGCCAAAGGAGATAAAGTCCTCGTTTCTGGAGCCAACGGGTATATCGCCATGTGGATTGTGCGCATTCTTCTCGAGCGAGGCTACTCGGTGCGCGGAACTGTGCGCAACGAATCCAAAGCTCAGTTCATGAAATCGTACTTTGACGGATTGGGATACAGCGACAAGTTTGAGACTGTCATCGTTGAGGACATTGAAAAGGCGCGTTGTTCAATTATTCACAATGGCGGGCTAATCTAACCAAACGTACAGGAGGGTGCTTTCGACGAAGCTGTCAAGGGCGTGGACGCTATCGAACACACAGCATCTCCTTTCCACCCGAGGGCGAAGACCGCCAATGGTACGAATCAATCTCCATTCAAGAACTCGATGATTTTGACATTTCTGTTGTGCAGAATTGATTCAACCCGCCGTGCGAGGCACGCTTGGAATGCTCAACAGCGCACTCAAGAACGGGTACGCCTGTTAAGCAGCCTTTTTAATTATAATAGCCTTATTGATATTTAGATCGCAAGTGAAGAGGGTCATCGTCACCTCCTCCTGTGCCGCAGTAATGATGCCGCCTGCCACTCCTACTGTGTACAGCGAAAAGGACTGGAACACCGAAGCGCCAAAAGCCATCGAGGAGCAGGGCGATAAGGCCCCTCCCATGACTATCTATCGTGCATCCAAAACTTTGGCAGAGAGAAGTGAGCACTGGGTCTATTATCTCACTGATTGACTGAGTAATACGGGCCGTTCTGATTCGTCCAGGCGCATGGGAGTTTGTGTCGAAGCACAAGTCCGAGATCAAGTGGGATCTGTCCGTGATCAATCCTCCCTTTGTAAGTTTTCTCTCTTCAAATCCACGACTTATTAACGCATTTCAAAATTAGGTCTTTGGCGTGAGTACTTGTGACCAAATGCTTCTCGATGCATTTCTTATCTTCTTCGCAGCCCCCGATCCACGATGTCACATCTATCTCGTCGCTGAATACCTCCCTACAATTGTGGATAGACATGGTCACTTCCACCACGGCTAAATCGAGTCAAGCGTTGCTTGATTCCAACTCTTGGGTTGATGTCCGCGACGTCGCCCTCGCTCATGTTCTGGCACTAGAGGTGGAGACAGCTGGGGGAGAACGCATAGTCGTCACGGAAGGTTCGTCAAATCTTAATCTCAATCCCTGTCCATCGTGAACTAATTCATCAATCTCTCAGGGCCATATATTTGGCAGGAATGGCGTAAGTTCCATCCTCAAAATTCAAAATTCTCTTTCTGAGAGCACATATTTTTAGTGGATGCCGCCAATTCACTGCCGTCAAATCCGCTTCCTACTCACCCGCTCTATAAAGGCGACCCCGATCTTCTCAAGGACGAGAAGAAGTACCTCATCTCATATGAAACCTCGAAGGAGCGGGCAATATTCGGCATTAAATTCCATACTAAATTAGAAACAACCAAAGATACCCTGGAGGATTTTGCGAAACGAGGGTGGTGATTGCTTCTTGGACATATGAGTAGATATACGAGTGGTAGATTTTAAAGTTTGTAATGGATAAGACTTCGAATTACACCCACTCTTCCTCAACTTCGAATCTGAATAACAATGACTTCCTGGATGCAAGCGCCGTCAACTGTGTCATTGGCAAATTCCACAGCTCCGAGTCCTCCGAGTCCTCCATTTCATCCTCTCGGGCATGGGTAACAACAATGATTGTCAATGATACCCGCTGCAGGTCTGGCCATGCGGACTGTGTCAGGACCTTATCGAACTTGCTCCACTTTTCCTGTCGTGTGCATTCCGCATTGACTGATATTGTGATTTGTATCTGGATGCTTTCGATAATATTTTTGCTGCCCATTTGCTCGAGTTCATCAGCGATACCACAATACGGATCGGTATCTCCATTCTTAAAAATACCCTGAACGTCGAGGTGCTTCAAAGTTTGTATACTTGGTGCTAGCATGCTGTGAAGGCCAGCCAATGACAAGCTTTTTTCAGGAACTGATGGGTGAATAATAAATCAATTGAAGAAAGAATCTGAAGGATCGCGTTCCATGCATACCTTTAATTCGAACATAAACGAGCGCTGTGCAATGGCTGAGTAGATTTCGCAAACTTTCGAGATCATCGGGATCGTATAACTTGAAGGTCAGACGAGTGAGAACAGCGAAGTCAATAATTGGTCTTCCATCTGTACATTTGGCTGTACAGAACTCCTCAATAGTCGAGTTGCTCTCATATTCGACTAATATGGCACGAAGCTTGATCGGAGAAATAGATGAATTCGATGGCGAGGAAGGTCGCAGCACGTCAAGACCTCCAAACGTGAACTTCCGGAGGTCAGGTGGCTAATCTGCCACCACAAAATCATCGACAGAATATAATGAGAGCTCGACGAAAGTTGGGAGATGAATGAGACGGATCAGCGCTTGTCGGAGTGGTTTAGTATCCCATAGAATTTGGTCCTCTATATTATTCGAAAGAGTTAAAGATTTCAGATGCCTGATTTTTGTGAGACCTGATACGAAATCGAGGAATTCCAAGTCGTCGAGCGTAATGAAACATTTTAGATGGCGGATATAATCAGCAATACCTGGCGTTCTGGTGAGTAGTTGTCGAAATTTGTATGAGGTGGTCTTGTGTGTGTACACGTAGGGCCGAGTAGGTCGAGAATAGAAATCGTTTAGACTGAATGAAGCAAATATTTGTTTCCTGCATATGTGAAGAAAACTGCGGGAAACAAGGGAACAAGTTTTCGTTGCTGTAAGGTTTGGGTCTTTTTTGGCAAGGTTATCAATAATAGTTTCCACGATGTCGAATGGGACAGAAGACATTCTCGGTGTACCGGAGAGGGACAAGAAAGGGACAAGGGAGGGAGTCTTTGGGGAGCCTGGGAGAACTGATGCGTATTCCAAGTAGGCGTTCGTCTATCACGAGATTGTGAGAAATTTTTCGTGTTTTCCACCAACTCACGGACTCCTGTGTTATGTACCGCTGCCAGTCTTCTTGTCTCTTCCCTTTCCCTTTCTTCCTTTCTTTGGTTCATCTTCTCGGAGGCCGGCATAGATCAAGTTAATGACAATCAGAATCAAATCACAATGTCAATTGGCAGTACTTAGACAGTTTCTAATGGATAAGACCTCTAATTACACCCACTGTTCCTCAACTTCGAACGTGAATAACAATGACTTCCTGGATAGAAGGGACGTGAACTGTGTTGTTGGTAACTGCTGAAGCTCCTCCTTCAGTTCATCCTCTCGGGCATGGTTAATAATGACGATTATCAATGAAAGCCGCTGCAAGTGCAACCAGGCAGATGGCGTCAGGACCTTGTCGAGTCTGCCCCACTCATCCCCTCGTGTGCATTCCGCATCAACTGAAATAGTGATTAGTATCTCGAGGCTTTCAATCACGTTTAGATGACCCATGTGCTCGAGTTCGTCGGCAATGCCACAATACGGATCGGTGTCTCCGTCCTCAAAAATACCCTGGACGTCGAGATGCTTCACAGTTTGTATACTTGGAGCTAGCATGCTGCGAAGGCCAACCAACGGTAGGCTCGTTTCAGAAACTGATGCGCGAATGCTATATTAGAATTATAGCTACAAATAAATGGCGACGTTGCATACCTTCAATTCTGACGTAGACGAGCTTTGTGCAGTGATTGAGTAGCTTTTGCAAAGTTTCCAAGTCATCTTCATCATATAATTCGATGGTTAGACGAGCGAGGCCAGCAAAGTCGATAATCGACTTTCCATTTGCGCATCGAGCCGTGCAGAACTGGGTGATAATCGAGTTACTCCCGCATCCGACTGACAGGGTATGCAGTCTAATTGGCAAAGCAGGCAAATTGGATGGAGATGTGGGGAGCACATCGACGCCACCACATGTGAAGGTCTGGAGGTTGGGCAACAAATCTGCGGCCATAAATTTTTTGGTCGAGTACAGGGAAAGGTCAATAAAGGTTGGAAGATGAATGAGATGGAGCAATGCCGGTCGAAGCGGGTTATCATTCCACGGAAGGTCATGATTATTCCACAGGGTCAGAGATTGCAGGCGCGTAATCCTTTTGAGGCTTTTCAAGAGGCTTTGGACGTTCTCGTTCTCCAAGTCAGCAGGAATAATCATGTAATTGAGATCGCGGATATAATCAGCGATCGCTGGGGTGGTGGAAAGGAGCTGTTGAAATCCAGATGTGGTGGTTCTGTACATGTGCACATATGGCGGCGTAGGCTCGATATAGCGCTCGTTTAGGGCAACTGCAGCAAAAATGTGTTTCCTGCATATGTGAAGAAAATTGCGGGAAACAAGAGAGCAAGTCTTCGTTTCTGAAAGATTTGCATCGTCTTGGGTAAGGATATCAACGATAGTTTCCACGATGTCGAATGGAACAGAAGGCATCCTGTGTGTACCCTGGACAGTTCGGGGCTGGGAGGGGAAGGTAGAAGAACAAGTACGTGTCCAAAGTTCGCGACGGCCGAGCCAGACGCGTTTCTCTATCGTGGGATCTAGAAACCTCATGATCAGTGGCTTGACAATTGACCACAGTCTAGATTCTAGAAGCCTAAGGTCATTTTCTCTCATTTCGTCAGAATACCGTTTTGTTTTCAATGACTATCTTTTGCCAAAAATATTCGGGTCAAGTAATTATACTACATGGACATCTACCACCCGCGTCTAGAGAATTCAAGAAGGGTGTCATTAGCAGAATCCGCCATTGAGGTCCATTCAAGTCCCAAGACGTCATGTGCTTTGGAGGAGTTGTAGATGACAGCGTAGGCTTTCTCGCCGGCGGAGACCTCTGGAAATCCCTTCGCTATCGGATGTGTCGGGGAAGGATTTTCGGCCAAGGAATTCAGAGTATCAACTACAAATTGTTGATCCAGGTCAGCAGAGTAAGGCAAAGAAGATACGTGGACTTACGCCATTCCTGCCAAATGACGGATCCTGTAGAAAAGTGGGTCACCAGATGGAATCCAATGAGAAATGCAGAGGTTGCATACCTGCGCATGCGATAAAGCGCTCCCCTCCTGCCTCGGGTTTCTCCAACGCAAGGACATGGGCCAAGGCGGTGTCACGCACATCAACCCATGTCAGCGATTGACTCAATTCTTCTTTCGTCTTCGGGGTCTTTGGGAAAAGGTTGTTGTACCATAGCGCCACCGACGTGTTGAGTGATGAAATCGAGCTGATATCATGGATTGGAGGCTAGAGGTAGATCAATAATAAGTATTGAATTGGTGTATAATGAGATAATGACGGAGCCCACTCACCCCAAACACCTGGTTAATTTTGGCGAGGTTAGAACTCAAGAGTAAAAGGAATAATATGACGGACATACATACAAACGTAGGATTTATTACCACCAAGTCCCATCCAACTGCAGACTTAACCTTCTCGTGGAATTCCCAAGCCCCTAGTAATGATACGTGCATATGTAGGTAATGGGCAGGCAATAAAACTGCATGATGCGGCATGCCTACCTTTCTCGGCTAACGTTTTCGATGCTCGATAGATCTCAACTGGGGCGGACTTGTCACCCTGTTGTTCGACAAGGCCAGGCGAAACGGTATTCCAGTCCAGCTCACTGAATTTCGCTGGGGGAGGCTGGGGAGTACTGATTGCGGCGCAGGACGAGGTCACAACGATCCGCTTGACGTTCGTTCTAATTCCAGTTTCAAATTCACAAAATAATCAGATATATCATATCGGAAAGATGGACCCCGAGCAAACTGATACACACCCGTTCTTCTTTGCACTTCTGAGTATTCCAACCGTCCCTTGCACAGCGGGGCGAATGAATTCTAGATCAAACATGGGGTTGATTTACTCCAGCTCGTCTACATCTCTTTCGAAAACGTACCTTGAGGATCTTTTACATTGTTATGGAACGGAGATGCCATATGCGCAATAGCATCTACGCCTTTGACCGCCTCGTCGAAGGCTCCATCCTAGATTACCAAATTAATACTGATCAATCGCTGAGTGATTAGATTGCGCCATACCTTGACGATATCTTCGACCACGACGAACTCAAGCTTATCATCTCCGTATCCACGCTTCGCGAAATAGTCTTTGACGTATCCAATCTTGTCTGCCCTACGTACGGTCGCCCGTACTGTGTATCCGCGCTCGAGCAGGATGCGCATGACCCACATAGGGATGAAGCCGTTCGCGCCAGTGACCAGAACTTTGGATCCTTTTGGAATGACAGGCATCTTTCAGGTTGGAAGGGGTATTCACTAATAGTAGGAAACTGTCAATGCTAGAGGGAGGTGCAGACCAGGTTTTATTGCTGCGGCGAGTCAGTGTTCAAGCGCGCAAGTCGTACTGTAACCTGTTATCGATAGGCTCGGATCCGCAGGAATGAAATTGCCGGATTGTGTCTGACAACCGTCTTACTCACCATCGTTGTTGCTTATGCATCCATTGAATACTTTGTCACACGGCCTGTTCGGAGACAGGTCTGCGTACTGCTTCGTTGAATTTTATGTCAATGGGCTCGGGCTCTCTTGGTCTATGGATCCATGTCATTAGCATCCTTTGAGCCCCACGCCGTGGAACCCGGGCTTCACTGATCAGCTCGATGATCAAAAACTATCTCGGCGTACCTTCGGCATCAACGTCGATGCTAAATTCGAAGTGCGGAGGACTGCGCGAGGGGAGATGGGAAACATCTTTCATTTTCGATTGACGCGGGAGTGAGAAACGTGATAAGAACGTGGCGATCATTTGAATAGCAAATTCTTCTGTTTTCATGAAGCGAGACCAATAGCAGCAAAACGGAGCAGCGAGTTGTTTATGAAAGGCAATACTAGCGCCTATATCCACTCCTGCTGGAAGTTGAATTCGAATGACAGCAATTTTCTGGACGAGAGCCCAGGAAATTGGGTATCCGGTAACTTCTGCAACGCTTCCGCCAACCCGTCATCTCGCAGATCATGAGTGATGAGTTGGATAGTGAGCGACACATGTTGAAGTTTTGGCCATCCGGATTCCGTCAATATTGTTTCCAGAATACCCCAATCGTCGCCTTGCGCACAGTCGAAATCAGTACAAATGTTGATTTGGATGTTGATGTGTTCGATGATGTTGTTATTGCTCATTTGCTCTAGTTCTTGAGCGATGCCGCAATATGGATTATAGCAGTCTTCTTCGTCGAGGCTGGCTTGGATGTCGATTGACTGTAATGTTTGCAGGCAGGGAGAGAGCAGCTGGGAGAGACCGATTAAGTTCAAACTGGTTTCCGTTACTGAGTTTGGATTTAAAATTAAAAAAAGTTAACCGAGGAGTGCCAGGAATATAAAACATTATTAATTACCAACGATCTGGACTTTTGTAAGCCATTCACAGTGGCAAAACAGACTATAGGAAGATATCAAGTCCTCTAGAAATGAAACTTCCATAGAGACCTCAGTGAGATGAGTAAAGTCGATGATAGGTTTCCCATCTGCGCGTTTCTCTGCGCATATATCTATGAAAATTGAATTATCCATATACCCCAGCCACAGTGCGTTAACATTGATTAGTGTATCAGGCGAACCAGCTGAAGGAGTTTGAGGGTTCTCCGGTTCATTATGCTTGAGGTTGGATAGCATATTCGCAACCACATAATCTCTTGGGCCAAATAGCGTAAAGGAGAGGAGCGGTGGGAGGCAAATGAGATGAAGTAGAGCTGGCCGAAGAGGGCTTTGGTTCCATGAGACTCTACGAGCGCCAAATTTATTCCAGAATCGCAGATGTTGCAAGTGAGTTATCTTTTTGAAGCTTTTTGCGAGACCAGGATCGTTCAAGTCGTCCCACGTAATGCAGTACCTTAGAATGCGAATATAGCCAGCGATCTCCGGTGTAGTAGAGATGAGCTGTTGAAACATGAAGGTCGTCGCCTTCTGAATGAACGTGTTTGGCCTTGTCTCGGGAACATACGGATCGTTGAGAGCAACCGCTGCAAAGATGCGTTTCCTGCAAATGTGAAGAAAATCGCGAGAAACAAGAGAGCAGGCCTTCGTTGATACAAGGTTCAGGCCCAGGTCGTCCTGAGAAAGTATATCGATGACAGCGTCCTGGATATCGAGAGGGACAGCCATTCTGCCAGTTGAAGATGGGAGTTCAAAACAGAGTTTAAGAGTTACGTGGCGTAAGTACGTGACGCGCATGATTTGTGACCAGCGCGTTTTAGGGTCGTGAGAATTCAGACAATATCGGCTCAAAAAGGAAGTGTTTGCGAAAATGAGGACGTTGAAACAACAGCATATACAGGTAAAATTTGACAACAAAGGTTGAAAAAAGTAGAGTACAAATTCAGCATCTACTACCATTGATCTACCATCCACGTTTCGCAAACTCGATCAAGGTGTCCCTGGCAGAATCTGCGATAGAGGTATATTTGAGTCCCAAAACATTGTTGACCTTGGTAGTCGGATAGACGACGTCATACACTTCCTCACCAGCAGAGAGCTCAGGGAAGCCCTTCGCTATCACATGCGATGGAGCAGGGTTAGTAGGCAGGGCATTTAGGGCGTCAACTACGCATGATTTAAGTCAGTCTAACCCAAGACAAATGAATGCGCAGACTTACGCCATTCCTGCCAAATAAAGGAATCTACAAGGTTCTGTTCAATGAATAGTTTCATTAAAATTAAAATGGAGAGCAAACCTGCAGATGCAAGGAAGCGCTGCCCTCCTGCTTCAGACTTTTCCAATGCTAGGACATGAGCCAACGCAGTGTCGCGAACATCGACCCAAGTGAGAGATTGGCTCAACTCCTCCTTCGTCTTCGGCGTCTCTGGAAAAACGGCACCATGCCAAAGTGCCAACGATGTGTTCAACGATGATACCGATTTAATATCGTGAATTGGGGGCTAAGTTTCGGAGTTTGAGTGATTGAAAAGATATATAAGGGCATGGTGCTCACTCCGAAGACCTGTTAGATTTTCTCAAGTCAGTCACAGATCAAAGAGATTAATGGTGGAACGTACATATGTGGGATTGATAACCGCTAAGTCCCATCCAACCTCAGATTTGACTTTCGCGTGGAAGTCCCAAGCCGCTATAAATGTATAAACATATCAGGCAACAAAAAGAAAGCGATTAATAGCCTACCTCTCTCGGCCAAGGTCTTCGATGCTAAATATATGTCGACCGGATTGGATTTCTCCCCAAGTTCTTCAATCACGCGGGGAGAGTGGGTATTCCAGTCCAACTCAGTGAACTTCCCCGGTAACGAATGAATCGCAGCGGTAGATGAAGTCACGACGATTCGCTTGACATTTGGTCTAAATTCGGTGTAGACGAAGTCAGCTTACAGAAATGAAAGGCCGAAACGGTAAAACAAATAAAGGTGTACATACCCGTTCTTTAATGCGCTTTTGAGCACGCCAATTGTGCCTTGCACAGCAGGGCGGATGAACTCTGCAGTACAAATGAGAGAATGGTTTATATCAGCTAAACTTCGTCGATGACATTTTCATGAACATACCTTGCGGATCTTTGACGTTGCGATGGAAAGGGGACGCCATATGTATGATCGCGTCTACGCCTTTGACTGCCTCATCGAAGGCACCTTCCTGGATATAATTAAAACGAATTAAATAATAGCTCCAATGGTATGCTAAGATTAGAGAACATACCTTGACAATATCTTCGACCACGATAAACTCGAGCTTATCATCGCCATATCCCAGCTTCGCGAAATAGTCTTTGACGTATCCGACCTTGTCTGCCGAGCGCACTGTCGCGCGGACGCTGTATCCGCGCTCGAGCAGGATGCGCACGACCCACATCGGAATGAAGCCTTTCGCACCTGTGACGAGCACTTTGGATCCTTTCGGGATGGCAGTCATCTTTCAAATCGCAGAGGTGGTCTTTGGTTGGTAGTTGTCTGAAAGTTGAGGAAGGCGTAAACGAGGCTTTATACTTGTGCGTTCAGCTTGTAAGTTAACCATTGAGTCGTCTGCCGAGTCGAGCACTTAGAGCCGCATTGGAGTCTAAAGTACCGGATTGAGCCTTATCCGCCTTGTGTCAATGTTTAGGCATGCCTACATTAGACATGCTCTCACACGGCGAGTGGCGCGCGAAGCTAAGGTCGGACTGGATCCGCAGAGTGAGTAACTCTGCGCACGATTCTTCATCGATCTTGCTGGTTATCCTCTGGCCATCTGAATCGGACGCTTAATAAGTTAGTCTCTAAGATCTGATTGACTGGATCATCACAACGCACTGCTTGGATTTGGGTATAGAACCGTTCCAGAAGAAACGATAACCATGAAATTTCTGCACTTGTCGTTCAAGTTGATACTGCGCTTCGTTTCGAGAAGACAAATTCACCGACACTTCGCTCCAGGCTTCCAACGATTTACCCCAGGACACAGCTTCGCGTTAGGGCAAGCCCTGATAGATAGGACATCTGAGTGGGTGTATCAAAGTACATCTTAGTATGCGCATTACGATGGAAAGACTACATACTAGTAGATGTTTTATATTGTATATCCCTCTAAGTTTTGAGATGTATAACTATGAGCATAACGCGAGTTTGGATTATGGATTAAGCTCATCGATGTTTGTGCTTAGGGTTCAAATCCAGGCCATCGGCGAGCAACACGGCCTCCTCTGATGGAGGCTCGCCCATCGCCTTGCGTAGCTGGGCTGAATGCAACAGCTTAGCGTACCGGGGCTGGACAAACATGGCAGATGCCTCAACGAGCACGGTCCCCTCCAAATCTTCGACGCGGCCAGTAACGGTCGCTTTCCGACCTTTCACCTCCTGGATCTGGGTCTTGATCACCACGAACTGTCGTTATCGGCCAAGTCAGTCAATTGGCACACAGTGATATGCATCCACAAGAATACCTACCTGATCGGCCATGGTAGGTGCCCGGTAGTTCAGCGATAACGTTGCCGTTACTCCGACCTTTTCGGGAAGGTTGCTAATGGCCTAGAAGTAAAGATAGTTTAGGCATTGAAATACTCCAAGCGAGGCTTTACCTACCGTTCTTCCAAGAGTTTCGTCCAGCAGCGTCGCCAGCAGTCCACCATGAACGATTCCATCATGTCCGCACAGTCCGCGTCCCAAATGAAGAAACACCACGCTCTCTGACTCGTCCTTCTTTGCCCTGATTAAAGGCCGAAGCGCCAGCTTGCCTGGACCTCTCAGCGCACCGGCTGTCAGGTTGTTCACCCTCCTCTCCTCAGGGAAGTCCGTATACGGACGCGTCTCGTACCACTCGCGCGCATCATCCCTCGTCCGTAACTCCTGCAAAACCGGCAACGCCTGCAGCTGCTCCTCCAGGTTAAGAGCATAAGCCTTCGACGCTGGCGAATCTGGCTCCGCGGGTGGACCTGGGGCCACTCGGGGGAACAGAATAGATAGTGGGGGAGGTGGGTATATCGCTCCGAGCGTCCCAGCAACTAACGAGGCGATAGTTACGGCTGCGACCGTTCCCAGAGAACTTCTATGCCGCGGAGGTTGGGGTGTTGAATAAGACCGAAGGGCGTGTGCATGGCGAGATAGTGCGCTGCGCTGAGCTCTTCTCAGGACCGAAGCAGACATTCTTTCAGGCCTTGAGCTGGTCGAAGAGTTGGTGAACGTTAATGCTGGCACGAGCACGTCGACCAAAAACTTGTGGCTGTGGTCGGGATCAGCATTATAAATAGAAACCCGGGTACGGGCTTCGGTTTTTATCTTCCCGGTACTTACGCACAGATTTCTCGCTTGGCGGGGAGGACCTGAGCTGACCTGAGAGGGTGGCAAGGAAGCGTGAACGCGTCGCCTTGAAGCAGAATCATTTTAAGAGCAGTAGTGTCCGCTGTCGAGTTTTCTCATACATTGACAAAGACTAGATTCTTTGTCAATGTAGTCGCAAGCTCTCCCTCAGAAGAGCTCGGTTATGGTGCTTGAGAGTCGAGACAAGGAGAGATGCTGATTTTTTATTGTGAGCTAGGCTGCCTAGGCACTTCATTTCCTTTAATATGTTAAAAATGAGCGACCTCAGTATTCGGAAAGTTCTCTTAATTATTAATGCCGGTATTCCAGGCTTGGGTACGAACTTTGTTACTTATACATTACTTTTGAGAAGATAATATCCGGTGGATCGCCGACTAGCAAAATAATGAGGGACATATACATAGTGGCTGAGGTAAATTTATGTACCTCTTCAAATTTGCTTCAGCTTATTACTAAGGAATGTAAATCAGTAGCACTCAGGCTAAATGTTGACGTCTCTAGTGAAGTGATCAACGGCACGCCGATCAGAGGCAGTTCGAGCTAATGCTGCAAGTACCGTATTCGCATAGGAATCTTATAGGCGGGGCTAGCCTAGACACGTTGAACAGAGATCAATCTTTCTGTCTGTCGATGTGCGGCAGACGACAATTGCATAGTAATGATTTGGTGTGGCGCTCGGTGAATGATAAGATAAAAGTGAGATATGGCAAGAAAGGAAAATCCCATTCGGAGAAGGCATTGAAACAGGAGAGAAATTAGCTCCGATGTTCTGGTGAGGCGATCTTGACCAGCACGAGGAGGTCTGCATCATTCAGCGAGTGGGCTATGCGCGAGTTTGTTTACTGCAGCTCGTGCTTTCAGTTGAACTGACGATCATGATATTCAATACGTTTAGTACGTGACTCTTAACACCTCTTTGGCAGTGTGCGCCGAGGAATTACTCCACCACAAAACGCGAAGTATTCAGGAGTTTTATCTCACATTTTTCCAGTTGAGTGATGGCAAAAGTAGTGTCATGATATGTCCACAAATTTCTCGGGTATATTCACAGCAGTTCGAATGATGTCCGGCCATCCAAGTGGATTGAACTTTATGAACTGTAAATACTGGTTGCCTGCTAATACCCCCAGCCGAGACATATGGCATTATAAGCGCCCCCGTTAGACGAAATGTGCAACTCCACAAGCAGCGGCGCAAATCTGGTCCAGTGGCACAGAATATGTAGTATGTTCTGGTGTATTTATAGACCATAATCCACCCGATTGGCGTGCACAAGCTGAGACGCCACCGTTGAACGCAGCCGGCATCGCAAGTACCTGTTAAGATAAGATGATATGATGTTGAATGTCATCTTACGCTTATGTAGGTTCTGTCCGCGTTCAAATAAGCCAATCATCCATGTCGCGAAGCCATAAAATTATCCAATCTTCGTCCGAATTTCTGGAGGCGAAGACAATTCATCGGAACGCGAGCTTAGCTTCACACTGACGGAATTATGCATTCCCCGGTTCGAGATCAAGTAGGACGGAGAATTTCAAGATGGTGTGTGATTCAGAATCCGAAAAAGCGGGAAGATGCGAGGCAGAGAGATGCTGAACTGGCCATATATGTCAGGACCCCCGAAAATCCCCTATGAGGTCGAATCCCAGTCCGGATAAAAATTCCAAATTTTGACCTGAGGTTGTTGCAAATCCGGATAGAAATCGCGGATTTTTGTCCAAAATGTTGTTGACATAGTCCGGATAGCGACCGTCCCTGGGCGAGGTTGTTGCCAGTCCGGATAAGCAAAATTTGCTAGGATGATGCGCGAATATGCCCACAACGTGACCTCATTTTGAACACTTTTGCAGTGCAAAAGCTTGGAATTTCGTAGAATTGGGACAACTCGTTCACTTTGCACATAAAATTTGTCGGAAGTAGAGGGAGTACGGAATTACTTGACATGCCGACTCCGATTGGACTCCGAGCGCGACTAAACATTTCGCAAAATTCAGAGGCATGCATACGGTATGTAGTTGCAATTCTCTCCACATTTCAATGCTCCCTAAAACTCTGAACTTGTCTCCAGTTTCACGCTGCGAAGATGCTCATCACTATTGGGCCACTACACTTTGTATACTTACTAGAATATCATTCACCTCATTAAATGCAATTGGCATACTACTCACAGGCAGGCGGACCATTTTTTTAATATTGATTAGGAAAAACAACTAAAATTTGTTCGTCCCATCGAAGTCTGCAAACACTTCAAGCCGCCTGGGGCGCGAAAATTTGATTTCTTCAAGGATTTTGGAGGATTTTTGAGCTATATGCCTATAATCCGGATAAAATTGCGAAATTTGGAGGTTGTTGAAACAATCCGGATGAGAATGGCCGAAGTGAGCTCCAAATTAATCCGGATATTGACCCTCGATTTCCAGAAACAACCTCATAGGGGATTTTCGGGGGTCCTTATATGTCGCACACTGACTCATAGACCAATACTGCATCAGCACATGGCGTCAAATTACAGGAAGTAGAAGCAGTCAAGGCATAGTTAGCTGGTCGTCTTGAAAGATTTTCGCGCAGCATCAACTAATTTCAACACTCAACGCCCAGCGGGTATGAAGGGGATGCTATCTAGCAGCGATTCCGGTTTAGTGAGTATACATAGAGTTGGCTGCATGTCCAGTGTCGTCCAGCTAACATCTTCTGTCACGCCGTATTGTGCCAGTTACTGCCAATCATACCGGCCGCTTCTATGTGAGAGTTGGATGGAGCCTCCGCGAGAAAGGTCTACGCAATCGGTAGCATTTTCAGCGAAGTCAAGAACAACAAGCAGTGATGGCATCAGAGCAGGAGGAATCAGCGATGATATTCCCAGGATAGCCTCCAACATCTGGGAAAGCATTCTATATCCTAGGAGCATGAGGCAGGCTTTTAAGTCAGAACGTGGAGCTGAATCATTTGAATCCGTGGAGCTGCAGAGAAGGCCATGGAGTGACATCCGGGAAGGTTGCAGTTGAGTAGAGCGACCGTCTTTTTTACAAGAAGAGCCGAACGAGAGCAAGAACGAGAGGATAAATAAGACTGGCAGAAAGAAAACCGAGGAATCCCCTTTTAGGCAGTTGTTTATTTATTTACGACACTTTTGTCAAACAAACTCGTTTGTTTTCAAACCTTGAAACACTTTCAAAGTTCCCAACACTTTCCTTTTAACGACAAATGTTCCTTGTACCTTGTGGCACTCTCGAGATCACTCTGATACTCATCCAGAATTTCATATCATGGGTGTGTATGACTCTGCAAAACTTCACGCAACTTCATTGAATTCGTTCTTCCCAATCCCACACCGACAATAGACTGGAGTTTTCGGTGATGAAGCTCAGTCACCATCGCAGCAGATCTTCTTTGACGCGTCTTTATGATTGTAAAAACATCAGCGGACCGGGAGCGAAAGTACCTTGCAGCACATGTAACCCTCCTTAGCGATCAGATCTGGGGGAAAATGTACAGAAATGTACTTACGCAGTATCAGTGAGATGATGTCCCTGGATACCTGATTTCTGGCACGTCACCATTATTTTGAGCATCTCAGCTGCACAACCATCCGAAACCCTTGGGAATATATCTTTTCGCCAGACCATTGCGGGTCTTTCTTGCCCACATACCCGTCCCCCGTTATAATTCTGGGAGGTCATGGACGATACGAACGATCACCCTCTCGTCGCTGCCCAGTCAGCTATTCCTGCGGCCGTCACGACTCTGTCATTAGTCAAACCACCCAAACGGATTGGAAAGTCTCCGTATGTATTGTTTCGCATCCATTCCTCTCATAGAAATTACCGACCGACCTAATATAGCGCCGAAAGCATAGCTCCGGTTTCGCATTCCCCTACCTCTTCCAAAGCCTTTTCCTTCTCGAACTTCTCGAAGAACAAGCGAAAGACATCCAAGTCTCCTAGCGAGATTTCGTCCATTCTGAGCGGCATGTACGCTCATCCACCTCCACCTCATTCCCCATCGGATCCGGGTCCATCTAAGACTCCTTTTATTTATCGGAAAGTAGCTAGGCAACTTCATAATGGTACGTGAAATTGCGAAGCCATCGTCAAAATCTGTTTCATTCTGACAATTACCGCAGAGGCTGAATCAAGTCAGTCGAGTAGGGCTGCAGAAGCCAACGCAAATATACGTGCACGCACGCTCAGCGACAACTCGGTATTTACTTCCGTTGCTGAGCAAACACTGCAATCTATAGCGAATATCCATGCCGAGCCTCTCCAACCATCTATGGCTTCGACAGCTTCGACAAGCTTACTAGAATCCAGTACACCTTCTGCGAGACTCGTTGGAAGGGGAGGAAGTGGATCGCGACCCCGAATTGTCGCACCCAAAAACATCGTAATCCCCAAACTTCAAAGTATAGACGCTACCATGACGTCCAATCCTCCACATATCCTCCGGCCAAGTGGCCGAGGTGGGTTAGCCTCTCGTCCGCAGCAATTGGCTCCACCACCGCCCTCCCCGAAATCCCCTCGCGCGCTTACAGAGACTCAAGGGCCAACCGCAGTTTCAGCTGCTGTCAGTTCCGATACACCTTCCCCCGCTTTCATCAGGCCTGGTGGTCGCGGAGGCTTAGGCGCCCACGCCCACGCCAACTCTCCCCCTCTCACTCTTCGCGACATTTTGCATCGAAAGAAACAAAAATCGGAGAAGAAACAAAAAGGTCGATTACGTGCCATCACAACCTTCAAGCACCCAATTTCATCTAGCCTGGCGTACGAAATAGGCAATGCGTCAACCGAGACTGTGAGCACCATTCATTTCGTAGGCGAATCTACTTCACCGCCGCCGTCCTTTTTCCACGAACGTCAGCGGAATCTCCCATCGGCGAGTGCCGATGACCTTTCCACTATCACCACTCCCCCATTCTCAGCAACCGCGTCTACCTTTGAAGGATCGTTGTCACCAGAAACCGAAGAAGATGACTTGGATATTAGTGTATATCTGGACGGTGTACCGCATATGTCACCTGAAGATCTGCAGCGACGGCGCCTCAACAAACTTATGCGTACCTTTGGCGACAATCCCTATGATCCAACGACGGGCGCGCTCACACCAACGGTCATCCCTGTCAATAACCAATCTTTGCCAAAGGTCATCATCGATCATGACGCCTCACAAAAGGACAGGACGACGAAAAAAATCAGACGTGCCAGTATATCGGTTTCTTCACTATTCGGCCGCCCGCTACGTGTACGGGATTCTGACGGACCCGAATCCCAGAGTACGATAGACACAATATCAGACGACTTGCAACGGCTCGGGCTAGGCGATGACGATATATCCGAGCCATGGGGCGCAGTGGATACCTCGCGCCTGTCCGCGTACGGTGTACCCCAGTCTCCGATCGTATTTTCCTTGCCTTCACCTCTACCCCGACCCCCGACCGAAGCGAAGTCCAATTCTACACTGATTGTGCCTTCTCTAGAATCTGACATAGGATCTTCTGTTCCCTCCCCTACCCTGTCACGCTCCCAATCGTACACCCCTTCATCGCGGCGCCAAAGCGCACACATCTGCCACAATCATTCCGTATCGACGTCGCTCTCTGAACATGCCTTCTCAGAAAATAGTAGCACTACATCCTCGGTAAACTGGTTGATTCCCCCATCTAGTGACGACCGCGATTTCAAGTTGCTAGTCACGAGCAAGAGGAACTTAGACAAGCCGTTGTCGTGGACAGGCGAGTGGAATACGGACATGCACGATGTCATCCGTGCATTGCGGGAACTTCGATGACAGGTTCCAACTTTTATGTCGCGATCTCTTTCGCAAGGGGATCATGAGACTTTTGTGGCTTTGCTTAAAGAGTCGCGGTTGCGATTGCTCTTACTATTGACACGACCTTCTCTTCTTTCTCTTTCTGTCGTGGATCTGGACTATGGCGTGTAACCTTGACATCCGTCTTTCCTTCCACCTTCTGCTCGCCATTTATGCGCGTTCACTATGCGGTCGTTTTGATCGTGCCATTCTCATTTATTTCACTCCAATTTTGGCAATTATGTATTACATCTCTCTAGTTACACTGCTTATGATCACTGCATCGCACGCAACTCAACGTTCCAACGCTCAACTATCATTTGTCACTTGACTATAATATGCACACTCCTTTTGCCTTCCGCGCACTCATGCATCATTTTTACGAATGCCTTAATATACTGTACTATCTAATTGTCGAATTTATGTACCTAGTTGAGAGATCGTCGGCGTGATTCGTCGCGTCTAATAGTAATAAAATGAAAATGAGCCTATCTATTTTTAGAACATACCAGCGTAGTTCAAACGTTCAACGTTCAATTTCCAAACCTTGATCGAACATACGCTCGAACCCTGGCCTCAGCGCTCAGCGCGTTGCACTGACGACCTGATGCAGCCGTGCTATAGTGTCCAATGAATGTGATGTCGAGCGCTCTATAAGGTCCGGAGTGATAATCGCAGATTGTCCGACAGTCCTATTGTTGAGCACATCGACATCCATCTTATCGACTTCAGAAGGAATATTTGAACAATACAAGCACCTGTATCATTCAACCGTCTGTTCCAGGTTCAGCCGCATAGAGACACTGTTCAAAAATAAATAGTTACTATTTAATGCTTATTCTTTGAGGTGCTGCTCATCGACCATCCGAAGCCACTTGATTGAAGTCTCGTGATACACGTATGTCGCTGTGGGTTGGGAATTCTACAAGATGTTGTTCCTTCAAATTTCCTTATCCTGATCCCAGACGTATATCCTGAATTTCTCATCATCGGCTCCAAGAATGACGCCTTGAAACTCACTTCAGTTTCGTCCGCCAGTTACATTTTCCGCCGAGTCTAAGGAAGGTTGGTAAAGATCGTTCCCATACACCTCAGGTGAGCCTGATCCAACACCACAATTATGTAGGGATGTTCATACGCTTCCTATTGAGCTTCGTGCAATTGTTTATCAGATATCGCTCCCACAGCGTCTTCGCGATGATGGTCTGGTCGAGGACGAGTCGCTGATTCGAATCCTGCATTTCCGGCCGCGGAACCTTGTCCAGCAGGCGCCCCAAAAGTCCTGGCGTAGGGCTGTTTTCCTATTGAGAAGACTGTCAGATTTTTTGTGAATCTTCAGTGAGTGATACCTAGGCCAGTTTCACCTTGAGACGTCGATCCTACAGCACCATAAAGTTTGGCACCAGACCCTAAGGGATATTGAGGCCTAGTACCGTCGGTGGTTCTGACCTTGCCCATCGTGTAGTTGGGATCTAGTCCATATTCACCGCGAGTGGTCTCAGGATGACCTTCTAATCCTAGATAAGTGTTTTTGTATCGTGTTTGATCAGTTTAGCATATCTATGGATAAGAGTAAAAGGGAAAATATTTACCCGACTCTGGTCCATGGCCGTATACTGCACTTGTTCCTTCCTGAAAGCCTCCTTTGCTTGACCCGGCAGCGCCGCCGCTTGTGCTAAACGCATGGCTCCCATAGGTCGGTTGAGTAGGATCAGAGGAAGCTGATTGCATTCCGTGAGAAGTCTGCCCGCCTCTTAAGTTCTCCAGCCCCCGCTGTATCTCAAGGCGTCCTTTCTCTGCGATTTCTTCATTCTGTGGGTTCGAATCCTTACCGAGCTGATCTACGGCTCCAAGTGTTTTTCCACGTATAGTTTCGCCAACGCCTGGACAAATTTAAATGGTTAAACTATTCATCGGGCACGTATCGAAGTAGGTACAACATACCATGAATGACCTCAGCGACGCCGCTAAAGAAGTCATTTCAATTCACACAGTATGATATTGCAGATTCTCCAACTGACCGTACGGACCGCATCGCTTCGTCGATCTTACCAGACCCTGCGCTGGTTCCTGTGGAAGCTGCCTCGTCGGTGTTGTGTACGGTGCTTAGATTCCCCATTTTATTGCGGCTTGAGTGTTTATAGTAGTTGGTTAGATGGATGTTTCACTTTTGGCCCAGTGCCAAATTTTAGTCTACTGGCGCCCGAGCGCAACTTTACTCTCAGCTGCACACTGGCATGATGTCATCGCAGCCGTATATGTAGATAAGATAACAACTCAATCTTCCCCCTCGACTTCATATTGATTGGACTATTTGGGGAATTCGTGGGATGTCATGCTTCCCTGCTCCAATCTAAAAAGGGGTTCTAGGCAGTTCTACCTTTGACAGGAAAGTATATCAATTTTCTTAGAGCCGCAGTGCTTTTTATGCCCTCCAATCATGGTGCACGAGCACGAAATTGACGTACCATATTACAAGAGTGCCCGAGCTGGAATCTATAAAGCTGGGCCAGTTTCGCTGGGTTTATGCATTCCCTCTTCGTTTTGTTCCTCTCAGTGCTGGCTAGCGAGTGCCTCAGAGACAAAACATCTTCGACCCTTTCTCTTTTGTACGTTCACGTCGTCTTTGACTCTGACGTTGACGAGCATGTTGATGCGAGCGGGCGTCCTTATGAGCTTCATTCACTCATGTTCGATGTTTATCTCCCTCTCTGAGGAGGTGACAGGGACATGAGTCGTGGCGGCCGCAAGGATTACCGCTCTCGGAAAATGTTCGCTCGTTGGTTGGTTATCGCCCGACTTCCTAGTTTGTTGCCCGGTATTCATCCCAGATCACACTTGCGTGTGCGTCGGTCCATACAAAGCGGAATTCTCTCGTTGTGCTCCAATAGGATGTATATTCGTAAGGCTTCCCGCGGCCGTTATGCGCCACACCTACGGACATCAGCGCTGCGGCAGACGAGCCTGCCAAAAAGATTTTCTATGCGCAGGTATGGCTCCAATCCTATTTCAGATTTTTTTCCCTAGATGATGATTGTTACCTTCTAAAGATTTTCATGGCACCGACAATTGATTTGGTCTATTGTCATTTGCTGCAAGAGAATCGTGTGTGCCCATGAGCATTATTGTACCAATTATTTGCGAACGTAGTACATCTTGTAATGTTATTCTTACTACCTCTTACGGAATACGAAAGTCAGGGAATACTCAGAATTCTTGTCGTATGAGAATGGTGTGTCCTCCCTAATAAATACTAGCGCATCCATCGCTACTTTGACTATCGCGGAATACAGTGCTATGTATAATGGCGTGTGGCAAATGGCTCCGGACTACATTTTCTGCAATTCCGGACCATCTATAATTTGAGATCATTGCATTCCGTTATCTAGGTTTTCTGTACATTGGTCCAACGCTTCTAACTCCATGAAAAGCTGTGTCGAGAAAACGCCTCCATACGCTCTCTCTATTTAAAGGACTGACCACGGGATGTGCTTATGAGAATTTTGACCCTCGAGAGTATTGTTCTAATAGGAGCTTTCAGATGCCGTCTAGTAAATCAGCTCAGTCAATGTACTAACCGCAAACCCTGGTTGAAAATTCTCACAAATTACACACAAGAAAGACTACATATGGTAGCTGCGAAGCCACTACAAGTCGAAAATAGAAATTCAAATATTCAATATTCCGAGTCGTCGGTTGTCCTGTTTCCGGACAGGTGAGCGATTCCACTCTCGCGAGGGTGCGGTGATAAAAACTCTTATGGAGTACGTGGCATGACGGTCGATTTTCATGATAAAATTGAAGAACAGTCAGGCTATGGTCAGGAGACAGAAATCCGAAAATTGATCCCCGTCGATGGCAGTCCACACCCCACTGATGTGCTCAACAGAAATCGTACACACTCGTAAAATTACCCGTCATCTTCGCTTCAGGTAAATAGAAAGCTGTTTTATGTGGCAAACACGTTTGTATGGACAGTGTGCATCTACTCGCGGGCCGAGAGGATAGCTTTCGGCGAGCGGAGTGTCGCATTGTGAATGATCAAATTATGACAGAATGTGAGCAATTAGTGACTCTGTATACTTACCTATATCTATCGCAAGATGGACCACAGATCTGACGATATATGTGGCTCAGGAGCACTGGTGTAGAAAGACAACGGGGATCATTTCAATACAAACGCAATCCTTTTGACATTTTTTTTTTCAGACCGCAGGTAGGCATTTTTGGTTAGGTATATGTGTCACTTGAGACGCCTACGGTAGGCGGGATCGAATCGGTTCGATTTTCACATTTCGTTTGTCGTACGTGTGAATGTTTGCGACGGCCCGGCCTTTTGTTCGAATCACCGTCAGATACGCCTCAAAGATGAGTGCGCGAAACGTGCAGGACACCTTCCATTGCTTGTAAGTATGCAAATACGTGTATGACAGTACCCATAGAATATAGAAAAATTGTTTAAAATGTGCTAGTCTTGTGGATCTAGTATAATCTACCCGATTCAATCACATCAGACATCCTAGTAAAGACATTCCAGGCTGTGAGGAGAGATATATCCGGACTACCCAAATCTGTATGAACTTGTGCGGCTATAGCTATAAAATCATCTGGAAAGAACTTCTCAAAGTTCTCCCTTGGTCCGACCTCTTCAGTGAGATATTGACGCAAGTCCGCAATTGTTTCTTTGGGAATACGAATGAGACAGTCAATGCCGCCAAATAATTGAGGGTGTTCGACTGCGTCCTGAGGTACATGGCCAGAAGGCATGTCTTTGTCAGCCTGACGCCGTACAGTATGTTGATTCCACCATTCGCAGAATTCGTCAAGCGCATTCTGAACAATAGGGACAAAGATCCAGTAGAATAGATGTCTGATTTAAAAGCGCCAAACATTAGAACGTCATTTGGAAAATAAATATTCAATGCATACCTATGATAATCCACATCTGGGTTAATAAGGCGGTCAGATTTTCCCTGCAAAATGACTTCACGCAAGTTGAAACCAGTTTTTAAACGTAGCCATCCCCATAATGACTCAATGACAATGTTGTGAACACTCTTTAGCAGTGCAACACTTGGGTAAAAGTCTGTGTCAATCTGAGGTGCATAAACCTCACTGTAAATATATGGTTGGATCAAAGTCAGTTTAACTGTTGATTTAATTCAACGGCTCAGATGTACGCACCGGAGACTTGCTTGAAAGGCAACTTGCCATCCGATCTCTGAACCCTTGTCGAGGTTGAGCTGCTGTGGCATGCCTGAGAATTAGAATGATAAGTTAGGATAAATACTGTACAATCTAGTGTATACCACTCACCTCCAAGTTCTTCGAGAAGATCGAGGTAGAGATATCCACAAGCGCCCGGCGAGCGGCAATCAGGAACAACATTAGCTTTAAATAGATCCCCGCTCCATTTGTCCCGGTACGCATAAATCGGAAGTCCGAGACCTCCCATCTGCAATGCAAGAGAACCTATTTTTTCATGTCCGTCTGCGGCTATCTCATGGTAAGGTCCAAGAGCCGATAATGGCTGTCGGTTGATGCGAAATTTCTTCTTACCAGGATATCTCTTTGCCGCACCTTCGGGATAGTGCTGCCGCATAATAGATCTGATAGTGTCCCTATACTATGTAATCAATAGATGTATATTGTGAAATGTAAGTGAACAGACATACCGGGGTACCTTGATATCACGATCTTTGAGCCTCCCTCTAAAGTAATTGGGTCCATTATGCTGCGTGACATCTTTTTTGACCTCATCAAGGACAATCTGGACAACCTCTTCTGGTGCTAGCTTAAGTCTCCGAGCCGAAGGGATCCCAAATTTGCGCTCTAGCTGGTTTAGCTTGAATAAACTTCACAATATATTAGACAAGTTATTTATAAAGATATAGTAGACGGCGGATGCATGTTACCTGATATCCAAACTGTGATCTAGAATTAATCGTGCTAGCTTCTGTGACTGCTGAAGGCCCTGACGAGAGTATTTAAACAATGTTTCTTGAAGTATTTCATCTGGTGGATCTAGGAGATATTTCAGTGCTATAAAATAGATGAGAAGGGAAAATAAGACTTACAATTCTTTTTACCCGCACCATTCACACCTGCTTTGTTCACCATGTTATTTGGACAGTGGAAGGCAAGTGGGTCTGTGTATAATCAAGAAAAAAAGCAGAATTTATATCATTGCAATGACCTTGGCTGCCGAACGACAATGAGAAGGCATTGAAATTCGTCATACTCCATAAGCACGGAAAACAGAACGTCCGTATATTTGAAATTGGATTTAATGGTCTGAAAATACTGCGGATATTCAAGGCAAGGCTTAATCAGGTCTCCCATAATGTGTAACTACGTCTTGAACCACAAGAAATACCCCATCCAATGCGTCTATGACATAGCTATCACAGTGCTTCACGGAGATACACATTCTCTAACTTATTCCGCAGCAATATCTGTGGAGATTATACGTTAGAACCTTTGGATACTATGCAGAAAGTTATGGCGAGACAATAGCTCCTCTTGCATAGTCAGTAACTATGTCATAAAAGACCACCAAGCCCCGTTTGAACCATGATGATAACATTACAGTGTGGGGTATTCCATATTTTACTGCGCAATGATACCGTCATTTGGACTTTCAGTTAGTATAAAAGGTCAGAATATTGGAAGGGTACTTTACTTGACCATGTCTAATATGTCACTTCCAGATCGTACTATGAGGCCTCCTCCAAACCCTGTTGTTCCTGTTCTTTGTGAAGGATGTGGGAATACATTTCCACTCCGTCAATCTAATGGACTTGAATGTCCAAAATGTGTTCTCCTTGCCCAACATGAAATCAATTCAGATAGGTATAAAGACATTCAGGTATGCTGTCTCAACTTCTCCGCTTCAAACCCAAATAGGAACTCATATTTCTAATTATAGAAATGGCCCCAGTGCTGCAAGTGCGGGTCCACGCGGCGTAACATGGCTTCAGCGACAGTTGCAATGGTTGCATGGGCAGGAGAATTAACCTGTGGCTCCAGTGCATGCACAAAGGGTACTCCAGCTGAGGTAATAGTGCAAGATTCACGACGTACGTCTTCATTATGTGATCACTGATCACTAGCACTAAAGCTAATACCTGAAATACATACAGGCGTCTTCGGACAAAGAGTTGAAGTTGATTCGGAAAATCCGCTTCCCGCATCCCAGACCCAGCCATTGTATCCCAGACGCTCAGGATTGGTCCAGAGTGCATTGAACGAGGCATCACAAGCCCGCACGATTGCTGTTCGCGAAAGACTTGTTGGAAAACAGTCTTCAGCAATGCGGGCTGGCCTTAGCATTGCAGATCTTGGAACAGTAAACACAACACAGTCTCTTTTATATCATGAGCATGGAGGTGGAGTCCCAGGTGAAGATAAAGTATGGATTGGCTGGCAGGTAAGTTCTGATCCCCAACTTCAGACCCATTATCATACTGTAGCTCTATTCTAATATCAAGACTATGTTATAGGTCCGCTCCAATAATACCCCAAAGAGGATCGATCCTGACCTTGGGGGAGGGTTTAAAAAGCATGCTATGTCTCGCTTTATGCCCGGTACTTACTCCCAGTATTTTACTTCAATTTAACTTGACTAACGCCTGGTTATCTATATTTAGATATTAAGGCAGAGATTCTCGCTACCATCAACGTCGACTGGATAAGATCCCACTATTACTCGATTAATCCGTAAGTGTTATACTCCCTTTCCTTATCGTATAGACGCCAAAACTAATCACAATATTGCTCTTTCAATTCTTAGTGAGGAGACTTCATTTAGGTGGAGTGGAAACCGGACTTTGGACCCGAACACTGCAAATCTTTCAGCCCAGGAATTCTATGATTATTACAATCGACCCTCTGAAGGCAATGCTGCTATTAGGAGTGTCGATGTTCCAGCATTTTTCAAAAGCACGGTAAAAGGGCAGAAAGGGCCAAAGCTATTTCTGGAAATCTACATTGATCATGCCGCTGTGCGTAGTGACTTGATCAAGTCATGTTAATTCCACTGATCTTTGTATTTTATAGTGGCTCCGTCGTACTCAGGGTCTGTCCGATGAAGATAATGTGTCTAGCATGGCTGTAGCACAACACAAGAAACGAGGAAGAAATGATTCAACTGCATCCATTACTTCTGCCAAGGCGAAGCAACCAAGGGTATCAGGAGGTGAGCTAGTCATTATCTCTCAAGTTATTCCAAATCTCTGACTAAATATTTATGCTTGCTTTAGGCGGTGTAATTCTCCAGTCAGAATTTAATACTACTGCGAATAGAACACGTCGCCTCGGAACTACACCTGAGATACGTACAGGTTGCAATGAAGTTACACTTGAGAAGCATGTGTGTGTTGCAGATGTTGTAGGAGGAGCCTCCAGCATTATGGGTACTGGAAATACACTCACCGGATCACTTGCCAGTCGGCCGTTTGGTCGTGGAAGCATGAAACTTGCATACGATGTGAGTATCTCAAATAATTCCATATTCTCATGAGTGAATCTATATCTAATACCTCTATTTCAGCTTTATATCGACGGTGGAGAACATCTTGTGGCGAAGCGATTCTTTCGCTTGGATTCCAATAGTTCAGCCAATGATGAAAGCCAAGTACCGAATGAGTACGATCATCAAGAAGCAATAGAGAACGAGGGTCTACGACTCGCTGAAGGTGCTTGGTTCTTGAGAGAGTTCTACAAGTACTGTTCTCTTCCAGAGTATTCAGATATTGCAATTGAGAAAAGTATGTTTACTCTACCAGCCTCAGCTTCATAGACACTAATCAATCTGTTCAATAGATATCCAATTTGCCACTGCTTTTGTTGGGAAGGAAGTCTCCCATCCTCGCTCGCATGCCTCAGGGAAAGCAACAGATATGGGACAACCATTAGTCTGGTGGTTGATTGAACCAAAGAGGCCGTCAACAGTTATCAAGTTCAGCGGCACCCTAAAGCATCCAGTATCTCGTCAAGATATTCTAGGCCTTACTATCTATGCAATTGCACATTTCGTTTATCTTCTGAGCAAGGGAACGCGGGTCATGGCTGACATCCAAGGTACATATTATTTCTGAGTCAGAACTCGCTTGATTAACGCCAATATTATTGTGAAGGAACTGCAAGTCACATCAATGGAAAGGACACGATGGTTTTATTCGATATCATGACGCATAGTACTACCGGGTAAGCAGTGCTTACAGGATTCCAGACTTGATCACTAAGATATAGACAATTTTTTAGTGATACAGGCATTGGGGATTTCGGTGATGAAGGTATTAAATCATTCCTACGAGATCATACCTGCGGAAAGGTCTGTCGAGGACTAGGTTTGCACGAAAAACAAATAGCAGGACATAATGACGACGAAGAAAGTTCTGATGAAAATGAAGAAGTTGAACAAGACAAGGAAAAGCAAGATTATGACCAAGATAATGGAGCTGAGGTTGAGGAGGGTGAAGTTGAGGAGTAGTAAATAATTTGACTTAGTTCTTCTACCTACTATGTTTAGTGACTCTGGTCAGTTCTACTGCCACAAATACTATCATGCAAGAGCTATTTTTTGGACTCGCCCTTAGTCAAACCATTTCTAATGCAAAAAACTTATTTCATAGAAATCTGGTTTATGTGGAAGGCGCAATGGCATGATTGAGGTCTGCGCGCTTGAGCATGAGCGGAGTTCGAAGTGCACGTTTGAAGCGGGTGCCGTCTATTTTGCTCATAACATTGTGAATACTGTCGCGCAACAGAATTATTTCAAAAACTTGGCATGCTGAAGATGCTTAAAATAAAATCCAAGTATTTTCATCGAAATTTGGTTCTTGTGGAAGTTCCTACGACATGAATGAGGGAGCTAACACGGATAGGAGCGGAGTTTGAACTGTTGATAAGCGCCCATGGCGCGGCGGCAAAACAACCGTAGTGTTAGGACTATCCGTACTCCAGCCGTTAGAGAATCAAGAGATCTGTGATTATTACTTAACGTGGCTTGACTCTTAGGAAATGGGCCGTGGATTAGAAAAAGATTAACGCATACACGAGCAAAGAAGACTAGTACACAGGAATATTGTAGCGAGACGTAGCGAGAATTGAGCGAGCATTGAACTAGCGAGCATTGTAACCGACAAGCATTGAACACGGCCTTTGGATCATAACCTCTTCACCACAACCGATATTCTATTTTAATTACTTTCATGGTTCTGCCTGAGATATAAGTTGGACACAAGGTCTACATTTCTAAGCTATTTTCTGGCTTGCATAGCATCCTAGCACATTTTAAACAATTTTTCTATATTCTATGGGTACTGTCATACACGTATTTGCATACTTACAAGCAATGGAAGGTGTCCTGCACGTTTCGCGCACTCATCTTTGAGGCGTATCTGACGGTGATTCGAACAAAAGGCCGGGCCGTCGCAAACATTCACACGTACGACAAACGAAATGTGAAAATCGAACCGATTCGATCCCGCCTACCGTAGACGCCTCACGGCAAAGACGTTCTATGATGACAGACGTCGACGTCGATACCTTCAATAATTATACTTACTCACGATTGGGCAGAAAGTCGTGGCGCCGGCGCTGAAATTATTCATAGAAGTCTTTCTCATATATACTCCTTTCAAATTCCCAGAGAGCATTATTTTCTCGCAGCAGCTTGCCGCGATGAATAGATAGATAACTTTTTATGACATCTCAGCTTCCGCCGCATCAGCTTAATAATCATCCTGATTTTGGCATACATAGTGCTTCAATACCGTTCAAATTCGGTCGCCTTCCAGGAGAAGAGTGAGTCCTTCTTGCTTCTATGTTTTCTCTATATTTCCGTATTCTTTTAGGCTCAATTTTGTCATAGTCGAAGAACTTCAACGGCGTTGATTTGTCCATGGTCGTGAATTTGAAGTCCGCGACACTGATAGGAACAAGACCAAACGACACTGATAGGAACAAGACCAAACACACCTATCCAATCGTGGGCCTTCTTGATGATCAGATGGATCAGATGTTCATCTTCTCATCTTCACAGTTGTCGAAGTCTATTTTCTGCGTGACATCCCGCGATATTGGACTTGTCGAACACCAATTCCCAGTTCGGACAGCAGTGGACCTCTTCGGGTATCGCTTCTGGACCTTGCTTAACTTGTCAGTGTTCTGAACTTATACAAAATGACAAGAAGAATGCGAGCGAAGTGGCATTCAGAGAAGATGGTGCATACACAGTCCAGCCGGTTTCCGATTTAGAAACATGACCTCAAGTCGTCCAAAAGAGTGGGAGAGGTCTATGTACCAGGGAAGTTTCTCCCTCTTTTTTTTTTTCGGTCTGTTGAATCTGAATCCGACAACTACTCGCAGTGTATCAAGACGTCGTCTATGATGAAGCACTCACCGGGACTGCGCTTTTCGTCGATCGAAAGCCTTATGCTCCCATGGTAGGTGCAACCTGATACCGTTTCTGAATGAATCTTGTCTGGTAGTTCTGCGTTTGAAATGTCGAAACTAACTGCTCATCGAATTTGAACATGGTGATCTGCCTCATGCACCGCCTCTCCGACGTCTCGACTGAAATTTCTATGTTTATACAAGATAACCGCGTGTTCGGGAGGAGGAGGCGATATCCAATAGTAGACCAGCCAAGGCCCATGTAATGACAGAGAAAGTACGCGACTCTACGCGACTCCGTCGACTCAACTCTACGCGATTCTTGGAATGGCCCATTGTTATTACTGGTACTGTTAACGATCATTCGACAGGATAAATCTCTGCCTCAATCAGAAAGAACATCGGCGTTCGGCGTCAGCGCTCAACGCTCAGCAATCCTATTGGATCTCCATAGCTTTTCTACCTCGCCGATCTGCGACAATAAGGCGCTATATACATAAGGGTGAGAGCTTTCTCCGCAGGCGATTCCATTACTGAGCAAATTTTGTACATAGCTGTTACCTCATCCTCTGCTTCTTTATCAAGCGGATGGCGCGAGGACATTACGATAAGCCTCTGCGTCTTTGAGAACGTTAACAAGGTCTCTCCCGAGTCCATCCCGATTGGACGTACGGATCTCATGGCTTCTGCTGTCTAACTTAGGATTTCTGGGCGTTCGCTGAAGAAAACTCTTAAGGTACCCGTTGGTTAGACTTGGGTACGCGCTGGTACGCGACTATTTTGATTACTTTTGCTCCACTCGCCGCTCGGCAACTTGACAGCACATCCTCCAAGCATTCAGTGGGGTACCAAGTACTGACGTCGTAGATGATGCTCATTTAGCGATAAAATGCAGAAAATCTGAAAACTTGAACAATACGTCCACGAATTTGGACCTATATTCGGACGACTTCTGATGCAGAATGTCTGATTTTCGTCAGATTGTGCCTAATGTTTTGTTTTTCATAGTCGTCCCCGATGTATTGGCATCCTCCAGAATGCTAACGAGTTGACCATAAAACATAGCGACGGATATATGTGTGCTAGGCTGCAAGTTGTCGCCCTCTGTGAACTCGCAAGCATTCACATTGATTGTACAGCGTGGAACTCCTTTAGGTGCCTGATTTATCTCTGTTTCTTCCTTGATATTACTTATCTAACTTTTATCCCCAAAACTGCGTGTCTTTTGTACCAACGCTCCGTCGCCCTTGTTCTAGACCCCAAGAGCCATCCAGCTGAATGGAAAACTCGACGGATTGTATGATGCAATGGATTCAGCAGGAGCCTCTTAGCGCCCTTCAATTGCAAAGAATAGACGACATCGACCGGTTCTTCAATCTAGACTCGTTCGATCTCAGTCCTGGTATCTCTTCGGAAGGCTTTCACTCGTCTCCCTTATTGGTGAGGAATCTATAGACTTTGTCTCCTTCATTCATTTCGCTAACGCCAGGAGCTCTTAAAGTCGCCAGAGTCTCGACTTCCTGTGCCCACGGACGAAGCAGACATGGTATCAGTGTCTTCTGTTTTCTTTCCCGGATCACACAAAGACTCCTCTGATACCATCTTTCGCTCTTCCGACTCGGTTCTCTTCTATGTCCATTGCGACACCGTCTTGAAGGCCTCGAAGCAAGCATTCAAGCACTTCCTCGATGCTCCTTTGAGTGATCCACGGTTTAGAGATGCAGTAACCGACATTCCCGAAACATCCTCGGTTCTCAACATTATCATTCATACGATCTACGGCCTCTCGTGCGCGAAGCATTCTCCAGACTTTGACGACCTGGAAAAGGCCGTGGATCGTATGCCACTGTATGGAATACACCCAACAAAACACATGCTCCCAGATACCCCACTCTTTGATACCCTCCTCTCCCATTCCCCAGTATACCCCATCCGAGTCTACTCCATTGCCGGAAAGTTCGACGCGTACGAGCTGGCTGTAAAGGCGTCGTCCCATCTTTTATCTTACAAACTGTCGGAGCTGAGTGACGAGTTAGCCATGAAGATGGGAGCCACTTACCTTCGACGTTTGATGACGCTTCACATTACCCTCACCGACACACTCAAAAAGATCCTCCTACAACCTCCTCACCCACATCCTTCGACACGAAGGTGCAATTTCGACGATCAGAAGAAGTTGAGTCGCGCTTGGGCGCTTGCTGCTTCATATTTGGCTTGGGACTCGAGGCCAGGTACGTCATGGTTTCACATCGGTCGGTGCAGTTCGTTCATGAAATCAGATCTATCTATTCACCAAATGCAGAATACGTTGGTGGCCCTGGGTGATTATCTTGACTGCGACCAGTGCAAGGAGGTCTTGAAGACTAGAATCAAAGAAGTAGTTGTCAAGTGGGTTAATGTTGTGGTACGTCAATGCATACAGTAAAAATTTTAACCGTTCACTTACTTTCAATTGAAGCGCACAATATAATCTGCCTATATACCCTGTGACCTCTCACCGCATCAGCGCTCCGGAATGGGTGAATATTTCTCTTGAAGCATTGCTTCTCGGTTTGCATAAACGATCAAACCGTTCGAACATTTCTATGGTTTTTAACTTCTTGGGGTGAAAATAATCCTGAACTCTTCAATCACTTCTTTGGGCTTTCTTTTTGGTATATCCAGTGTTGTCTTTTTCTCGTCCAATACCCAGGTTCTCGTTCCTAGTGAGTTTCATTTTGGCTCATACCCGATAGCCTAGATTAAATTATATTTAAAATAATTCATCCATGTATTACAAACACGAATTAATACTACAGTCATTCACATTCACCGGTCCTTGAGACAGCGAAATCTTTCGCGCGTATTATATTCTTAACTATGATACATTTCAGTAGGTGTATACTTATGTTACAATTGTTACAATGTGACATCCATCTACGTCTCTGAACTTGCTTGAAGGATGTGCACGGATATGCTGATACCTATCTGGTGCATTTGGAGACTCGCTGCGGATGTGTTACCGACCACATGCGTTATCTTGGCACTAAGATGTGATAAAAATCCGGAGCACGGCGATAGAACTGATGTTTTTGGCGACGCGCAGTCAGAGGACCCAAGATTTATATAATTACTTGAAGCTTGAGGATTGTATTCCCCGGCTCTTGACGCGTCTATTGACATGTCCCTTCAAGCGGGAGATGAAGAAGCGCAGCTATTGGAAAAGGAAAATCCTGTTGTTCGCCCAGAGCCTTTGCGATTATGTGCAGTCGTTCCTGACATCTACTGGCCCCATGAATCTGACTGATAACGCAACAATTTCTAGCTCACCTCTGGAAAGCGGCCAAGACTTATGAAGATGCATTCGAGTTTGACCCTTACATCCTTTATTTGAGAGCTGTGAGCCTGTTCTATTGTGTTTATTCTGATTGTATTTTTATTGTCAATGATGCGCTATATTCGATTCTCGAAGGGCGAAAAACCATCCCGTCCGGTGACACGAGCTCAGAATCTGGCGGTACTAGGTCTCTGGTCGATGAACGAGATATTTTTAACAGTCAATGGTGGTAGCGCCTCAATGCTCGCGTGAGGAATTCATTATCTGATTGAATAGTACTCTTACGAACTATCGGTGATATTTTGCAGATTCCCGAATTTCTTTGGCGAAAAGACGCCTTTCGAACGCTTCATTAACACCCTGTCGACGATAATTATGGATGCAGATAAGAAAACAGAGGAACAGAAAAAGGTTCGCACCTTCATGGCTACTACTACTGGCATCCGCACGTCCTTAACAACGTTATTTCATTTTCTTGTCGCTGTAGAGAAGCCAAGAAGCAATTGTGAAATCCAAAGCTACTTTAGACGCAACCATTCGCGATCGACTGGTAGACATGATTTTTGTAGCCCTTGTAGCCACAGAGCCTGCAAGCCAAGGAAAGGGCTATGGTGGTACCCTGCTCGAAGCTATGAACGACATCGTACGATTTTTTTCTTCAGGATTTGGTCATTATTACCGACAACAAAATTCTGTGTAGGCCGACAAGGAGGGCAGGGCCATGTGGCTCGCCTCAAGCAATGTGCTCAATGAGACCTTCTACAATTCGCATGGATTCCAGACTATTGGAACATATTATATGGGCGAAGGCAATCCTACATGGACCGAAAAACCAGTCCCCGTCCAACTTGTAAGGCGCTGATCCTCTCAGTATGCATCTCAAGCAAGAGGTTAACACTTCATTCCAGATGGTGAGAGAACCCAAGAGCAAGCTGAAAAACGGAACGTTAACGAGACCAACTGGTGCCTCACACATGCGTGTCGACCCAACGTTCCCCTTGCGTTCCCTCGTTTGATCGACGGTGTGGCGGTGCAGGCAGCTCGGCAGGCTCAGCGGAGCCCGAACCTCGTAGACTGCGTTTCTGTGTCGTAGCTACGCTTACAACCAATCCATCTGGGTTTTCCTGCTCACACCAACCCGCTGCGGCTACTCCTGAGTCTTCTCCAGTCCGGACCCCTCCAACAGCACTGATGAAGGAAGATACCGTCGGGCACGATAATGTAACCTTCTGTAGTTAAATGTGAAGCTTTCCACAAGCGTCTCGAACAGTCTTGATGCGTCAAAGTGGAAACCTGTAAGATAGATAGGCCTTGACAATTTTTGACGTAAAGCACAAGCTGGATAAAAACACGTTGTCGTTATAGCACTCCCCCGCTTGTGCCTTTGGCAAAATAAACTGGGCCAATGTCCGTCAATCGGTACTGCGTAGCCATATTTCGATCAGTTAGTTTGATCATATTCGACGGTGAAGAAAATCCAGAATGCAGAGATATCTATACAAAAGTCAGAACAGACATTCGGAAAAACAAAAACTTAGCGTAATACCTCCCCGCTGACTTCTCCACTCCTCCCGCTCGAAAGCGGCCGTATTTCCAAATGATAATTGCTGATTTGAAGTAGATGCCGAAACAGATCGTCCGGTTCATTTAGTGTCACGATATGGTGGCGAATTAAAAGAGTCGCGTTGGCCTGTACACACATAAATAAGACTCCAATTCTTCGTTCCAGGGATAATTCAGACGTACCTTGAGGCACACAGAGCGTAGGGCGCGAGAGAAATAGTTGATTTCGAGAGCGGGGAACCCTATCCATTCCAGCATCGCGATATCGTCCAGTATGATCAGCGGTGCGTTGCTCTGCGCTCGATCCAAAAACGTTTGCACAAGATCCACCAGCACGCGTAAATTTGCATTCGTGTTCGGTTTCTGCTCATCGACGACGTTTGAGGGCGGTTGCACTTCACCTAAGACATCGACAAACTCAAGCGTGCCCGCGTCGAGATGCTGTTGCAAGTTTACGTTCTAAGATAGCATGGTCAATTTTAAGGCCATCCAGGTAGACGCCTAGAATTCTGAAAGTAGAAAAAAAAACGAACAGATTTCGATGCGAGCACTTTCCACCTTAATACACCCTCCGAGACGGATAGAATGAGCGCGTTTGGGTTCTTGCGTTCTTTGAGATGAGTGGCGAGCGTGCGGTGAAGCAAGAAGTCGGCTGACGCGGCCAGCTCGTCAGTTATCAGCAAGATTATGCCGTCTGGAAGGTCGGAAGGCTGTAACATTTTGCAGAACGTGGAAACGGTATTGGTCAAGTTGTAGTACTACGCCAAGAATGAAAGAAAGAGATGTTTGGCTAACGTCTGGGTTCACAACAAATGATTTCGAGTTGACTGGACTTCACGGGAAAAATAAACGACTTCCAGTGTGGAGTTCCCAGTCCAAATGCAACGCTGCCAATCCAGAAAGTCGCGACGAAAAAGTTCAGAAATCGACATGGACGGATGCCTTCTCAACAGAAAAATCCACTTAATAAATTACTGAGCATCACGCAGCACACTGCATATTGCGCAACATCCAAGTACCATAAGACCCATATACATATGCCTAAGTACATACAAGGTGACGACTGGCTGGTACTCAAGCCGTGCATCATTTGAAGACCAAACCACTCTAACGCAAAGAAGGCATTCAGAGCTTGGTGAAGCTGGCGGCGTTGAGAGCCTGTCCGCTGGCCTTGGCGCGCTTGCGGAGCATCTGGGTGGACTTGGTGCCACGGTTACCTCCACCCCATTGACGGCGTTGCTCGTCGTACTTGTCGGTGCTAGGGGAACAACGTTAGAAAAAGAGAGAGAAAACGGCATGTAAAGAACGTACAAGTTGGCCTTGGCGGCATTGACGATGGTGGTAAGCTCCTGCTTGTCGTCACTCTTCACTTCCTGGATGGCGACAACAGCGGAGGTCTTCTTGTGGACTACTGTACCAAGACGAGCCTTGCCCTTGACAATAACGTAGGGGACACCCATCTTGCGGCAGAGGGCGGGAAGGAAGACGACGAGCTCAATGGGGTCGACGTCGTGGGCGATGACGACAAGGGCAGCCTTCTTGGCCTCAATGAGAGCGACAATGTGGTTAAGACCATATTTGACGAACAAAGGCTTCTTGGAGTCCTGTTCAAAGTTTTTAGACAAACGCGCATCGTCACAGAAATTTTTCAAGTACCTTGGCATCCTTCTCCTTGTCCTCAGCAGCAGCAGCAGCGGTGGCAAGAAGGCGAGCCTTCTTCTCCTGCTTGGACTCAGGGCGATACTTGTTGAGGAGCTTGAACAGCTGGGTAGCGGTGTTCTTGTCCAGGGTGTGCGAGAATTGGGCAATGGCGGGGGGGACCTTCAGGCGCTGGCTGAGAATGACCTTCTGGCGTTGAAGGCGGACATACTCGGGCCACTTGACGAAGCGGGTGAGGTCGGTCTTGTGTTGAATGTCCTGACCTTCATTCACAGATGAGACGAGAATTCATGAAGAAAAAGAAATTGAACGCACCAATACCGAAGTTCTTGGGGGTAGCCTCGAAGAGAGGGTTCTTCTTAGCCTTAGTGGCCTTGCTGGCTCCGAAGGGAGCAGCAGCGGGCTTCTTTCCGGTTCCAGTTTTGGCTTTGGGAGGCTGGTCATTGAGACGAAGTCAGCAATGCGATCTTAGAAAAGGTCACAATGCGCCTCGGAGCTCTAGCGCTGTGTGCATCGAGACACACACAGCCCAGCGTTGAACACTTCATCGCCGCACAAGCAGCTCGGCGTTCGAAAGTCATGAAGACGATGTCTTTGGCCTTTCACAGCTGATACGGTTCTGGAGGGCGGTTTTAGTAAGTTAGATGTTCGAAGGTCATCCAAAGTGAAGACGTACCATCCACCTCAGAGTATTGCTATTTCGTTATGTATCCCTCGATGGATGAACCGCTACTAGTGTAGCTCCTCGGTGCGAAATATGTTGGCTTACCATTTGATCGTTAGTGCTTGAGGATGACGGCGATGGCGATGAGGATGCTTCCACGCGACACCAGTGGGTTGCTATATCACAAGGTTCAAGCTCCGCTTCAATTTCGGTCCCGCGTATGCGCGCCCGCTACCACTCTTGATACCGAGCGCTTCATCCCCCAGTCATTCCGACCCATACATATCATTCCTGCGAGGAGCTTGCATATGCATCTGCTAGCGTTACATTTAAATAATTGATTTTTATATTAGTCTGCATTACTGAAACACTCCGTAAGTCTAAGTACTTATTGTAAGTAGTAACATGTACATATTCTAACTCGCATTCGCAGAGTATAATAAAGGTGAGAGATCCGACGCAAAAAAAAAAATCTCAAGGTGCGCTAGAGACATGTCCCATACCTCTATTTGTGAACATCCGAACCTCTGTCTAACATTTCGAGGGTGTCGCTTTCCATAGGTTGTGACTAGAATTTCTGACTGCTCTGGAGTTCATTGACAAAGGAGGGGACGCGAACGATATATTTGTCAATACTTTGTCCTGGGGCGATTTCGACGCATGATTGTCGGTTCCGAAGTCGATGGTCGCGACTGAATTTTGCGTGTTGAGGATTAACTGGATAAGAGGCCTTTAACAGAGTATCCCTTGATTAGAATGGACTCGCTTTCAAAGAGAAAAAAATGCACTGAAAACATAGTAAATGCAACATTCAATATTATTTCACTCCGCTTCGTGGAAGATCTAAGGATAAACGGAGTTTGTAACTGAAGAAATCCTAACTGAAGATTGTTCAATACTGCATATCGCAATGAGTCAGAAGAAGATATCGCACACCTGGAAGACTGCGAAAATTAATCCTGACTCAATTATGGTCACTAGTAGGTGATCATCTTGGTTTCAGGCCAAAATCACTGAAAAGAAGTGGCTACTAGTGCATCAGCAAAGGATGGGCAGGAACAAAGGAGAAAGTAACCCTGCATACCAAAGCTTCCATCCGATCAATAGCGTCGTAATGATGTTGGCTGCTAAAGATAACGAAAGGCTAAGAGGCCATTGGCCGTGATCGCTATATTGGTACTGTCGAGATGCAAATGCGATCCAGGTTCCTTTAGAGATGGTGTTTGACATGATCAGCATGACCACCACTTTAGCTTTCAAATACAAGGCTCACCGAGACTGCCGAGGAGTAAAGCCACAGGAAGAGCCATCACTCATTTATGAGTGGTATACAGCGCCCACGCCCTCCAAATAACAATCACACCACTGATGTTCATCTTTCACGAAAATCATCTGAGCCAAATCATCAAGATGGAAGCAAGCCACGCATAGGAACTGCTTCCAACACAGATAAAGATATTCATTATGGCCTGCTCATACATTCTTATCTTTTCTTCCAGCGGTAAATCAAGATGCTCCACCAGTAAGATGGCCGCATCTCAAGGATTGCCCCAGTTATCCCGCCCATTGAGCCGTTCCGAGAACAAAATTAAGAAGCATTCCTAGAAAAATGACATATGAGGTATTGGTTTTGAAGTCATGTTTGCTTCACAGCCATGAGTAAACATTGTATTTCAGGATGAGCTCAAGGCAAACTTCGCTCACAGCATGGTAACTGCAGAGGCAGCGAATAATAGCAGAAAAATGCCTGACAATTTAGAATGATGAAGCATGTCATTCCAACTTCCAATGCAACAGAAAGCATTCCTTCCAAGGTACCAATGAGTACAAGCAAGTAGAACAGCCCCAATAGTTGGATCCCTATGACTTAAAGAATGGTCGAATCATCGATTGTTGCCATTGCGGGGGATGAAAAGGCGATGCAGGCAGCAAATGGACAACCTTCTATTTGTGTGGCATCTGTGCGAACGGCCTGAAGTACAGAGAAAGCTCTGCATGATAGATATATGGGCGCGAGAAGGTCGACCTCCAGCGCTCCCGTCAAATCGGTTTTACGACAAAAATAAATCATCAGTTCATAAAGGCGAAAGCCTTGATGAAAGTGATCACCATTAAGTAGGTCGGGATCGTCGGGTCCAGGAGCCGTAGGACTGAACAGAATTAGTCCATAGTAGACTGATGATCATGGCAATGCGCAGAGCTTTGTTGTATTCTGCAGATGCGCCGGGCATGAGCACTATCTGGATCATGATGAGGATTTAGAACGATGTTGGATATGAGTTCAGAAGCTGGTTAATGTGAAATCCTTCCAAAGGTCAACACGAAAATTGAGGCACGCTGAGATAGAGTTTGTGCATATGTCCCAGATCCGAATTGTTGTCAGTGAGACGTATTGTTTGTTAGATGCCCTTGAAATTGCCTATAGACGCCGTTTCCATTTCCGCAGCCGGAGTTCAGAGTTATAGCGACCACTCTTCACCACTGTCGTTCTGTAAGTCAGTACATTCGCCACGTCACAAGTGAAGCGCGCCGCGGATATTTCAAAGAAAGAGATCCGAGTCAGGCAAGAAAAATTCGGCCACATCTGATATCTGTTCCATTGGAGACTCGAGGAGTAAGTCGAAATCAAATCTTCGGAACCCAGAATCCAGGTAAGTCCCATAGGCCCCGAGTTTATGTTGAGTTTATGGTCAGCAGTGACACAAAACGCACGACTCGGAAGTGGGCAGGCGGAGTGTCAAATATTTAAAGTTAGGGCGAATTTTGGACGGCGGCGGCGGCCCTTTCTTTCTTTCCCTGAACATTGGCTGCGCGCGGAAGGCTGGACAAAGAGACCTGGGACTCAGCTGAGATTCAGCCAACGAAGCTGCTAAGTTTTGTTTTCTCGGTATCATACTATCGATTAACTTTTCGACTTCTCCCACAGCAGATCTAGCCTCGCAGAATTCATGTTAGGTAAAGTTAGGTAAAGGCGGTCTTTCGAGCGCATTCAGCGCTCAGCGACGGGGCCCAGCCTGCATTTTGATTTGAGCATCTGAAGGAAGCGAAGAGAGAAAAGAAAGTTCGTTCGAAGATTTCAATTGGACATTGATCACACGTCCCCTGAAAACAAAGTATTTATTTGATTCGCATTGATTGACCCTGAAATATACGTTGCTCTGACCCTAATCACCAACCCGATTGAACATAAAACCCGATTGTTTGGAAATAATGTTGGTCAACTTTTCCCCCATCGACCGCCTCACCTTGGACACCTGGTGTGTGCGCCTCCATATTCAGTGTTTCATTCGTCTCGGAGACTCATCATCCTTAGCAGGTAACGGCAATGGATATATGCGCCGGCGCGACGTCGCTTCCTGTCGAGATTCTCCAAGAGATTTTCCAATGGACGAGGAACTTTCGCGACCCGTTCGTGAGGATGGAAATCCCACTCATCCTCGCCTCCGTTTGCACTTGGTGGCGCTTCATCGTGTTTGAAACCCCCTCGCTTTGGTCGACGATCGTTGTCACTCACGTCGTGCGCCGGCATCGTTCACTGGAAAACCATCCGGAGGACAAGCAGGCCGAATTCGAGCGATTCAAGTTCTTTCTCAAACAATCTCGACAATCGTTGTTGGACATATACGTGCAGCTCGCGACCTCAAATCGGGACAAAACGCTCATTTCTTGGTCTCCTCCAAATCCTACGCTCAGGGGCGGGCCGAGGTCGTCTGTGTCGGATCTGGCGTTAATCCTTGCGCCTCATGCGCCTCGTTTCCGACGATTTCACGTATTGAGCACGCGATATTCCCCGGTCAAGGAACTCCTCTCCACGTTCCCGCAAGTCGCCATGCCGCGTCTCGAGGAGCTCCATATAGACAGGATGCATCGGTTATACTCCCAACTGCACTCGGATTGTCCTCGAACATGTCCCGAAACCCTTGCCTTCCTCAATATACACCATATCAACGCGAACGATGCCCAAGAGTACTTCCACGATAATTTCCCGGCACTCAAATCGATCGCGTTGGCATCTATCCCCCTTTTACTCCCCGTTTTTACGCCGACACATCTAACGTCATTGAAGATGACTTTGCCTCAGCTAGAGCTCACCATGGGACTTCGCAACCTTCTCATGGCAAATGCTCATAGTCTGGAAAAGCTTAGCTTCATGGCTACGCATACGCTGAGCGCCTTTGAACACAGACAGCTCAATGTGTCTGTAGCCCCCGAAAATTTGATCTCATTCCCTGCCATCAAGAAGCTGGAGGTCTCATTCGCCGACCCGGACACATTTCTTCCTCTCATTTCGATCCTACGCTTCCCAAGTATGACAAGTCTAAGAATTACCAACGTACAAAGGACGATCACTTTCCCTACAAAGCAATTCTTCGAGGCTTTGTTCGCATCGGTTCCTTTCGATCGAATAGAAGAGTTGAATTTGGAAAATATTTTTACGGGTCGTGCACCGCTTAACGCAGACAACGCCCAACCTCCATCATTGTATCCTTGCCGTATCCTCAATAATCTCACTTCACTCGCAGCGCTGACTATCACCGGCGTCGATCATTACATCCTCCATTATCTAAACTCGCCGACAGCCCTCATCGCGTCTGATGCAGATACATCTTCACCCGCCAAGGCGGTGTCTTCCATCTTTGACGCATCTGCATCTGATCCCGACCGGCGACGACGCTGATCTGGAGAACCTGATGGTCTTTCTGCGCCAACGGTCGAGCTTGACATACGACGACGGCAACCGACTGCTCCACGAGCTGACAATTTCGGGACCCCCGACTTGGATGGATGACCTCAAAATCCTCGCCCTGCGCCGCCTTGCCCGCAGCGTCCTATTTTTATTCCCTACATATCCTCAAAGATCCGGGGGTATATGGGATGACGATTTCCCAACACATTCAGCTGTTGACCTGTCGGTGGAGACCAGTGACTTGGTCTGACTGTGTGAGCCTACTACTTATGGTTTCGTTGACTATTATACAACTGCGATTAAAGTTTACATCCTGACGAACATATGTGCATACACACATAGATACTTTGTACTGTATAGCAGGGCCTAGGTAGCATCAAGGCATGGTAGCCAACGCGTTATAGATCTGGTGGATAGTCGGCCGCGTATTTGGCCACTTCTTCCAACAACTTTCGACTAACCTCCAGAGCTCAGAACTCATGATCGCCGGCTTGGGAGGGCGCTGACCCGACAGAATTTTCTGTGCGGCGTAATCCTGCAATTTGGTTTCAGGAAACGGCACCTCTCCAGTGTACACCTTTGTGTTGAATTGTTAGCGCAGTCCAACAGTGAACATGCATAGCGAAATAAAGACGTACCTCCCATACTAGCATTCCAAACGAGAAAACATCACTAGAAGGGGTTGCTCGCGCAGATTCTTCGCCGTGTCTTTCAGGAAGCAATCTTTCCGGAGACATATATCGCAGTGTTCCTGCACCAGAGAACACTGACATGCCGGACAGGGAAGAGTAAGCTGTGGCGGTTGAAAAGGTTGAATGACTTTGAACCGTTCCTGCCAAAGAGTAAGAAGGACGACTGAAAACGTTTGATGTCGCTTTGCACGAAATCGCGGGGCGTGGTGAAGCGCTCATAAAAGTGGATGCCCCAAGGTCAGCAATGCATGCTTTACCATCGTCATTTATAAGTATATTAGCCTGGGAGTAGTATGATCAATCCGTGATTCGGGTTCATGAGTCTTCTTCAAAATTTACGCACACCTTTCAAGTCTCCGTGGACGATGTTGTATTGGTGCAGAAAGTGTAAACCATCGGCGACCTGTTCGACCTACAGGCAATAATCCAACGTCAGAATTGGCAGTTTTGAAAATGGACGAAGCCACTCAACCAAATCTTTCTTCGAAGCATTGGGATGACTTTTGGTATACTTCACAATATCACCATCTTTCATCCAAGGACTGATAATTTGAAGTGCATCGTTTGGCATGATTACCCCAAAGGAAGGTAGGATATGTGGATGTGGTATGAGGCGAAGGAGGAGTGCCTCTTTTAAAAAGGTCTGAGAAAGTATGCATTAGCATCGAGGTGCAAAGGTGCCATTAGATGGAAATTGTACCCTTTTGTCTCTCTTCTTAATCCCTTTGTGAATCCTATAATTCTTGGCCGCTGCTTCCTTGCCATTCACAACGCATCGATAGATATCCGAGGTCGCCCCACAACCAATTGAATCGGACTGGTCAATAGCGACGTCCGTCGGATTAAGCAAATACGTAGACGGCGCAAGGCAGGTGCGCTGACAGAGGAACAGTAAATATGAATAATATTCGTGGAATTTTTCTTGTTTGCACGCCTCCTTATTCATGAGCTTGGTCGAATGTAGATGTTAGATACGAGAAGGAAGTTAAATTGTAATGGTATTCACCTCGACCAGCCGAAATGAAGAGTCAACAACGATTTGCAGTTGTTCTTGTGGCGAAGGTTGAATTCGAAACAAAGTGCCTGCTACTCTCTTGATAGAATAAAAGACGTCGTTTATCCACCTTTCGATCCTGAAGAAGAAAATGAGCACATCGAAGACTCGACTTCAACATCTAGGGAAAATGTACTCCGCTTCACCCATCGTATAATAAAATGTTCGGGTATTAATCGATATGATTTTAATCATGGTGGAACGTATTTCGATGTGTTTCTGGACCCACTGAAGATGGGTCCAGCGACTGCATCCTTCGAATAACCGATATGCCTTCTCAACGCTTTGGACCAAGGCGCTATGAATGGCAAGCTTTGAGCAAGAGTGATCGAAACAGATACTCTTTCGCATTCACTTTATACGGCGCAGAGATATTTCGACAAGAGGATCTGTCAGAGGACGGTATGTTTCAATAACTTTATTAAACAGCTCCTGAAAACGAGGTTGTCAGCACCGGACATCGCGATACATAATTGCAGAAAGCTGACTTGTCCGTAGGGTAATCTCATTCTCCTTATCTTCTCCACCTTCCGACGTGCATCGAGTAGAGAGAATGGAGCATTAGTGACAGGAGACGGGAGTGCGGAGAAGTATGGTGATTCTTGAGCGATTTGCATGTCAGAGGCAGAGGATGTCAGGCGATAGGAACTCGAGGATCCCACTCGGCAAAGGGGGCAACGCCTGATTACATATACCATTCCCCACAGAAAAGGAACTCTCTCGAACGTTGTGGGTCGAGGCTGTGAAGGTACAAGCCACGAGTGACTAGCACAGTCCCTCGAAGTACTAAAGTAGATCAAATGAAAGGAATATGCCAAAATAGAACGACCACATGCCCATCCATATCTTGCCTACAAACTGTCCACGAGCGATAGCGAATGCAAAAAAATATGCTTGAATAATACAAAAACGCTCAGTCATTCGTTTAAGAACTCCAAAAATATACACGCAGAAGTACAGCACCTAAATTCAATCACCAATGCCGCCGAGAATGTTTCCAGGAACGATCGCCATCGTCATCTCGTCGACTGCTACCATCCCACCGTCTATCTCGATATCTATGGGCCTCTTCTACCTCTCTCCGATTAAAAACATCGCCGTAACCACTACTTGGTTCGCCATGCACAGTGCTTGGGGTAGCAGCAATTTCCATGTTTCGTTTTCTTCGTCGAATGAGCTCCAATGCTCTCTCCCTTTCAGATGACTCCCGAGACAGTCGTGCTTGTACTTCAGGTGGTTTATCGGAAATTCCAGTGGATGGTAATGGCGGGCGACGATATTTAGGCTGAGATTTTGAAGGAGATCCAGAGGAGCGGCTGGCGAGTTGGCGCTCAATTGATGTTAAAGGATCGTGTGCAAACTTGCGGGATTCTTCCCGCTTCCTGTATAAAGAGAGGTGGATGTCAGCTCAAAAATGAGAGACGACGGTTTTGTTGCTAACTTTTTCTCGTCTTCAATTTCCTCTGGCTTATCTCGTCCCGCTGAAGAGTACCATGGCTTAAGGTCTTTGGCTGATGGAGCCAAAGCAACGCCTTTCTCCGTTTCTGCAGGGATTTTCTTGGAAAGCTTCACAGCAGTGGTAATAGCACTCTAACAAAATATTTGTCAGCGGTAACGAACGTAATGGAAAAGGGACATACTGACCAGTTCGAGATCTTCAAATAGATTGATGTGCCCGTTTGTTGTTGGCAATATTGCAGCCTGCGTCGAACTTGTCGACGCAATGTACTTGAGGTCTTCTTCATCTTGTCGGCGCTTGCTCTTCTTCTTTTTAGCACTGTCCGCTACGTCTGCTCGTTCTCGAAGTAGATCTATACGAGCTTCAGCGTCCTGGAGTTCTGGTCGGGTCAGTCCATAGTCGGATGAGCAACAACAGATACTCACTGCAAGCATCATCCTGCCTTCTTCCTTCTCTTCCTTCAGCCTTGCTTCTTCTTCATCTCTTCTAACTTTCTCGATATTGTCTCTTCTGTAAGGATGGTAAGATTTGTGGTGAGCGATGTTGAGTTTGCCCATTATGGATGGTGGTGGTTGATGATTGAAAGGGACCTGTGAAACACTCCGCCTGATGCTTACCACTTTTGATCTCAACCACAACATTGACGCCTCAGTGATCTTTGAATCGTGGCGATGAATTAAGCTTTCCGAAAGACAAAACTTGCCGTAGCAGACCTCGAACGAAATTCAAGACCTTAGGAACACACAAGGCACCGCGCCATAAACATGTCCGCTTTGCTCCCATTCCACAAGTCGGTCCTGGAGAAGATTCATGACCCCGCTACGAGTGACCTCCTCGTCCTGGCTAGAGGGCTTGGCCTCCGCAGAATTATATGCACGCTTATGAAGATATATGATTCTCCTCAAAACCTTGTTTTACTGATCAACGCTACGCCAGAGGAAGAATCTGCTATCGGAGAAGAGCTTGGAATCATGGGTTGCAGGATGCCTGGCCTAAGAGTCATTAGCTATGAAACTAAAGACAGGTGCGTTGTTTCCGCCTTTGACTACGTCCTACGTATTCGTGAGCTGAGCATTTTCTGCAGGCAGAACTTATACAAGCAAGGCGGCATCATTTCAGTTACCTCGCGTATATTGGTCGTAGACATGCTTCAATCAGATATCCCGACAGAACTGATTACCGGGCTGCTAATTTTGCATGCCGAGAGGTGTGTAGTGCCATTGAAGAGTGAACTAGACGGAATTTATCCCCTTCTTTCGCAGAGTCACTCCATTGGTTTTGGAGGCTTTCATCGTTCGACTATTCCGGGAAAAGAACAAAGATGGGTTTGTAAAAGCTTTCTCAGACCAACCAGAACACATTACAAGTGGACTTTCACCTCTCAAGAATATAATGAAGGAGCTACAACTTCGCAACGTGCACATCTATCCTCGGTATGTATCACTTTCTTCCACCCGTTCGACGTATCTCATATACTCAGATTCCACGAAGAAATCAAGAAGTCTTTGGAACGTCGAAAGGCTGACGTCGTCGAACTATCACAAAACCTCACGGAATCTATGGCTGATATACATCATGCCATCATACAGTGCATGAACAGTACGCTATCTGACCTCAAGCGTTCGAATACTACAGTATGCTGTTCAAATTCTATATCTATATCTGATCCATAATCAACCTCTCGTTCAGCTCGATCTCGACGACTTCAACGTTGAAAATGCATATTTTAGATCGTTCGAAGTTATTGTTCGTCGTCAGCTAGACTCTGTCTGGCACAAAGTTGGTCCCAAGACAAAACAATTAGTAAACGATCTAGGAATTCTACGTCGCCTTTTATAGTATGTCCGTTAGTCCAAGCAGAATCAAGTACTGACTACAAGTATCACAGTTACCTGTTAACCTACGATCCTTTACAATTTCATTCATACCTAGAGACGCTCATAGCCGCCAACACAGTCACCCCCACTGGTGGCACGAAGCAGCATCAATCCCCATGGATGCTCACAGACGCTGCCAACATCATCTTTCAAACTGCCCAGCGCCGCTGTTATACTATCACAGCAACTTCGAGGAAAAATCCTGTAATCGACTTGACCGAAGACGACGATGCTTGGGAAGCACTGGATGAAGTGGAAGGGATAGTTGGTTCTTCTGGAGAGAAAGGAAAGGGAAAAGAAACACAATCGCGGCCAAGTTGGTTGACCGAAGGCATCGATCCTGTCCTTGAAGAACTCCCTAAATGGAATCTTCTACATGAAATTCTCCTCGAGGTGGAAGGCGAAATGATCAGGCAGGAAAGTCTCAAGAAGCCTACAACTTGTACGTCCAAGAATTGCCTATCCACGTCCAAATCCTTATCTTGATCGCAGTGCTGCCCACATCATCGAACACGGTTCTCGTCATGACCTCGTCAACACGGTCCTGTAGCCTGTTCACCGAATTCCTCTCGACAATGGACGCACAGGCGCCTCCCGGGGCTCGTGGGAGGCAGATGATGTTGCGAAAACTTCGCCTGTATCTGTGGTGGAAACGGCAGCTGAAAGACCAAAAGCAAGGGCCATCAGGGATGATGCCCGACAGCAGCAGATCGCCTATGGACGGCTTCGACAGAATGTTTGCTGTCCAAGATGGTCTCAGCGAAGCGTTGAAGAAGAAGGACAAAGAGAAAGCTGCACGAGCCCAGAGTCGACGGCGCGTACGCGGGGGTGCACCAGCTGTGGGACACACTGTACCGAAGGTGGAACCAACTGAGCCTAATCTGAATGCACTTCACACTGAAGCCGAGATCTTTTCACAATTGTAAATTTTTTGCTCTATTTTCTTCCCTCTTGCATGCTGATAACATTTACGATTCAGCTGGGAATCTCAAGGAGAAGACTATCTTTCCGGTCAGCCGTTGACCATGGGAGACGATGCTCTGGGACTTTTAGACTTTGACTCCGCCAATCTGGAGAGCGAATTCGATTTGAATTATGGCTTGTTGACCCCTGAACAGACGGTCCTCGTTCGCGCGTACTCAGACGATACAGATGATCAAATGCTCTCTGAAATCAAGCCCAAGTTTATCGTCATGGTCGAACCTGATATGGATTTCGTGCGCCGCATCGAGGTCAGGAATCACATTATAATCCATGTATACTCAATGCACTTTATTTACGGCTTTGCAAAAATTTAGGTATATAAAAGCTCGCATCCTACGTTAGCGGTTCGAGTGTACCACATGGTCTACAGCAACAGCTGTGAGGAGCACAAGTATCTCGCTGGAATTCGAAAGGAGAAGGACTCCTTCCAGCGGTTAATTAAAGAACGTGGGGTAAGAGCACTCGATGGATACAACTTCTGATACTAACGCAGGGAATTTAAGTCGATGTTAATAACGTTAACGGAAAACCGAAGGGAAACAGGGGAAGATGCTATCATCAAAACGATCAGTTCTCGACTTGCGGGAGGCAGAAAAGAGCTCAATACAGAACCATCGCGTGTAAGTGCACGCCTTGCTCTCTCCGCTGAAATGCTGCCACGTTGCTCATTATTCATGCAGGTCATTGTGGATATGCGGGAATTTCGATCAACGCTTCCATCTCTATTGCACGCCTCCAATTTATTGGTCATACCGGCGACCTTGACTGTCGGAGACTATGTCTTGACGCCAGATATCTGCGTGGAAAGAAAAAGTTTATCTGATTTGATAGCAAGCTTCAATAGCGGTCGTTTGTAAGTTCCACCTTCTCACTAATGTCAAGTAGTCTAACGCTGCCCACCTTAGGTATACTCAATGCGAAATGATGATGGCGCATTATAAATATCCTATCTTGTTGATCGAATTTGAAGAAGACAAGGCTTTCTCGCTTGATGTAAGTTTTGCCTCTGATTTTTGTCATCCGCTGGTTGAGCTTCGTATTAGATTATCGCGGACATGAAAACGTACGGAAAGGCGAATTCAAAATACCCAGCAAAGAAACAAAATGGACCATCTGACCAACCAAGCTATTCGTCACCCAGTATACAAAGTAAGATAGTTCTCCTTACGCTTTCGTTCCCCCGCCTCCGGATCATATGGTCCTCATCTCCATACGCCACATCGGAAATATTCAACGACCTCAAGATCAACAATCCCGAACCCAATCCAACCAAAGCCATTGCTATCGGTGCGGATAGCGATCCGAATGTCGGTGCTGGCGTGAATGCCGCAGCAGAAGAACTCCTCCGCTCCATTCCGGGTATTACCAACAAAAATGCCCAGCATGTCATGAGCAGGGTCAAAAATATCCGCGAGCTCTGTGACCTTACGCTTCTGCAGTTGAAGGGAATTATAGGAGCAGACGATGCGCAAAAGGCTTACAACTTCATCCACAAAGGTGATAGGTAGCCAGCCTTAAAATGGTATCTACATCTGGAAGCTTTGTCTGAACACATGGTCATATGCAAATGCACTTTTGTAACGGCATTTAGAATTTTCAACTACTAGATTTGGTTAACCTTATGCACGATACGTGCTTTTCCACTTCGGAAACTTGCTTGACACGTTTTATCCCTACAGGCACCCGCAGACATCGTGCCTTCTTCCTAGTGCATCTGATTCGTCCCAGGTACTTGAGCGCTCAAGCCATTGATGAGGCATTGATATATCGACATAACGGTAATCGAAGTTTAAGAAAAGCTTGGAGTTGCTAGCAGTTGACTTTGGGTTGACAAACCGAGAAGTGAGTGTAAATTCCTATATAGAGAAAGATTGCGATCACCAATTACAAGCATGAGCCCTCTGACGCCACTAGAGTAGAATCGTCGCACCTAGTAACACCAACGAGTAACGTTTGGATTTGGGAATTGCGCGCAGACAATGAAATTTTAGAAATAAGGGAATCGAAGGATCCCAAGGTTGCAATCCTCGAGGAATTGCCGATCGCCGACTACGCTTAGAATAATATATAAATGTCAGGGTCGGCGTAGGCGTTCGATCACAATCCTGCGATTTATCCTACAAACTTGCCCATGACCTCCGGAATACAGTCACTAAGCTGTCGCACAGGTGCCGCCCCTTTTTTGGGACCATAACTCACCGGAATATTTCTTAGGACAAGTGGAAATGTCAAGAAGCCTCAACGTTTCAACAAGGTCGTTAAAAGGCAGTAGTGCCCTTCGAACACTGTGAGAGTAGCTTAGCTTACGAATATTCTAAATAGATGAGCGGCGAACGCTTGTTTCGCTCAAATTCTTCAAAAAATACACCAAAAGGAAGATCTGGGCACCAATCTGTGTTTCCTGAAAAAAGGTTGGAATGGTAATGTGTCATTTTACTTTTGTAGAATAATATGTTAAAAAAACCGAAGGAAAAGGGTTGAGCGCTTTGAGCGCTTGAGCATGCAGGGTCAATGAATCCCTCTTTTGCTTTCCAAGCGAGCCGAAAAAAAAAAGCTATGAACCCATTGTCCCCTTTGTCGTTCAAAAGCATATATTCTGGATAGAATTCGTCTAAACTCGACGTCCTCCGCCTATGTCTCTGCCCTTGCTAGACGCGATCCAGGAAGCAGCGACCTCGGAGGCAAACAGCTCCAGAATTGGAAGCCTCAGAGCGCTGTCTTTCATTTCTGGTAAGGCTACCTATATAATCTTACGTTATACTCACTTTTGTCGCCACTCAGTGGCCTTCGCTGTCTGCGCCTTATACGACCTTTGTGAGCTGTTTCCATTAACTTTCAATGGCCCATGTTAATGTTTCTCTAGTGCTAAAATTCCAAAACGAGGTTCGTTTTCCTTTGATGCTTATCTAACGGGGATGCTTATGCTGGGTATTATGAGGTCGAAATTCTGGGACCGGTGAGTGGCAGCGTTCGACTATTTTTCGCAGCTCTTCTGATGGAGTTCCAGGCATTCCAGTGGCGTCGAATTCAATCCGCCCTAGTAAGCGGAAAGTTGTACATAAGATCTCGCTGTATATTGACGACGCGCCTCCAGCGCGGTCAGCAAACTGAGTGGTCTTGGGCGAGGTTCAACATCCGGGTCGTGTACCTTGTAGTGCGTGGCTTCCCTTTTATTGGTGCTCAAGATCTAATCTATGACGGTTATAGGGCAGATATATTGGAATTTCTCATCAAATGCAAGTCTCTTTATTCTCAATGACGTCGGATTTCAGCTAATTTGTAACTACGCTTCAAGCTACATGGCGGTCGGTACGTGTAATCGAGTTCTCTGCAGATTACGACGATTCTAAGTCTTCGCTTCTCCTTAGCTCTTACACGCCAGTCGGTTGAAAATACTGTTAAAGTTTGTTCCTCTATGCCTGAGTGCCTCTCATACTTATCACTCTTATCACTAATTAAATCGTTTGACAGAGGTACGCTAAGTATTCCTTCCTGTGTCGTTGAAACTTTGTCTTGACGCAAAGTATTTTTCCAGTTGTGAGTTCGAGCTCGCATATATCATATACTTCATTGATACTGACTGCTCCTTATATTTAAGGCAGTGAATTTTCTATTTTTAACGGGTTTTTGGCTACTGCCGTCCTGTGTTCGATGCAAGGTGTGTACTAACTCCATTTAGAATTGATGTGGCGTACTTTACTGATGTCGTAGTAATCAAAGGCCTGATCGCGCTCAGAATATATCGCTCCCTTGGTCGTTTCAATCCAATGGGTAAGAAGATACTGAAAGTAGCATTTGTAATCCAGCTTGTGGCTTTATTTGTTATGCAGGCCATTGCTAGCTTACGGGCGGCAAAATTAAACTACGGTTCGCCTTTCTCCTTCTGTTATTCTTCGACAACCATCTTATTTGATGAATGTAGATAGGAACTCGGTCCTTATTTGCTCAGATGAGGTATTCCCGGATTGGATGTACACTGTCTGGGTACCGGTTCTGTGCTTCGAAGTTTTGCTTCTAGCTTTGGCAACAAGAGCGGTTTGGGAGCACTACCGCGTCCACAGGCTGCTTCGCTCGACTAACACGGAAAGATATGGACGCACAAAAACAAGCTCGGTTGTGGTTATCCTCCGCGACAGTGTCGTATCGTTATTGGTGTATGTTTTCTTTTCCATCCGAATTGACTGGCAACCGCCAATTCTGACCGAGTTTATCTAGCCTTGTAGCCATATGTCTCGTAAATTTAATCGGTCACAGGGTCATCGGGGTGCGTATAAGATTTCGAAAGAAAATTTGCCAGGCACTAACCTTTGCGTGTTTTGTAGAATGTGGTACCGGTCCAAACGTCGTTTGCGCTCTCGACACTAGGGCCAATTGTTCTTGGATCGCAGCTACTGGCGAATCTACATCACGCTCGAAATGTAGCGGATGGGGTAGATGATATGGATAATGGAGTCGAGCTGAGAGTTACGATCGTTGTACCGCAGCAAGACAGCGTTTCTGACATTGACGGTATACCGGATGTGAAAGGTGTAAGGTTATATGATCCGTCTGGATGAGCTGACTGTCCCTCTCGCCGTCCCTCTTGCTTTGATTATGTTACGTGTTTCCCTTCGTATATAGTTGACTCTGAATCAGGTTGAGGGCTTCATTGACGCAAAGCTATAATGAACGAGTGAATTGTCCAACAAAATTTCATCATCAAGATGGATAGAGCACGATGTGACAGAATAGGTATTATGAGGAGAGGTTGGGGGTATTATAGTAGTATGTGTAACAGCGATAGAAAACATATCAGTCCATGTCCAAAAGGGAGGTCGGCTTATCGCCTTCGACAAAACCAAACCATTGGGGTAGCAGCGACCAAACCTCTTCCCTCGCCTTCGACGTTGCTTCCGCAAAGTCGGCTTTGCAAGCTTGACAGAGCTTCAGACCGCATTGGCGCTGCCCATCCGAGAAGTCCGTCCGCGTCAACATCTCGCTCGCCTGCGTTAGCGTATAAAGCGGGTCTGCGTCTCTGCCGCAGGCGATGCCTCCAACAGAGCGCAAGATATTGAGCATGATAAAATAGAAAGACTCGTGACAGGGCCGGCTGGGGTTCTCTTTGTCTGCGCGGTTAAGGCATTCTTCAGCAGGGGATCGGCAGTGCAGTTCTTTAGCAATGAAACCAGCCATGTACCTCTGAGTCGCCTCGCGGCCACGCAGGGTCCGACAGAGCAGATCGCGAGAGAGGCGAACAGGACGTTCCAGAAATAAAGGAGTGCTGTGAAGTTGGATGACCAGACGTTCGTAGGCGGTGGGCGGGGAGACGGTCCCCGTCATAATTTTACTCGGACCATAGCGGGACAGATCGTACAGAGCGGCGGGGAGCATAGAAGGCAGGTTCATGTCTAGAGCGAGTTCGATAACCAAGATTGGGTGGGCGCAGTGGTCGCGCGGCACGTAGCGGCCGTTTTCGTCAGTAGAGCGTTGCTCTCTCAAATCCCATCCAGTGAGAGTAGATGGCCAGTCCGCGTCCAAGCGAGCAAGGCACCGTTGTCGAAGATGTTCGACCAGATATTTTGAGGAAAGACGTAAGACAGCAGCGATGACAGGAAAGTCCGAAGCGCGAGGCCTTTTGAAGTAGCTGAAAAATATGATGCGTAAGTCCAAGATTGCTAAATGAAAAGCACATATCATACGCACAGGCCATCGTAGAGAGCGCTCAGGAAATAAAAGACATCAGAGGGGCAATCTTGCAGCTCGACATATGGACAATCGTCAATGAGTTCTTGCTGTTGCGGTTGGGGTATGGAAAACAAGTCGCTGAAGACCTCTGAGTGTCGTTCGAGTTGTCCACGATGTACCTTGAACGCAGCAGTGCCAGAGATTATGACAACATTGCCGTCGTGAAACCAGAAGTCCGACCGAACCAGCTTCCCGTTTGGCTCTGGCGGCAAATTTTCCTTGCCCATGAAACGAGTAGGGTGACTTCGGAAGCAGCCAGGATGACAAGTGGGTAAAATGTAACATTTTGTGTCGGCCAACAAATATAACTGTGTCATGATAAGCGCTAGTCCGGGGAACTTCGAGATAAGACCACCGAGAGGTTGACATTTGGCTGACCTGAGCGATATCCGTCTAGTTGTCCACGACCAAATGATCTACAGGTTGATCAACATGCCATCCCATACCCCGCTATCTTGACATTAGTTTCAGATCGAGTTTCTAGGCGTTAGCCTCCACCGGCTCCAGTCACGATCAAGGAACGCTACAGTCAAATCCAAACCCCTCTATAGCTTTCGGTGGACGGCTCGGGCATGCAATTCCCGGCCGTTCCCTTGTGAGAAGGACGGGTTAGGAGGGCCTCGACTGCATCCCTCCCTGGTCAAGTTCTTCCATTGCTAAAGGTCACCAAATACAAAGTCAGTGCCAATTTCAATTTGACGGCTAGAGTCACTAGATGAGACCAGCAAGAGGCTGACGTTTGGATGCTCCTGATGAAGGCCGCCCAATAGTCCATACGTTCAGCACCTGCCGGCTGAACACGCAACTCCGGCTAGTCTAATGTTGAGATAATTCTGCTTGTCAAGTTCCGTCACGGTTGTCCCGCGATGCTGAACGTTCCAAGGTCCAATACGCCAGCCTCCAGCAGACATCGGCTTCGATTGGATTCGAGTGACAAGGCAAGCAAGGAGCATTAAACGACAATATGTTGGCCCAGGGCATGAGCAAGTACCAAGCGTTTTGAAACGATGAGTTTTGAAAGTTTCGGCTCTGTAAGGGTGCTTGTGGCAGAAATTGGGCAGAAAATGACAAATAATTGCGAGCGTATTCTGGTTCTGCGCTGTGATTTGGTCATATTATTTATTAGTCTTCCTCCAAGTGTTGGGGTGACATGGGCGTAAAACTTGAACATCACGTGCAGTTCCCACGATCCGCGTCGCGTCGTTAATTACTTGGGATATCTACGCGACTATACCGCAAGACATGCTCAACATACAGCTTTCATTAAGTAAATGCTTTGAATTTATGTCCATGAACACGCCGGAGGAAAATTGCCGACAGATTCAGTGAAATATGAGCCGAACGGGCCAGATATGGGCTTCAACGCAGCTTTTGGGCACTTTGCGCAAGCAGAACGGCGGTGACTGTGTCTGTGATCAGCTCCAAAAATTAAGGGAGTATATATATATCAGATATTTTTTCCACAATACTTTCATCTCATTGGAGGCCCTCCTCGAAAATATCAATTTTCTGTCCCTCGCATAAGTGAAATTGGGACATGAGTTTGTCCCCCGAAGCAGTATTTGGGGTGTCATACTTGTCCTTACTACTGTAAAAACTTGTTTCCCAGCGTTAAACGCATTTCGACACCAACAGCTTGCTCATGATGTCTGCATGCACTTCTAAGTAATTGTTTCTGTGCAATTAGACAAAGTGTGGCTCTACTGAGTTCGGTCTTTCAGTCAGATTCGCGTTATAGGCTACTCTGTATTACAGCAGTAATTTTTTTGAGGGGATAGCTGTCTTGTCGAGTGATATACAGGAATTGTGGTGGAAAACACCTCGCGTCGCGTCGCAAGTACTGGGTCACATGTTAAGACGTGGGAATAATAGTTGGCTGGAGAGCTACCCATCGTGGGAAGGAAAGCGTGGAAAAGTTTTTACGCCCATGTCGTGGGCGCGTTTGGTAGCAGACTCCATATGAAGTGATTGATCGACTCATCATCAAAGCTCACGTAATATCGGAGTCTGCCTACGGGCACCTGTAACACCCGGTTGTTTGGCCATATTAGGCGGGAACTTGATGGGTTTGTTCCCGCCTAATTAGATCATGTCGGAAATCTAGAACCTTCCTTATAAGGAGCTTCGCTTATCATGAACTTATGTCCATTATTAGAACGCTTATGATCGAAATTCCCATGATAACGTAGCCCAAGGTCCTTATGACGAGCTATACTCGGTTAGTACGAAGGCTGTGCATTGGCAAGCAACCGTCACTCACAAGCGTGTTCATGCTCCTTATGAGTGTGAGAATATAATTGTCAAGTGCGCGCAGCTCATTAGAAGCGGTCTGATTGATTATAAGCACGCATGCGTAGATCATAAGTAGTTCCCATGAGGTCATTAGCGCACGTATACATATCATAAGCGACGAGAGCGCAAATACGCATCACCAATCAGCGCGCTCGTATGCGCGCTGAACTTAACATGTCAGATTCACGGTACCTAGTATACGAAGTAACATAGACATGAATATATCACCTTTAGAGATACTCTAGTCCTCCTATTACCCTCTGTATAAGAGAACCGGGATACGTCAATGTCCTTCAAACTCAGAGTTAGATTCACAGTTAATAATAACCCAGAGCTATTAAGTGAGACGAGTTATAACTGAGGGCCCCGCAAAAATTCTTTGAGTCAGGATTGATAAAATTCTTAGTAAAATGACTACATACTCGGTATACATTCATTAAATACAGTGAAGGAATCGACTCTACCAAAGTAAAATGCCCAAACATCCCAAATCCCCCAAGAAAAAGCGCTCAAACACTGCTCCACGTCGTAACCAGCGAAAAGATGCAGGAACTGTTACCTGCGAAGATTGCGGGAGGTCTATCTCCAAGAGAGGAATGGGGCAACACCATCTAGGTTGCCGAGGACGACGATCTGAACAGCACTTCGATCTTATTATCGATGAAGATGTTGTGCACGAAGACATGCTAGACACTCAAGACGATGGTGAGAGTGATATGAATCATTAACTTATAACTAGTTAAATCAAGGATATAGAGATGTTATGGGACGACGATTCGATGGAAGCGCCTGAAGCGCCTGAAGCGCCCCCAAACCCTTCAAACAATAGCCAATTCGAAGGTATGCAATGTATTTTCTGCGTTTCAAGGTTCTGAATTATATATTTAATACGTCTAGCTGCGCAGAACACAGAATTCCTGGCCCCTTCCGAGTTCACTCCTAGTCCGAATAATCAACCCAAAGACAAAGAGATCCGTGTGGAATATCATCCCAGCAGCAATCAGTCTCCAAAACACTTCGCGTTTGAAGATTACACCCCGTACAGTTCACTCGGAAGGGATCCAAGTTCCAATCGTCCACCTCCATCGTCCAATGAGCCATGGCGTCCATTCAATACACGTTTTGACTACGAACTCGGCGCATTTGCACTTGAAACCCACCTCGATAATAACCGTATAGATAAGCTTATATCGCTCGTCAAGCAGGCTATTCAGAACCCCGCATCATTCACATTGGACAGCAGCAAAGATTTAAATGCAACTTGGGCTGCAGCTAGGACAAAGACCCAGACGGTGAGTAGTAATCATATCCGTCAATCTTCATGGTTCTTACGTCAATCTGTATTAGTTCAAAAAAAAAACAATTAGTATTCCCTATCCACGGCCAAAGTCTCAAACGACTGTTGAATTTGATGTATGGACGCGCTCTCTCTGGGACTGGTGCGACGAGCTCGTATCAGACCCGGTCATTGTATCCCATTTTCGGTGGGACGCTGAGCGTATTTTCAAATTTAATTCGAACCAGCAGAAGTTTGAGCGCTGCATTACGGAGCCTTGGACTGCAGAAAGCTGGTGGGATGTGCAAGTAAGTACTTGATGAATTTCTTCGATTTTTCTTCGGAGATAACCAACATTTTCCTTTAGTCACGTCTGCCTAAAGGTGCAAAGCCCTTGTGTATCCTTCTCTACGCCGACAAAACACAGTTGTCTTCCTTTGGAATGGCAAAAGCATATCCAGTCCTTGCAAGATGTGCTAATTTGCCTTCGGACATACGTAATGGAAGTGGTGTTGCTGGTGGGCGCTTAGTCGGATGGTTGCCAATAGTACGTCCTAGTTATTCAATATTTAATCGATATATATTCATCTCCAGCGACTTGCATCTGCTATAGGTGAAGGAAGATGCTGGAGAGACGCACAAAAAGCGCTTTGTAAATCTCAAGCGAGTTGTTTGGCATGAGGGCTTCAAGGAGGTCCTAGTGTCTATTCTCGAATACGCAAAAACTGGTATTTGGAAGCAGTGTGGCGACAATATTCTACGGTGGCTCTTTCCTTTAATATTAATTCTTTCTGCGGACTACGAAGAGCAGTGAGTCTAAACTTCAATTAACTTCTACGATATGCACGCTAAAAATAGACTGTGATAGATGTTTCATGGCGCTTATTCGTGGATTGCGTAGCACTTTTCCGTGCCCTGTGTGCTTAGTACGCAATGAGGACCTTGCGGACCTTTCCAAATTGCCTTTACCTGAGCGGCGCACAACAGAGCATATGCAGAATGTCTATCAGGAGGCGCAATTACTGAAACAGGATGCGAAGGAGAAGAAATTACAGGAGTATGGCTTGCGTGACGTTGAGGTCAGTCCTGAATTCAGTTTTGATGTCCGTCAGTGATATCTGAATTATTGAGCAGAATTCCTTCTGGGCGCTTGAGCATACAGACGTTTATGCTGCACTTTCCTGGGATAGATTGCACGCATATCATGGTGGATTATTCTCAGACCATCTCTGGGAAATGTTTAAGAAGCTTGTGAACGACACTTTGGGAAAGAAATCAGCAAAGCAAATAGATATTCAGTACGTGCTCTCTCATCAATTTTATGCTTCATATCTCAATGAGATATTGACAGAATTGATGAAATACCGCGGTGGAGTGGATTGAACCACTTCAGCACGCTGATGAAAACAAGCGACTTCGCCGATGGTCGAAAATATGAAGATATATCAAAGGTGAGCTTTATCTTAATCGCACCCTATAGGTTGTCAATGGTAACATGATCTACAGATCATCATATATGGATCCCATAATGTCTTAACGAAGGATGCCACACCTGAAGGGTACCTTTTGCTTCAACTGATGCGAAGTTACCTAGAAATGGATATGTACGCTTCCCTTACAATGCATACAGACACTACAATCGAAAAGGGACTGGAAGAACTAGCCAACTTCGATCGACTTCTAAAGGTACATATACGGCAACCTTCCAACTTCAAGCTCTGACTTGTTTGCATACAGGAATATCAGGATCAATATCCGGACTCAAAGAATTGGATATTCATCAAAATACACTCTCAACGGCATCTGTTCGAAGATATTCGGAATAAAGGTGTCACCAAGAACTTCAACTCAAAACCTAATGAATCTGCGCACCGACCATTGAAGCAATTTTATTTGCGTCACACAAACTTCAAGGATGTTGATCCGCAGGTAATGTATTCCGTTGATTATATTGAATTGGTCAAAATTCTAACATTGTAATAGATTCTTCGTCTCGAAGAAAACAGCGTAGTTTCAATCATGATACGTGAAGAACTTGACGTCCTCGATGAATTTGAAGAGCAGAATTTGAAGGACGCAGAGTTGAATGACGAGAATCTCTCCGCCGCAACTTCGGGTGGACATATTATCACGCATATATCAGTTGGATCGCCACTTCGTCCAACATCTTTGAACGACATCGAAGCCAGTCATCCTGATGATATAGCATTTCGCGATTTCCGGCGGAAGGTCATCAGTGCACTTGAATCTGATTTAAGCGCCCGCCGTGGACACTATGTAAAGGTAAATATATCTGGAAGTCATGAGGTATACGCACATATTTTCTCTGGTTATTTGGTAGCTAATCTCTGCTTTCAGATCATACCATATCAAACCTTGAAAGTCGCTTATGAATCGGTCATTGATTGGGAGTTCTACACAGACATTCTTCGAGTAAACCCCCATTTCCACAACCGGCCACGCTACGACTATGTGCTCATACAGGCCACTGAGACCGAGTATATTTTTGCACAACTTCTACATATGTTCACAATTGTATACGACTCAGAGACGCACTACATGGGCCTCATCCTTCCAATGGATGTTCCGATTCCGGCCCTCAACCGTGGACGCGACAAGGATCTCTCTTTTACTCGTGTTATTGCTCGGCCAAGGTCAAGTTGCGTTGTCGTTCACTTGGACACCATAATTCGGGGTGCGCTTCTTGTCAAGGACTACGGTGCGCAGCTGCCGGATGAACACATTGTCCTCGAGGTCATTGACTCTGACATGTGGTGGAGGATGAAGACAATGATGCTGGCGCATCGCGTAAAATTTTTGTTATAGGATTGGACCTCGGTGACTTGTCATGTAACCTTGGCCGCATGTATCAGTGACTCTATTAATACGTATTGTAGTAGGCGCTGATTGAATGAATAACAGAGCTCAGGGACATCTTTCAGACGAAATAATACCCTCCTTTTACCGGTACTGGTACAATATCTAATTGTTCCAAAGACCCTGGAAATACCTCTGAAGTTTTTCTTCAGAGAGTCTGAATTATCAGTGAATTTATGCCTATAGCGTCTCGGAGTCGAGTCTTCGGATCAACACAAAGCGCATTAAACATTCATACGTCAATTTAAGCAGGGATGGCTTCAAAGCTCTGCACCGAAGGCGCCCATGATCGTAATAAAACCTCTGCATTGGTATCGCATCAAGCACGTTCATAAATAACATGTACCGAGCCGCCTAGCTAATTGTTCGACTGAAACATGTGCAGAGTCTTCTCAAGTTCGGTCAATTCTATGTCGATTCAAGGCACAAGCGGACATACCACAAGGCGTGTTAGGGGGTATAAATACAAGCTATCTATATGGCTTGAGCCCCAGTTCGAAGTCACAGACTTATCGCTCTACTCAATCCCCCAGCTTCTCTACTTGATTATAAACTCTGCTTTTATCCTTTCTTACTCTTGCAACATGTCGTCCGAACAGTCGCTGAATCCCGAGAATATGAATGCGTACCTTGCTCAGGCCCTAGCCGAACTAGAGGGGAACACAGACGCTCAAAGGTTTCTCGCGGTGCGTTCGTGAATGCGGATATATTAGCTTAATTTCTGACTTCTATTCTTGTATTCGGTCTCTATTAGGCTCTTTCCGCGGCGCAGCAAGAGCTTGGACGGCTCAAGGCTGAGCTCGACATTGTCAAGCAAGAGAACGCGGAGTTGAGGCTTCGAGCGTCTAAGAAGAAACGTCGTGGTGCGAGCACTACGACTTCATCAGCTTCTGCTCTCCCCAGCTCCGTAGCCTCCGTCGCATCGTCTGCGTCTCAAGCATTGCCCGAGTCGGCTACTGAAGCCAAGGTGACTAAACTCGGACAGGACGCTGGCCGCTGGGGAAAACGAACTCAGCTGTTCTTCTCTCCTGCAATCCCTACTTCCGACGACGCTTTTGGACATCCTCAACCGGAATTCGAACCCGATTCCCGAGAACGTTACCTCCCCTCCAACATCGAGCGTGGCTTCGCTGCCGATGTTCACCATTGTGTCCCCAAGGCGTTCCGTTCGAATATTCAATTCAGTGAGGTGTTCAAGGAGCTTGTAAGTTGGAGTTCATTCTATTGGGTTTATTTCGTAGTGCTGACATCGTCCCTTCTTCAGTTCATTGACGGCTGCAAAAATGGTCTTTCGACCGGCCTGCATAACTTGCGCAAGGTCGCGAATGAGATCATGGGACTCAACAATGGATCACTATTTCGGAACGCCAATGTTCCAGGACGGGGAGATCATCCAATACTTCGTAAAGCACTTGGAACGACGACAATCAAGGTCAAGAAATCGAGTGACAGCAATGAAATGGTCAATAAGGACGTCTATTCTGACTTCCCTCCCATCATGTTTCCCGAAGACCATCAGGGCGACATGAGGTATCTTTTTTTGAACCCACAACTCTTCAAGGTAAGATTTGATTAGTCTGATTTCACGCGGCTTGGTTCACTGACCAGCACTCCTCCTTCTATTAGTTTGCGAAGGCCGTCGTCTATGGTGTTAGCTACATCGACTCCGAGCGGCCGCTCCTGCGCAGTACTAGCCCTTGTAGGGACCCGGATGGCCGATTCCCGGAGGCAACTGCAGGGTTTATCTCATGGGTCGTCACTATGGTACGTCTCCTTTGCTTTCTTTTCAAACCGATTCACATTTTTAAATTCATTAGGTTGAGCATATTCTCTCCCCCGACACTGAACTTGGCGGAAAGGGAATCGGAAACATCACCAACATCGACTATTTCATGAGACACGCTAAGCGCCGCCGTCTGCTCAATGAGGGCCGCCACACGAAAGACACCATCAAGCGTATCTTCCAAAAATGGAATGCGAATGTCTTTCCCGCTGCTGACGATCAAGAAGAGGAAATTCTCTCCGATTCAGAGGAGGACCGCCTTGAAACTCGGCGCAGAGCAAGGGAAGGGGCTATGTCGATTACCAGTGACCTTGCCCAAATTCCTGATACGGTTATTTCATCCGATTCTGAAGGCGACGTCATCAACGAACCCGAGATCATTCAGAAGTCCATCGACCAACAGACTACTCTCCTCGAGAACCTCTCACTTAGTGTTGTGGACACAGAAACTCGTCCAAATTCGCCAACGGAATCCGAATTCGCACCTACTAGACTGTTCCGTGACGAACATGGGATTCTCCGAGGAGATACACTCATCATTGATGAATATCATAGGAGTACTGGCGACTTATCCACGCTTCCTCCTCCTCCTCCTCCTCCCCTTCACCCAGTCCAGAATTCCATCTCCGCCGCTCCAAATCCGAACTCTGCACCATTGTCCAGACGTCCTGTTATTTCTGCTAGACCGGCTGCTGCTCCCTCTGCTTTCCATGCCCCACCCCCTTCCGGATCAGATTCTGCTACCGGAAATTCTGCTTCCACGATTGCCCCACTTGCGCAGAGCACTCCCATCTCGATGTCTTCTAATACCGGGTCCGGTGGCAGTGCCCCAAAATCTGCACAGCCTCAGGTCTCCATCCCCCCCGCTGCAGTTCGGCGATCTTCTAACCGGACCAAACCATCCACTGCCTCTAGACCGGTCACAGAACAGCCTACCATTGTACCTGTTCGTGGGCGTGGAACCAGAGGAAAGAGGACTCAGGGCGCTTCATAGATTTGGACCCTAGTATACCGTATCGTTTAGCACATCAGTTTTTTGGACATGATCTCTGTTATTGTAGTCAATTTTTTTTAATGAATGAGATCATCATTTGTCTTATATGTTTATTGGCCTGCTCGCATATATACAGTATAGCAAGCCAACAAAACAAGTGCATGCCAAATTGATCACCATTTCATCGTGAGGACTGTGTATCAACGTACGTACGAATCTTGTGTCACGCACCATCTAATAGCATCTATGGGAGTAATTTATAATTTTCTGTAGTAGATATAGCCTAATAGTATCTAATAGTATATATTTAAAAAACATGGAGTAGCATGCGCAGATTTCGGCCACTCTGAATCCAAACTGTAGTTTAATTTTAAATTAAGCGCCCATCATTTCTCTTCAAGCACATCGACATTGACGAAATGAAGACGGTCCGAGTCACTGACTCCAAAGCCAGTTACTTCGACAACATGCAGCAGATACATGAGGATAGCGCATCTATCTATAGTTTGAACGCTGAGCGCTGAGCGCTGAGCGCTGAGCCGCCAACATCTCTTCGACTTAATCTTCTTCTCCGCATTCACCCCTGCTCTGCCCCCGCCGTGCATTCTTGGCATCGCTCATTTCAGCGTTGAAGAATTTCCATGGTGAATGCTACTTGAATTGCATTTGGGCTGAGCTCTCAGGCCTTCCTCCTCGCGAAATTGGCCGCTGCGAACGTGCTCTCGGACAGGCTCTTGAATGACCCCGCCGCGGTGCATTCTTGCTTGATCCTTGCCGTCGCTCATTTTGGCGTCGAAATTTTTCCAGGACAATAAAATACTATTGCTAAAAGTGCACTTGAACTAAACTCTGAGACCTTCCTTCTCGCGAAATTGACCACTGCGAACGTGCTAGCGATTCATGGGGGAAGTTGGACCGTTCGTGGTATGCGGCCGCCGTAATAGTGTTACGACCCTGATATTAATTTCGTTAAATTTTTTTATATAGCCTATATGGTGTATTGGTAAAGTATATGGTTGGTGTTATATTGGGCCTCGCGTAGGTAAGGTAAGTCCTTGGTTCGATTCTCGGTGAGTGAGCTTATAAAGTTTAATCCTCTTCTAGTTACATCACATGATTCGTGAACAATTCACCGCAAGTAAGTAAGTAAGTAAGTAAGTATAAATATACAGTACTATTAGCTAGCATAAGTGTAAGTACATTAGGTTTGAATAGCAACGAGTAAGAAATGATCATGAAGGCGGTGGTCCGCCAATATGGTAGTCTTTCGACTGATAACTGCGTTGTTGAGTTCTTAATCATTCTTTACTTAACAAGATGCTCGTTCATTATGATCTGCCCCGCCATCGTTATAATGACTCTAGGTGTTGCTTATAAGGATATTGTCGCTTGCTTATAAGGACTGTGGGCATTGCTTATGAGTGCATTTCTGCAGTTGCTAAATTAACGCTCTGCTTATAAGCGCAAATGTGATTAGACCGCTTATCGCGGTTATAAGCGGTCTAGGAACTTTCCGACACAAAGACGTGTTTTCACCAGCTTAGGGCAATAGCGACCAATAGCTCGTGGACTTGCTCTAAGTCAATAACGCTCCCAGACCCCTCTCTCGGTAACCACGGGGCGGGACCATTCCCACAGTCCGTCCCGTTGCCCTTTCCGGTATCCCGCCGTGGGCGCATTGCCTATTTGGGATACAATCAGTGCTACTTGATCATCCCGCCCTCCGGGGTGGTAGGGCACGTACCGAGCTCTAGCACAGTCAGTTGTTCCTCCCCCTTTCGCAAATTGGTACCCATATAGATATAATGTATAGTAGTATGTATGTACAATTATAATAGAGGTATATATAGCATTAACCTTCCAAAAAGCGGTCTCTTATAGAGGGGGAGGGGGAGAGCTGCCAGGGATAGGCCCAAAACACACAAAGGAGCTTACAACAGTAAGAGAGGAACTTGATTTATGATAGTATATGAGCTAGTATACCAACCTATAGCCTCCCAAATAGAGAAACAAGTGACCCTTGGGGTGATCTATAGGGAGGGTGTGATAGGGCATGAAATCAACATGTTCTAGGGTTCTCAGTAGCTGTATAGTCATTATACTATGTGTAATACACCTATTTAATACCTAATATGCAGTCAGAAGTGCTCTAAGTACAGTATATCTTCCCTAAAGCAGTCAAATGCCTGGAGACATATAGGCAGGTATCTCAACATTGGAGAGGGCTATCTCCTTAATCTCTTCTGATTAGAGCTCTCCCAGCTTGTATCTACCCATCCATGCTTGTTAAAGTAGAGTAGGATGCCCTGAATGTATAGATATGCACACCTGAGCTGCCTGTACATGGTACCCCTGGATTCTATGGCCTGCAATTTTTTCTGTGCATAGATATAAGGTAGGAAAGCTATTATATAGTATATACAATGATTCTACAGCATTTAAACTATACTATGCACCATTAAATGAAGTAGGAGGAGGTTAATAAGGTCAAACATGCATCAAACACGTATTCTGCTCGTGAAATTTTAAGGAAGCGGTCGAAATTCACGCGCTTCGGAGGATACGTAGTACTCATTAATACCTACAGAATGAGATAGGCCGGAAAAATTTGAATAGGAACTCAGGGAGATATGTTTGAAACATTCTAATAGACATCATTCTAATGAGATCCAAATAGGCGTATAACCGTGACTCTGGTGGCCCTGATCTCGTCCGATGTTCTGAATGTTTCAAACATATCTCCCTGAGTTCCTATTCAAATTCTTTCCGGCCTATCTCATTCTGTAGGTATTAATGAGTACTACGTATCCTCCGAAGCGCGTGAATTTCGACCGCTTCCTTAAAATTTCACGAGCAGAATACGTGTTTGATGCATGTTTGACCTTATTAACCTCCTCCTACTTCATTTAATGGTGCATAGTATAGTTTAAATGCTGTAGAATCATTGTATATACTATATAATAGCTTTCCTACCTTATATCTATGCACAGAAAAAATTGCAGGCCATAGAATCCAGGGGTACCATGTACAGGCAGCTCAGGTGTGCATATCTATACATTCAGGGCATCCTACTCTACTTTAACAAGCATGGATGGGTAGATACAAGCTGGGAGAGCTCTAATCAGAAGAGATTAAGGAGATAGCCCTCTCCAATGTTGAGATACCTGCCTATATGTCTCCAGGCATTTGACTGCTTTAGGGAAGATATACTGTACTTAGAGCACTTCTGACTGCATATTAGGTATTAAATAGGTGTATTACACATAGTATAATGACTATACAGCTACTGAGAACCCTAGAACATGTTGATTTCATGCCCTATCACACCCTCCCTATAGATCACCCCAAGGGTCACTTGTTTCTCTATTTGGGAGGCTATAGGTTGGTATACTAGCTCATATACTATCATAAATCAAGTTCCTCTCTTACTGTTGTAAGCTCCTTTGTGTGTTTTGGGCCTATCCCTGGCAGCTCTCCCCTCCCCCTCTATAAGAGACCGCTTTTTGGAAGGTTAATGCTATATATACCTCTATTATAATTGTACATACATACTACTATACATTATATCTATATGGGTACCAATTTGCGAAAGGGGGGAGGAACAACTGACTGTGCTAGAGCTCGGTACGTGCCCTACCACCCCGGAGGGCGGGATGATCAAGTAGCACTGATTGTATCCCAAATAGGCAATGCGCCCACGGCGGGATACCGGAAAGGGCAACGGGACGGACTGTGGGAATGGTCCCGCCCCGTGGTTACCGAGAGAGGGGTCTGGGAGCGTTATTGACTTAGAGCAAGTCCACGAGCTATTGGTCGCTATTGCCCTAAGCTGGTGAAAACACGTCTTTGATCTAATTAGGCGGGAACAAACCCATCAAGTTCCCGCCTAATATGGCCAAACAACCGGGTGTTACAGGTGCCTACGGGAGACTAATTATTTATCAAAGGCTTCGGAAGTCATCCGAACGGGAAACCAGCCGAAATGTAGTCATCCGAGTTCACTCAACGTCGACGTCCTTTTGCATAGCTTCCAAATTACAGTATCCTCAACGACATTCTCAAGACTATAATTGCACGATGTTGGCACCGATATCCTCTCACGGTGTGTAGGAAAAGGTTGAACAGGGGGGTCTGAATCACGTACGTGCAAATGGTTTTGTGTCCGAGTCTTGTGTTCCAAAAAGTTAATGGGATTACAGGGATCAGTTTCTATTTCTGTAAGGACGATGCAACTACTCAAACCACCTATACTGACTTTCTGTAGGTGACCTTATCGAAATTTATTGTTCAACTAAACCCACGTCCGACTCTTGAAAGCTGATTCAGTCATTTGCCATTGCTTGCCATGCGTTTCCTCTGCAAGCAAGACCGTTTATTTCTCACGATAGATCCAATATAAAGGCTTCGATCGGCGATGGGTTTCTTTCTCAACGAGGTTATCTCCCCCTCTCTATATCTGTATCGCCCAAACATCGGATTTCGACCATATCGAGGATGTCTACTTCTACTGGCGGACTCACGGACCATTGTATACAAGGGGTGAAGCACGTTGGTGAAGCAGTTGGAAGGGTGGAAACGATCGCAGGTGTCGAGACCTACATCTCTGACCCACCAGCCGGCACGACAGGCCCCAAGAAAGTTATTCTCTACTTCGCGGACGTGTTCAGCCCCTTGTTCATCAACGCGAAACTTTTGCAAGACTATTTTGCATCGCATGGTGTGGATAGATTTTGTTTCAGCAAGCAAGTTTCTTACGAAATATAGGGTTCCATGTCTTGGGCCTCGATTACTTCTTTGGCGATCCCATTGTTAGGGCGAGCGCTCGATAGAGTCCGGACGCGAGAAGGAAGGCGAGTGAGACGCGCGAGTTATAGGGTGAATAAACAAGGTTGCGAATAAGGAACGTACAGGAATACATAAGGTTATATATACGTAATCTAAATATAGCAAGGAGGCTGACATAAAAGGAAAGTCGGGAAAGGAATGAAGTAGCCCGCTGGGCGTTTAAGGAATGATCGTGACACCCATCCAGAATCATACCGGCGATCCTAACTTTGATAGGGCTGCATGGTTTACTAAGGTCAGAGGCCTTGCGAACGAAGCAACTCCCAAGTGGATCGATGCCGTGCGAGAAAAATATGGTGAGTGTTCAAGCAAACGGCACATTGACTTTCACTGATTGTCTTGGATACACAGGACCGGATGCGAAATATACAGCTGTTGGTCCGTTAAATTCTGTCTTTCGTAAAGTATCAAACTGATCTCAGTACGAACTAAGGTTACTGCTTCGGTGGCCCTTATGCTCTTGAGCTTGCAACAATGGACAAGGTTGTCGCAGGTAAGAGTATCCTGTCCGAGAACTTTAAGAATTTCTAATCATAACTTCCTCAGCTGCATTCGCCCATCCCGCAGCCCTGAACGAAGACCTCTTCAAACAAGTCAAGAGTAAGTACTCTACACCCCAGTCTCAACCAGCACACTAAACCCTTCCCTCATCATAGAGCCTTTCCTTCTCTCCTGCGCTGGTTCGTAGCTATCTTGCTCTCACCAACCCTATTTCTACAAACAAAAAGCTAATATTAGCCCCTATCTTTTCCAAAATTAGAGACCGACAATGCATTCCCAGCCGCTGCTCGCCACCGCGCGGAAGAGATCCTGGCTGAGATCAAGGCCACCTATCATGTACAGCTCTTCTCTGGCGTCTCGCATGGCTTCGCGACGCGCGGGGACCCCAACGTCGAGGTTGAGCGTACGTAGTTTGTCATTTCATACAACTTACACATGATGCTGATTGATATTCTCGTCTAAACTCCATAGGTTGGTCGAAGGAGGAGTCGGCCCGGAGTGTGATTGGTTGGTTCAAGAGATTTTCCGAGGGTTCGTGAAGCTCCGTCAGGTGAACGTCGAAACTGCATGTAACATTATCGCATACCCAATCAAGTGTTTCCTGAACGCGTCATAGGTCCCTCGAGGTTGTGATCTTTCCCAGGTGGCGAGCAGAGCGGTCGCAGTGGCGCCATGTCCCACCTCCTATCCGAGTACAGATAACGGGCCATCTCAGAATAACATCGTACCCACCGTCCCGCACAGTCCAGTGGAGAACACCCATGTACCGTATTTGGCGAGTTATATATACCGTCTCGACAGGCTCACATGAAGCTTTTGGGCTTCGAGATGTCAGACTGACATTCCCATGCCTAAATAGTTATTGCGAGTGAGAGGGCTTTGTAAACCGCTCCAGAGATTCCAGATAATCTGTTCACACCCAGAGACGTTCAGCCTTTAAGCTTTGGTGCTTTCTGCTCCTGACCTGACAGATAACATATTCGCATTAGCCGACATGACGACTTCCGACACCTCCCCTCTTCTCGCAGGCACTTTCACCGACTGCTGCTTCACCGCGTTCAAGCACGAAGGAGACCCAGTGGGCCGCACCGAGACCATCGCCGGTTTCGAGACGTATGTATCCGACCCCCCAGCGAATAACGCAGGCGCAGGTCCCAAGAAAGTCATCCTGTTCTTCTCGGATGTCTATGGACCGTTCTACAACACCTCCAAGCTGCTGCAAGATTTCTTTGCATCCCAGGGTGGGATTTCATTTTCTCTGGATGGTGGGGCTTCAAAGAACTCACCCTTCGATTTGACTTCTGCGATTAGGTTTTTATGTTTTGGGAATCGACTACTTTTTTGGGGATTATTACCACCACCATCGCGACAAGGAGGGTTACAATATTGTCGAGTGGGTGGAGAACAAGCTCAAGGCTGCATTGCCTATTACTCCTAGATGGATCGATGAAGTGAGGAAGATACATGGTTCGTTTCGATAACCCATTCGACTGCGCTATAATTGACACTACCGAATACACAGGCGAGGATGCACTGTACTGCTCCATCGGTATGTCGATCAAATGTTGATTCCGCTTTTGTTGAACTTACTGTGACTAAATTCTAGGATACTGCTTCGGTGGACCGTTCACGACTGATTTAGCTGCAACGGACAAGGTCGTTGCAGCCGCTTTTGCTCATCCCGCTTTCTTGACCGAGGATCACTTCCGTAAAGTCAAGAGTAAGAGAGATGCTTTACCTTTGTCCTCACGGAAGTAAAAACTGACTCTCGGTACTTCCACAGAACCACTGTTGCTTTCGTGCGCTGGTCAGTCATACCCAAAGCGCTAATCTGGTCTTCGCTTGGTATTCACCCTCCTTTAAGAAACCGACCACACCTTCCCCACTTCTGCTCGCCACAAAGCCGAAGATATTCTTGCTGAGGTCAAGGCGACCTATTATGCTCAAGTGTTCTCAGGCGTAGAGCATGGATTCACGCGTGGAGACACGACTGTTGAGAATATTCGTGAGTAGAGTACAGCTGAATTCGCTTGCAAATGTTTTTATGCTCATTGATGTATGTGAATACATAGGTTGGGCAAGACAACAATCTGCCGAGAGTATTGTTGCTTGGTTCAAGAGATTCATTGCGTTGGAGTCCAAGTCATCTTGAGCATTAGTCCAAGTTAGCTATTACTGGTGCTGAATGTATTCGCGCTGTGTGGAAATTCATTGCGACGATGGACAGAAATCAATTAATGATAGGGTTCCAAAGTGAAGGTCAGCTTTAGAAGCACCTGCCGCTTAGACCCCCCCCTCTCTGAAAAATTGACATAGAGAATAAATGTGTGAACTTCTTCATATCTTGCCATCCTTTTTACGTATGGACCAAGGAGTATGCCCCTTGGGTAGATTATATCCCCTTCGGGTCCGTCATAATTGACTATGTAGTTCAGGCCATCTGGGAGCTGAGGATCCCCGCCGCTTATTTCTTACCAGTTGGATACCTTGTAAGCAGGCAGCGTCCGGCTGAATTAGGTCCCAATTTCTGACTCATTTAGTAAAATTGCGGTATTATTTGCTGCTTCCCGTACTTATGCTTAACAATTCGATTGTGCGTATTCTCATACCCCATTTGCCTGTCGTGCAGGAGAACTATAAAAAAGACATCGTTTGACAACAAAGACGATCCCACTGGACCGCTATCGCACCATCGCCATTACCATGTCTAATTCTCCTCTTCTCGCTGGACCGATTGGCCAGTGCTGCATCACAGGCTTCAAGCACGAAGGCGAAGCAGTTGGACGAGTTGACACTATCTCTGGGATAAAGACCTACATTTCTGATCCCGCGACTAAAGATGCACCGGGTCTCAAGAAGGTCATCCTGTTTTTCTCGGACGTGTTTGGGCCGTTTTACATCAACGCTCAGTTGCTCCAGGATTATTTTGCTTCATGTGGTTAGTATTCGAAGGCGCACTGTTTCTTGGCTGCAACTTGGATTTAATTTTGTTATCGACAGGCTATCATGTCCTTGGAATTGACTATTTATTCGGCGATACCTATTTGGACTATATGCATAAGCCACTCGCTGAGATTATTCCATGGGCGGAGGAGAAGCTCAGAGTCGCTAAAGAGGCGACTCCGAAATGGATCGAGGAAGTGAAGAAGATTTATGGTGCGTCTCGTCCTACATCCGAAGTATTATAATTTACTGAACGTCATTCCATAGGCGAGGATGCTAAATATTGCTCAATTGGTAGGTGGTATATTTGGTAGTTGTTTTAACTTCATATTCACTGTCACACATCAGGTTATTGCTTCGGCGGCCCTTTTACCATCGAGCTCGCCGCGACGGACAACGTGGTTGCAGGTATGTAGTCGAAAGTATTTATGAGCTAGCTCCATTCTGATTACTTCTTAGGTGGCTTCGTTCACCCATCTGCCGTGACCGAGGAGCATTTCAGGAACATCAAGAGTAAGGAATTTATCTGCCCTAAATCTCCACATTCTGAAGCAAAATTACAGAACCCTTCTTACTTTCTTGTGCTGGTAACCAGTCTCTTCTTGAAGAGTGTTCAAACGACTCAATGCCATTTATAGAACACGATATGACTTTCCCTACCGCCAAACGCCACGAGGCAGAAGTGATATTGGCAGAGATCAAGGCTACGTATCAAGTCCAAGTCTTTTCTGGTGTCGAACATGGATTTGCGGCTCGAGGCGACATAACTGATGAGAATATACGTAAGTTTTCCGCCTATAATACTTCTATTTCTATCTAAATGTTTTATTGCCTCAGGATGGGCAAGGGAGCAGTCTGCGAAAAGCATCATCACTTGGTTTGATAGATTTACCTCTGCATGAGGCGTTTTTCACTGCCAGTTTTTCGGAGTGAACCTGAAGGGAACCTGAAGCTTAGATATCTAAATTTAGATAGTTATGTGAGGTTAGCGACTCGCCTGCGCACAGACCAAGCGCGCACACGCATCAAAACGAGCATCGGAAGCGAAGCGTGGTCGAGTCAGTGGCCGAGTCATGGACAAAGAAAGGAGACATGAGTCAGGAAACAAAGGAGGAAACAATAGGAGTACGAGCGCCGAGCGAGTGACGCATAGATAAGAAAATAGTATAAATACCTGTGCATGTACCGTACAATTCCCCAGTGAATTCCAGTGCCACTCACCCTCACAAGAAGTCAGAAGTCAGAAGCATTTCATTTATTTAATTATCTAGAGTCTTGAACACATTTTGTCTACATACGCGCCTTCAACTCACACCACCCGGCGAACACACCAATCGCCAATCGCACCCCGTACCACCCGTACAACTTGGAGCCCACCGCGAGGGGGGGTTGTTGAAGGCTCTCTGAGCCAAAGCTATATTTAATCCCTAGTTCAACCTCTGCTAAACGTCGCCTATTCCATTTGCGACGCGCATCAGCATACACGCGAACCACAATCCCAATTTCATCTACTCCCATCTCCCATCGCACTACATATTGTCGCTGGTTTGAATCTCAAGTACGCGTCTCCGAATCCATTGATCGACATACAGTACATCTCGGCCATCAATCATTATCTTATCGCCCCTGTCTTCCACTATCACAAATACTAAAAGAGCGCGACCAGGCTCAAGCGCCTTGTGATTAGTGCGCAATGGCCGCAGTCACCCCTCTACGCATGCCGTGGAAATCCCATCACTCGGCGCCGAAATTTGATGGAGAGCCCGCACGATTGGATTATTTCTTCGAGGAAGTCGAGCAGCTCTCGCAGTTATGCGAGCTGAGTGAAGCAGAGAGGATCCAATGGACTGTACACTATGCACCCGTCATCAATTTCAAATTATGGAAGCACTTCGCGCACATTAAAGGCGACAATTGGATTGAATTTAAGGCCGAAATATACCATCTATATCCAGGATCTGCAGCTTCGACGAGATATACGGTCAGGAGTCTCGAAAAGCTATGCCAAGACACTGCTTCAGCCCGGATGGAATCAAATGTACAGTATGGAATATATTATCGAGCATTTTTGACAGTTTCCCGCTTCCTGAAAGAGAACGGACGTCTCTCGGACAGAGAAATTAGCGCCCATTTCTTTCAAGGCCTTGATCATGGCTTTAGGCGAAAGGTAGCTGACCAGCTTCATGCCGAGAATCCTACGCACCATTCCGATGACCCGTACCCATTGAGCACAATTGATTCAGCTGCACGCTTTATCTTATCATGCAGTTTAGGCAACACACCACACAGAGAGCAGCTTATCGAACCGATCAACAATATCAGTGCCCCTGTAAAGCAAGAACCACGCAGCATTGCTGAACTTCCAGTGCATATAACCGGTGATCAGTCCTTCATGTCAAAATTAGCGCGGAAAATTGTTCAAACAATCTCACAACCGGAACAAAACTCTGTGCCATATCCCGAGAATAATAGATCACGCTCATGCCGCTGCATATTCTGCTCAAGTCCAACACATTATTTAAGCACCTGCCCAGAAGCTCAAATTATGATACAGAATGGAATGTGTCATACAACTAGTGAAGGACGAATTATCTTGCCGAATGGAAGAAGCCTTGCACCTCACAGCACTTCAGGACGAAATCTCAAGGAACAAATTGAAGCGTGGCACAAATATGAGTGTCGTAGCTCTGTTGAATCGACGCCATCAGAACCGGATCATGCACACGCTATTGGATATAATGAATTAAGCGACCTACCATTTGCCAATGTCCAGTCTCCCATTGTCGAAGATACACAACTTTCCGCAGTTACAAAGACAAAGATAGCGCGAACTCCGAATGCGAATAATGCAGTGGCGATGCTCGACAGCTTGTACCAGAGCTCAGAAGATCATCAGAAACAAAATCTCCCAAGCTCATCTATGGCCTTTGAGATTATGAATTCTCAGAGCAAGCTTCCAGAAGGATCAAGTAATGTGAATGCCTCAGTGTATTCCGGAGATATTCAGGGCCAAAGTCAGATGGCAGAGTTGTGCGCCGCACCGTCTCAAATGACAAAGGACAGCCACTTTCAATATCCACTCCCAAGTCATGCTCATTCCTTTGTTAATATTAACGGAAATGCTCAAGCTGATATGGGGTCAGTTCAGTTGAGACAATCAGGTAACCGTGCATGGAAAACGTACACCTGGCTCGCGGAGGAGCCACGATCGACGACAAGCGCTTAATCATTCCCACGCCAGTCAATGCGCGCTTACGCCAATAAATCAGCAACCAAGACAGAGTGTCACTCAGAACAGGGATATATTCAAAAAGCGAGGTACTTGATATATCTAGAAGGTCAAATACGAAAATACTCGAAGAAAAGGATATTAAGACCAGGTAAAGAAGACCGAAGATCCACTGAACACGAAGAAGCATCGAAGAATAGAATAATGAAGACACTCAAATTGACAGTATAAAACATTTGCAAAATAATTAGCTCGTTAACAAGGTCAAGCTGAGGTGGAACTCAGCATTTGAAGTAGGGAGGAGGTGTGAGGTTAGCGACTCGCCTGCGCACAGACCAAGCGCGCACACGCATCAAAACGAGCATCGGAAGCGAAGCGTGGTCGAGTCAGTGGCCGAGTCATGGACAAAGAAAGGAGACATGAGTCAGGAAACAAAGGAGGAAACAATAGGAGTACGAGCGCCGAGCGAGTGACGCATAGATAAGAAATTAGTATAAATACCTGTGCATGTACCGTACAATTCCCCAGTGAATTCCAGTGCCACTCACCCTCACAAGAAGTCAGAAGTCAGAAGCATTTCATTTATTTAATTATCTAGAGTCTTGAACACATTTTGTCTACATACGCGCCTTCAACTCACACCACCCGGCGAACACACCAATCGCCAATCGCACCCCGTACCACCCGTACAGTTACCTGAAATGCAATCAGAATGCTCCTCCCAACGTACTTGGATTTTTACCAATTCCGTGCATAGAATGACAGTGTAGTGACAGTTCACAAGTTGGGCGTCAATCTTCGGGACTTCCTTTTTTGGGGCATAAGATTGTGGCGCCCGAACAACCCGAACGCTGGAGGTAGTATCTATATCGCGGTGTTGAACTATGTAGCACCACGGAATCCACTTGTTCATACTGTACAGTTGAGCTGATGTTTACTTGATTTATCCCTGGCGGCACGTTTACTTAATAACGCGAAGCTCGTAGTTTCAAGTTGGTCGTGAAGAACTGATATGAAATTATTGGCGTAATAGGCGCGGTAATTGTCGTCGACCTGCCCGAAATCCGAATCCCATCAAGCAGGGCACCGTTTTAGAGGTTGAATTTGAGCAAATTTCAAATATCGTTGAATTGCGTTAGTCCATAACATGGCGCTGCCTCGATGCCGCCTTCCATCTTCATCTCGATCTGCTCATTAGGCGTCATGTTGTTCACAAATACAAATACCCCCGAGCTTCGTCGCCGCTCTAGGTAATCGTCCGTAGAAATATCAAATCTTATGATCACAACACTCATGATGTGTATCCGGTGTCATATCCGTCTGCGTTGAACAATGGAGGACTTCCAAATTCTTTACCCTCTCACCATCCTCACATGCTTGTTAATCCTCTATTGCCCCCGTGGCATACCACGGCCTTCTAACCCTTCAATACGCACTGAGTATAATAAATCCACCGAAATAACCGAAATAGCCTACATTGACGTCGTCTGGACATGCTTCAGCGAGTATATTTTGCTCCGACCCATTTTGTGACTCAAATCGAACTGCGGCGACAAGGACTCAGCCAATTGGTAGGCTGTGCCCAATTATACTAGCCATCTGGTGGTGTGTCATCCATCGTTCTCCATTCATCATACGACGACGAACTCTGCGCAATCGCGTTCAATCTATATTGTGGATCAATCAGATAATATCCTGTGGGCGTGCTTGACAAATTTTTTGGGACTCCGGACGTACTCTTCTGGTTGCTTTGTGCCACCTCTGCCCCAGGACCCTACTTAAGACCCTCGGCTTTTGCTTACCTGTAACCATGCCTAACACAACCCCCCTCTCGTGGGTAGAGCTTGAATCTCGCTTGCTGAACTGGATAAGGTCCTCTCACATCCCACGATATCCCTTCTTCGACGGCGTCCCATCATCGTTCGACTCGAGCTCCGCCAGTAGTTCTCAGCTTTCCTTGTCATCGAGCCTCTCTTCCAGCTCCAACAGCCTCGCTGCAAACAACCAGGATCTGCATCGCTGGCTTGAATTCATCGAGCAAGCGTCAGTGGATTGCGGAATCGAGGAAAGCCAGTACGCGGATGTGGCGGTGTGGTTTATGCGGGGAGAGCTGAGAGAGGTGATGAGAGAGCGTAGGGCGGCGTATTTACGAGAGGTCAGGCTTTTGGCGGAGAGGGAGAAGAGGGCGAGGCAGGTGGGAGAGTGGAGAGATTTTAAAGAGGATTTGACAAGGGTTGTCGGTGCGTTGTTGATTTTGCTAAGAGGAAAAATTGATCGCAAGAGTTTCTTATGCTGATTGCTTTTTATTGCGTTCGCCTATCATATAGATGAAGCAGCAAAAAGTACGCACCAAATACGAGCACCTCCGTTCATCCTAAGCTAATTGCCTTCAAATTTAGTTCTCATCTCCGCATCCTCCCAGCGTTTAGCTCCATCTGCAGTTCCCACTCCAGTTCCGATCCAAGCACCGGTTCCGCCGACGACTTTCCAGCATCTCCAACGTAATTACCCCTACATTGCTTCTTCCCTCAAGTTGGGGCTCGTTATTGGAGGCACGGTAGTGCTTCTACCGGCATTGAAGTTGGGTATCGAAGCACTAAATCGCATGCACGAAGCGGGTAGTCGGGCAAGCGTGCAGGTTGGGAGTCCCAGCTGAATAACGAAATTGGTGGAGCGGACGTGTGTCTGAAAAGCTTTCAAGTTTAAGTCTTTGTGTAATTGATATGATACCAAGTGACACGTACAGTATACCGTAGTTTTGTCGTATAATTAAATTCTCTTCTTCCTCGACTGTAAAGCCATTAGATTCGAACGAAAAGTCAGTCAAAAATTGTACTCGCGAGAGCTCGCACTTGAGATTGCTATTGACTAGCTAGGGATTTGAACAGTGTTTCGTTCGCATGGGATCCTGTAGAGAAGATTCCATAACTTCAAGATGAATGAAGATGAATAGACGAAAATCGTACTCACAAGTGAACGTTAACCCTCATCGGATTTCTTGTTGTCATTTTCTGTCGTGCACAGACGCGATGACCGAGCCAGAAATTTCGAGCCTAGTCCAAGAGCGCTAGAATTCGCAGAATTTTGCATTTAAAACTTTTATTAAGGTTTTGCTGCACGGAATTCTACAACGAAGGTAAGCAAAATGTCCATCGTGCTTAAAAGTAGCGCACCTACGCCTAATAACTGCTGGTTATTGATCGTGATATTCCTCCAACAAGCTATATTTTTCCAACGCCACAGCGCGCAGGTCAATCGCCTGAACCATCCTATTCTGGTAGTCACGGCGACAACACTTCGCAATAATTTTCAGGATATGCCATCGTTCCGCGAGCAATTGTAAGAAACAGATATCGAAGGAGATTTGGAAGCAATATCGACTATGGAATAGCTGGCAGAGTCGTTGGTTGAGGTCAAGTTGAAAGTAGCGCTAACTTTGTTGAATCAGGGGGTTTTCTGCTGAAATAAACAAGCGAAAATAGTGATCGTAAATTCGCGTCGTAAAGAACGTAACCAACAACAGCGACGAGGCTGTCAGTTCGCCGTTCCAGTCGACGTCAAACACCACCATTACGGCTTCCTAGGGGGTGCTCGCCATGGAACCTCAGCCGAGTCTCACCAATGGCTCAGCAAACCACCACGATCCCGAGCCCAGCGCAGCCCCTGCTACCACTACCACCCCTTTCGACCCGGAGATCTTCCGGACGTACTTGACGAATCTACTACCACCAGTCATTGGCGCAAATGTGTCGGATCTAAATTCGCTGTTCGATGACGAGTTCGAGGAACGCGTGTCGCGTTTTGCAGCGGATAATGGAGGGGTGATTTATGTGGTACAGGTCAAAGAAGAGAGTGAAGGTGCGTCATAATCTCATTCAAAGTCTTACAGATACTCATAATACTTTGAAGACGACGCGAATCCGACATTTACATACCAGCTCACACCACAACTCGTCTACCATCCATCCCACGTAACGACGCTTGCACTAATCAAACGCGGGCCGACTCTCGACCCCCTCACGCCACTTGGGTCGCAATTACACTTCCTAAACCTCTTTGGGGGCGACGAAACGCCATATGAAAGCTTACATGCTGTAGTTAGTTGTGGAGTGAAACCATGGTTCGATGCTTTCGTCGGCGCTCGGGGGACAGGCAAGGATGGAGACACGAAAATGGGTGCGTAATGCAGGTTCTTTCTTTGTATGATAGTAGCTGATATTAGGGAAAGGTATACCAATGACAAAGAAGAAATTTGCGGAACTAGAGCTGTCACTGCTTCATCTGCAGCAAAATGTAGAAATTCCTGAGACCCACCTAATCATCCACCCTATCATTCAACGGGCCGTCGAACAAGTAAGTCCTTCTCTATCGGTTTCGAGTTTGTGTCTTTACAACTTTGCTAGGCCCATGCAACTAACACACGACCCAACATCTCCCACATCCCTCCAAAAATGCTGAACGATAGCACATTCCTCAACACCTTGCATGGTCACGTCAACGCGTGGATCAAGTCAATCCAATCCGTGACCAAGCTCACGCGCGACGTTGCGTCTGGAACCGCGTCGCAGGAAATTAATTTCTGGTTGAGTTTGGAGCGTGCCCTCGAGGGTATCGAGGCGCAGCTACGGAGTGATGAAGTTACCATTGTAATGGACTGTCTACGGAATGCGAAGCGATTCCATGCTACAGTCAGTTTCATCGCAGACACAGGACTGAAGGATGCTACGGATCTAGGTGGGACACTGTTTTCCTTGTATTTCTTCCCTCTACTAATTCTATTTTACAGTGCACAAATATAATCAGCTCATGAAAGATTTCCCCCTCAACGAACTCCTCTCCGCCACCGACCTGGACAAAGTCCAAGAGTCCCTCGTACTCATCTTCGGACACATCAACCGCAAACTGCGGTTATCCCCCTACCCTATCCGCCGCGCCCTCCCCCTAGTAGAAGCAATCTCCCGCGACTTCAACGACCAGCTCCTCCGCATTCTCACCTCCCACCGCCTTCCATATACTCCTTACGACACCTTTGAGCGCCTGCTGAGCCAGACGACAGCTATCTTCCGGACATGGGACGACCAAATAAAGGAGTTCACCAACGTCGCGCGAGAGGTGACAAGAAAGAGGAGCGAAAGGTTCATTCCGATCAAGATCGTCCCCGCGCATGCGAAACTGCAAGAGAGGACGCGGTATCTTCGGGATTGGAGGAAGCAGCATGAGCAGCTCGCGGTGATGACTGGACCGACGAAGGGTCTGGGCGGAGTGGGGGGCACAGAGGTGGGTGGGATGGATATGGAAGAGGAGGTCAAGGAGGCGTACGAGGTCGTGAAGCGGATTGATGTGCTGGATGTTAGTGTTGGTGAGTCCTGTGAACACCACATTTCGGCTATTTTGCAGAACTGATGACATTGCAGAGGGCACGGAGATCTGGGTTGCCGCTGAGAATGCGTATAATGAGCGAGTATCGCGGGTTGAGAACCAGATTATTGCGAGGCTGCGCGATCGATTGGGCACAGCGAGGAATGCGAATGAGATGTTCCGCGTTTTCTCGAAGTTCAATGCACTCTTCGTGAGAGCGAAGGTATGTGCTACATCTTTTTCTTATGGGTATTGCACAGCTCATCAACGTGGAATAGATTCGTGGTGCTATTCAAGAATACCAAACACAACTGATCGACTCAGTGAAGGAGGATATCAAGCACCTACACGAAAAGGTATGACACTTGTACACTCACAAAAATCGCATACTCAATCTTCCTATAGTTCAAAACACAATACCGCTTCTCCGAAGCCTACCATATGTCGCAAATGCGCGACTTACCTCCCATCGCCGGTGCCATCATCTGGGCACGCCAAATCGAACGACAACTCCAAACCTATATGAAGCGCGTCGAAGACGTACTCGGCAAGGGTTGGGAGCACTATGCCGAAGGCCAGAAACTCCAGTCCGAATCACTCGCCTTCCGCAAGAAACTCGACACGCGGCCCGTCTTCGACGCCTGGCTGCAGGACATCAACCGGCGGAATATGGGCGTCGACGGGCGGCTCTTCGAGATCGTGCGCCTGCGCGGGGGCGGCTTCCAGCTCGCGGTGAACTTCGACCCGCAGATCATCACGCTGTTCAAGGAGGTGCGGAATCTGCTGTGGCTGAACTTCCAGGTGCCGCATGCGATTTCGAATATGGCGAAGGATGCGAAGAGGGTGTACCCACATGCGGTGAGCTTGATGGAGACGGTGAGGACGTATGGGCAGACGCTGGATCTTGTGGAGGCGAATAAGGGCATTGAGTGGTTGGTGGCGGAGTATAGGAATGAGAGTCAGAGGATGATCAGTAAAGGTATGTTGTTGGGTTTGCGAGTTGCAATGTGGATGCTGATTTTTTTCCATAGGTATGAGTATCCGTTGGGATTACTTCGTCAACCAGTACGACACGTCCCGGTATGTTCCAAGCTCAGATGGACGGGACAATCGGCATATCCAGTTCGTGCGCGAGTTTGCAAGTGTAGTATCTGTACTACAGGTATGCAATTTTGCTATGTGTTTTGACTAGAAACTGATTTTATATGGAATTAAGGACAAGACAAACAACGTCATCGACCTGTACAAAGACATCCTCCGCGCTGTCGAAGACCTACAAACATGTTCTTACACCTCCGAGGCGTTCTCAGAATCATTGGGCAAGATCCAAGCAGCAGTGCGTAACCTCAACGACTCCTCTTACGGATCCTGCTCAAAATTTTTTTTGTTGTAGATTGATCGTCTGAATCTAGAAGGCTACGCGAACCTTGACTATTGGGTAGCCGAACTCGACAAACGCATCGAGGGCATCCTGTTGCAACGGCTGACGCATATCATCCAAGTATGGTGTGCTGAGTTTGACCGGACGGATGATGGGGAGGGTAATATTCGGCGAGACGTGCTGCCCACTAGGGATTTGGGTACGAAGAGAAGGGGTGGAAAGGGTGTCAAGGAGGAGAAGGTGTGTTTCCTTTCTTTCTTGTTTATTTTGTGGTCGGGTTCTAACGGGAAACTGATCTTGTAGTTCCTGGAAGGACATATGACTGTCAAGCCCATTGTGCATGAAATCCGGATACAGAACCAGGTCATCTTCCTCGACCCTCCGATAGAGTACGCGCGGGCGACGTGGATTAAGCAGTTGCATGACTGGCTTGGTGTGGTGTGCCGGCTACGGAGGATCCAGAGTTCGCGGTATGAGATTGGGCTGCAAATGCAGGGTGCATCGTTAGCAGAAACGACTTATACATCACTAGTACGACTTGTTCTCCATTATCTTCTGGTCGGATCCTAAACCTTTGATGTCAGCTAACACGCTTCCCCGATAACACCCTCGAACGGCCCTTCGACCTCATCGAGACCAAAGTGCAGCACCTCAAGGACTACGTCGGCAAATGGCTACAATTCCAGTCCCTCTGGGACCTCGAGGCCGAATACGTCTTCAACCGGCTCGGCGACTCGCTCGCAAACTGGCAGCAGCTGCTCACCGAGATCAAGAAGGCGCGGTCGACGTTCGACACCTCCGACACACAGAAGTCCTTCGGCGTCTGTGTGATTGACTACGAGCAAGTGCAGGCGCGCGTGAATGCGAAGTACGACGCGTGGCAGAGGGATATCCTGAGTCGCTTCGGCGTGAAGCTGGGCAATGCGATGAAGGAGATGCATGCGTCGATTTTGAAGGCGCGGAATGATCTCGAGCATCATTCGATTGAGGGCCTCGTTGGAGGTGGGGCTCCGCGGAGGTTCTGAGGAGCTGATGAGCTGCTGATGAAGAAGGAAAGAAGAATGGTTTCTTTTCCTCTCTTTACCTCTCCAGCTTTTTTGGTTTTCCATCTTATGACATTGACGTCGTTTCACGGTCTCTTTTGTTCTTTTACTACTAGTGTTTTTTTCGTTTTCTATACCCCCGTTCGATAGGGATACTCACTCATTTACTCTGCCCCCATGACACCTGTATGTTGGATTTATAATTCATAATGGTTTCTGCTCTTATCTCGTATTACAATGGCCAACAACACGAACGCGGAGTCAGGAGGAAAAGCAGGGGTCAAAATCGGGGCCGAGGCCCGATACGGTAAGTCATGTGACGTCAAACGACTCAGAACTGCACACGTGGTCCGTGCGCCGCGCCCACTATATAAGGCGGCCCTTCCACATTTTGATTTCCCATCTCTTGTGCTCGGGCATGTACTGTCGCCAGTGAGGTTTCTACCGAGGCACAGTTTTTTTGCTGATTGCAAATTATACATCCGAACCCGTCTGTAAGCTTCGGCTTTCAGCAATTTTTGGAAACTCCTCCCTTTCTAGGACTTTATTTCTTCTTTTGGTGATGGTGCTTTCGAGTGCTTGAAAAGGAAGATAATTCAGTTCAGAATAGCCTTAATTAGTAGTTGTTTTGCGGAATAAAATGATTTTTCATTCTAATTTTGTGCAAAGTGAATTCTGTGATGAAGAATCTATTGATATTTTCAATTTATAATTGCTAATGTAATGTATGTGATTTAAATGTGAGGTTTGTGCAGACATATTGTTAGAAAAGATTATCAATATCCAATGACCAAACCTGCTCTCAACCGCCAGAATCCATCTTGCCACAGTTGAATATAACCAATATTCATTCTATACATATCAAGTCCACCAGGACCAATTGTGTAGGGCAGAACCTCAGGACAAGGAGCCATGCCCCTCATATGGTAGTATCCATGTACTCCGTAGTGCTATACAACCTAAAAAAAATGTTAGACAGCATCCAATCTATTTTGGCGAGAACACGTACTATGGTAAAAGTTTGGTACTGCTTTGCGATGAGATAGGCAAAAATGCTCTTTGTCAATTGCTTCCCTTGCCCAAATTCCGTTATGAAGCAGTTCCTTAGATCCGCCTGCCATATCGGATATCCCGGCCACTGCGTAAAGTTAGTGAATATTCAGCCTGGCGCACGAAATTCCAGGTTTACATAAAGACAAAAAACACTTACATCAATTTCGAAGTTCAACGACAAAGGTCGTAGAACGGACGTTTCGAATACGAAATCAGAACCGCCACCTAAGTCCGCTATTTGCGAGAGACAGTGCATCAAAGGAACGGGCGTAATGTTTCCATTCCCGTCTGTCTTCCCGAAAGTGATTGTTCTGACTGTATCGACGGCACTACCCAGCACGTTAGGATGCACCGACGGATTTATTATGGTGGGGACGGTGAAGCGAGAGATGTACTCGTCGGCGTTGAAGTTGGCGGAAATTATCCACGGTCCTGAAGCTTGCACGGCGTCCTCGATGTGGTTATTTCGATCGAATGCGAAGCTATCGCGTCTGGCGTTATTAAGATGGGAATGTGACATCGTTGGAACAGAGAAAAACGAGACGAGAGTGTTTCAATGCAGGGAGGCTGTATTAATATCTGAAAAAGTTGTACTCGTTATATAGCGTTTGAAGCTGAGTGGCTCGGTATGTGCGATACAATGGATCCACTATTCGGGCCGTGCGCGCAAAGGCGCAGTTGCAGGGTGTTCAGTTTCTAGGAAACGGGAGAATGGGCAAATAAATTTCAGGCCGGGCGCAAATATTCATTTATTCATCGACGATGCATTGTATTCCTTTACATCAAGATTCATATTCAAGAGCGCCACGTTCCTTCAATCAAATCGGCAGCCCTTTCAGCAATAACATACACCGGTGTCTGCGTATGTCCCGCAATCACAAAGGACTGTCGAACACAATGAAAATCAGGGTCAACGAGAAATTTTTGATCAAAGGAAATGGAAGGACTCACCATGATAGACGCGTCGACAATGCGCAGACCCACAGCGCTATTCACCAATAAATCAGGGTCGACGACGCCATAACCCGCGCCAACGGCGGACATCGCGGCGGTCCCAACGGGGTGCCATGTGCTCGTCGCCGTGTCCCGCATGTACGCGTCCAGCGCCTCATCGGAGGTTGCATTTTTTGTGGCCGGGAGCTCGTCGAGGATGTAGTCATTCCACGCTTTGGCGGCAAAGAATTGGCGCGAGGATCGGAGCGCCTCGCGCGCGAAGACTTTGTCGATCTCGGCGGTGAGGATGCGCGAGTCGATGATGAGGGTCGATGGGGTCGTCTGAGGGGATGGAGAGGGTGCCGCCTATTCGGAAGACGACAGAGTTCATGAAGAAAGATAGCATTTTGGAAAGAACTCACGAGAAGCGTGACTGACAACAGCAATCGCGACGCCGACGAGGTGCTCACCCGTAGGGAGGGTGCCTAAGGCCTGGCTCCGTAGAGGCTTTAGAAAAATATAATCGCGACGCCATTGACGTAGAATGCGGATAGGGGTAGGTACGCACCGCAATTACCAACTCGTAGTGCGGGGTGTTCACTCCTGCGGAAGGGTCACCGAGTGCTTGGAGCGCAGTCGAGTTGGAGGGAAGGCGTATCCAGGCAATGTTGTTGCCGAACCCGTTGCTCAGCGGTCCGGTGCGTTTCTTTCCATTGTTCGAGAAACTGAGCAATGACGGTTGCGTTTGAGTTAATCCTGTAGATAAGGTCAGTCTATAGCCCCGCAGGAATTTTACAATGATTCAGCCTACGTGTCGACGATGTTAGTCGTATTAGCCACCCATGCTATATTCAAGAGACCGTGATCTGTAAGGTTCTTTCCAACACTCGGAAGGTTCAACGTCGACGCAATCTTGACTTCTTTGAGTTCGTCTGAGTCGCCAACGCCCGATTGCAGGAGAATGTGTGGAGTTCCGATCGAGCCAGCAGAGAGTATGAGTTCCTTGCTAGCACGGAATGTGGTCTTCTCGGTAGTGCCTGTTCATTCACGAAAGTAAATTGAACGGTGACGCCCAACTTCGAAAATTCTTGTTGAAGAACCTACCATTTACAAACGCTTCAACGGAACGAAATACCGGCTTCTGAGACCCTGCCTGCTCGTCCGAAAGAATGCGCGTTACAAGGGTGTTGAGGATGATGGTCAGATTTGGACGTTTGACGACATCGGGTCCGAGGTATGATGTAGCAGCACTACTCCTCGTCCCATTACCTATGGTCCCTTGGAAGAAGGCTGGATAGCACACCATCGAGTAAGTTAAGAATCTAGCCTTTGTATAGCTGATGACGCTCACTGAGTCCAAGGGGCCTCCCAGAATTCTGGTCCAGGTTGAACTGGAAAGGACCTCCAAGTTCTTCTCCTGCCTGGAGCGTGCGCGGGTCGATCTCTTGCTTGAAGCCGGAGAGACTGGTGAGAGTCATCCCGTGGAATCCAACTGCAGGATCGAACTCTCCGACAATGGAGCGATGGTCGGCCGGTTGGGTGAGCCTCTCGTGCTATGGTACCATTGTATGTCAGTGTCATGAGGTTCTGATCCAAGGAATGTACTTGCCTTCAGGAAGTAGGGAAACAAACTGTCCCAAGACCAGCCTTCGTCTCCAGTGACGTGAGCCCATCTGTCGTAGTCGTCGCGTGAGCTGGCACGCGTATAGAACATAGCATCTAGGATTGGAAAAGTCAGAAATGAAATCGTTACAAACGTGAAATGCTGTTGGTTTGAGCTCACTAATCGTACTGCTTCCTCCAAGGACATGACCGCGTGCATAAGCAAGAGTCCGATTGTTCAATCCCGGCTGGGCCACGCTCGTAAAGTTTCAATCGTATTTGGTGTTCTGGAGGTTCTCCCAGAAGAACAGCACTTCCGAATCCATTATGTTGGCATTGCTGAAGTTGAATCGGAGATTAAACGGGCTTTCAACGTGAAATCCATATTAATTTCGATAAATAATTACCTGGGACCTGCTTCAATCAACAGGACCTTGAAGGTTGGAATTTCCGACAGACGATTCGCGAGGACAGATCCTGCCGTTCCACCTGGAATTTGGACAGAGGTCAGCGCAGAAACGCGGCAGTCAGTCTAAAAATAGCGCCCCTCCTACAATGACGAAGTCATATTCAGCAGTGGTCGCCAGTTGGTTGGCGTTGTCAATAATCTCCGCACTGCATGCGCATGCAAGAAAGAGAACCAGCGATGCTATGGATATCATGGTCAGTTGAGTATTTTCTCCTGGAATTATAGCGCCTTAAGAAGGTTTCTGGGGCGAATAAATATACCACGCCGATTCCGAGCTTGTGAGATGTTAATGTAATATGGCCACAGGTGGTCGGTCGGCGTGCGCGAAAGGTGGGCTTGGCTTCTCTCAAGATTAGTTACAGCAACGTTCCCCAATGTAACGAAAGAAGGAGTAATCCACCCGGGCCGTCCCAATAAGCATTATGTACGGAGAGAGCAGTTACGCAGTAGCAGCGTGCTCACATCCGAGCAGCGTGCTCACATCCGAGCAGCGTGCTCACATCCGAACAGCGTGCTCACATCCGGAATATTTCATCTATGGAAGCAAAATGGAAGTGCTATTTGATCGATAATGCCATACTTGCACATCCAAAGGCGCACCCTTCGGACCCGTTAACCCCATGACTTTAGTCTGACCGTTCGGGTCGGATGCTTTGAAGACATTCCTCGAGACCTGCTCGCCGACAAGCGGCTGGAGGAGAACGTAAGATGCAGGATGAGCGCTAAGCGCTGAGCATTGCGCAATGAAAAAAAAAAATGGCAAATATAACGACGGCATATTCTCCAATGTACCTCGTTGACATTTCCTCGGATCAGCAGCTTCATATATTCTGCACGCCGTTATGGGGATAAATACTGCATTTCACGGAAAGGACGGCGTTCAAACAGAAGCCGTCATCCCATTGAGAAACATATCCGATATGCAATTGTGAAAGTCTACGCCAGTCTTCCGACTTGGATTACACGAGGGCGGCGTTATTAAGTTAGAGAGATGGGGTGGTACGGGAGAAGTCTGAGATACGAATGAACTGTATCTTGCTTGAAACAGCTTGAGTGGCAAAGCAAAGGTCGAACCTCGAGATCAATAACATTTTCAAGCGCATAATTGCCTTTTATGGAAATTTTACAGCTGCCAAGAGTTTGGCAAACTGATCGTGCAACTATGAGTACCGGTATACAAATTGAAACATAATTCCAAAACAACAATATCTATTTCCCAACTATTTCCTACTATTTGAATCCGCGATTGATGTTGACGATAAGTTGTCCCATTCAGGATTGGAAATTACTAGACCTTCGTCGAACCGCCAAACTCCATCTACCCACTCAGTAACATAAGCAATATGCAATTGGCATATATCAAAATCAGGGCTGTGGTCGCTCTCGTCAATCTAAAATTGCTATGAGAATGTCTTCATAGCAGCAAACGGAAGTCATAATTTTTAATCTGAATCGGAAGCGTACCTGGGCATAGGCCAAAAATGCCTCCGCGATGAGGTAAAGTAGGCGAGAATCTTCTTAGTGACTCTATTCGGGATTCAATGCGACAGAATAATTCTCAAGCAAGTTCTTGGTCCAAGAAGGACTGTTAGAATGGATAATTGCCCAAGCGCTCATCGTGCAATATCGATAGTGGTTCGGATACTTACATACCTTGATTTCGAGAACGAAGCTAGGATTAGGATGATCGTCAAAATTCCTTTCGTCGCGGATGATGTACTGGATAATTCCATCTAGGGACAGACAAACGGGATCTAATTATTTGCCTCTGGTGTGTAGACAATCGCTCGACATGATTTGGTGAGAGACAGTGTTGAGATCTGAGATTGGATCGCGAGGAATATTGACAATGATTAGCAACGAGTGATTCTAACGAATAGCCGTCATGAGACGCAAATGCCACAGAGTGATCAGGATGTGGAAGGTAAGGAGTGGGCTGGTCAAAGTCGAATTGGTAGGTCGGCTCAATTGACATGGATTGAGCTGAAGCTTGTGTTCGGAGTCCAAGTCGACGGCCAAGTCTAAGCGCACTGAGAAAAGACCTTTTATTTTAGGGCAGAATGATTTTCTGCCTCCGGTTTTGACGATATTACGGGCCACCGAACGCTGCGCAAAGTTTGAACAACCTATTACTTAGTGTTTCAAGGTTGCCTTCTTCATCTTCATGAGATCCTAACTTCACAAATGTGGCCCTCTGGTCACGGTGCGTCATGAATGAAAGTCAGTACGGGTACACAATCTACCGTGCGACACCAAATTTCCCTTCCCCTCTAGACTAATCCATCTACGTTGTGTTGGATAATCCTATTATTTTGGCTTTTCTGAAGCTGTTGTTATACATATACTGTAGCATTGGATAAGTCATGGGATGTATAAAAAGAGAGAATGCGGGAGTAATAAAATCATATAACCCAATTTAGAAGTTGGACTAAATCAGGTTGACTTCAAACCACTATGATCATTCGCCCTTTTCGTCGCCTTCTAGGACGACCGCTCGTCGTATCTTACTTTCACACCACTGCGATCCCCTGGGCATCGAGGAAGGTCATACAGAAGTTCAAGCTTGCTGACATTGGGGAGGGTATCACAGAGTGCGAGGTCGTGAAGTGGTGCGTACGATGTTCCGGCCGGAGGATTCATCCATCGTAGTTCGTTGACCCCGACGGTGTAGGAGCGTGAAACCACAGGATACCATACAGGCATTTGACCCTCTGTGCGAGGTTCAGAGTGACAAGGCCAGTGTTGAGATCACCAGCCCTTTCGATGGAGTCGTATCCGAACTCCTCGTCAAAGAAGGTGACATCGCTAAGGTCGGCAGTGGCTTGTGTCTAATCGAGGTCGACGAGGAGATCATAGCAGATGCAAATCCAGCTGTGGTTGAGCCCGTTGCACATAGCGAACCCCCACCCAAGGCAACAGTGGAGTCGACGACGACATCCCCTGTCAGTGCTCCACCGGGCGGAACTTCTCATACGCGTCGTCTGCACCCTCTTGATCCCAAAAATTCACCGGACACCAAAGTATCAAATGGAGATAACGTGTTTGCGGCACCGTCTGTGAGGCACTTCGCGCGTCAGCAGGGCGTTGATTTGGGACTCCTAGTTCCGGGTAGCGGGAAAGGTGGACGGATAGAGAAGCGCGACATAGAGGCGGCCTTGGCGAGCGTACCACGCGACTCAACCACTCAGAGCTCACATGGTTGGCATCTGGGTAAGGATGTTGTCGTAGAACTTGGAAGGACGCGTTATGGGATGTGGAAAGCAATGACAAAGGTATGTATTTTACCTCACCTCTCCCCTGACTCCGCTGATTTCACTCATAGAGTCTCGAGATTCCCCACTTTGGGTAAGTCCTAGTTTGAGAGCTATGTGTCAACTATACTTATTTGTTCATAGATATTCAACAACGCTGGACATCACGGCTCTGCACGATATTCTCCCCTCCTTAAACGCGCATATACCCCGCTACTATATCCCGGAAACATCAAGACCGCCCCTCCCTCAATCCGTCAACCCATCTGCTTTATACCCTGCTCCTTCACATGAAGTCTTGGGAACGCAACAATACACAAAGCTGACATACCTCCCCATCCTTCTCAAGACGCTCTCAAAAGCCATGCTCGAATGGCCCATCTTTAGGAGTTCTATCACCCACTCCCCCGACTCCCCCAAGCCTTCGCTGACCATCCGCCCCTCTGCTGATATCAGCATCGCACTATCCACGCCAACAGGACTGTACACGCCTACCATCCAACAAGCCAACACGCATTCCGTCTACTCTCTTTCGGGACAGCTCAAGCACCTCTCTTATCTAGGACGCCAGACTCCCTGTGCACTCTCCCCAAAGGAAATGCCCAAACGGGGAGGCACTATTACCGTTTCTAATGTCGGCGCGATCGGGGCAGGCGACTTCGCCTCTCCCGTGCTGGTCCCCGGTGGGGGAGTCGCTATCGTTGCTCTGGGACGCGCCAAGTGGGTCTGGGACGTGGATAGAGGTGACGGTAAGGGACAGAGGAGGCTAAAGATGGGGGTGAGCTGGAGCGGCGATCACAGGGTCGTGGAAGGGGCAGAACTGGCAGCATTTGTGGAGTGCTGGAGAGCATATGTCGAGGCGCCGGAGAGATTGATTGGGGACAGTATTTAAAGGCCTATGGCCTACGGGACATTGAGTGGACGCCGGTAAGATTCTAGACTTGCCTCCCTACTCTCTGGCTGAATGTATGACTACTTATCTTTATGACCTTTCTCAGCAAACATGCGCTACATCGCCTTCCGCAAAATAAGCTAATGACAAACATGGGCCTTGGAAGTTGGCGATAGACAAATTATTGAGCTACTTGTCAAAGCTTCATTTCCTTGACGCTGGTACCACAACGTGTTGACCCGCGTTCGCGAAAGGCCGATAGCAGGCCCTGTAGGTGAAATCGTCAATGACCATTCCATGACCATACACTATAATTTGAATTATTGAGTCCAGTGGCACGATGTTTTTTCCCGGCAACCTAAGCAACGGCTGAGGGCACTCGCAAACGTTTACAGGATAAAAACGCATGCCTCCAAATTTCTTTCGCAGAAACAACTTCTCCTAGTATCGCTGCTTGTCGGCCATGTCCTTTTATAGTTATAGTCATCCCGCTCCTCCCAACCACAATTCCTGCGCAATCCATCAACCAAGGTAGACCTCATGGCCCCTTCAATGTTCATCCCTCCATGCGTAGTCCAGCCTATGTTTTGGGGCGAGCCTTCGGCGGCCCTAGACCATCATGCTGACAGCTCGTACAGGGTCGCTACACCTCATAGACCAAACACGAGAACTAGGGCAGCATGGCATCCCCAGGATGAAATCATCTGCGATTCCGCTCGCGCTCTTCAATTAGGTCCATCCAGCCCTGTAGTTCCCAGGTTTCAAGATGCCGACCTGCTCGACTACGAGTTTGATCCCAACATTGTCAATTCGTATATCAAGCTACACACAATCCCAAAAGTACTCCCATTAATCATCCACCCTCATTCCAACATACTCCAAGTTATCGATATTGGGGTAGCTGACCCGAATGGCTATATCAAACCTGTTCCTTTGACCCAGTGCTTGGAAGGAAGTGCGAATATAGATCAGCCCCAGGAGCCAGTGACGTCTAAGACTGCCCCCTTCTCATCCGATTCAGGCATGTTGCTTCGAAAGTGTGTTCTCGAAATTAAGGTAAGCTCTACGCAGCTTAACGTTAATATTTGATTGACATATATGAAACGTAGTGGCCAAACTATCCAACCTGGAGAAGGGACTTGCTCGAGAACCGTCAAGAGAAGCCTGGGATCCAGGTGCGCGTAACAAGGAAGTATCTTGCCTACCTCATTGCGAAGGAATATTGGCAGTATGTTCAGGTATGCCCACCTCCCTTGCTAAGTTTGGTTGACCTCTACGACTTTTGATACAGTAAACATTATCTGTCCTTCATAGCAAAATTGGCCTCCGATACACCAGTATTCCGCGGAAAATACAGGCCCCGGCTTCGAATATTACAGATTGCATATGGCCTATATCGCTGAGTGTATCGATGGAACCTGGTGTCTAGGTGATGGTCTGGTGCTTTCTACCTCTCCGGAGTAGGTAAGTTCGGGTTAAACGACGGAACTTCTGAATTAGGTAGTCATCCCATTCCCTCCTTGTTCTTTTCTCGAATCTCAACGCTGCCAATATGTTGTAAGTCGATCGCTTGATTATCAAATCGAAAGTGAATTTGTAGTGTGCCACTTGCGAAGCCACTTTAGACGAATAAACAGCAACGCTTGGTGGAAGAGATCTGCAGCCGGTTTTTGCGGCCCAGGCGCACGCTCCAATTTCTGAAATACAAATAATCAGTCTTTTTTGTTTATGGAGACAAGGTCCCTAGTGTTTCGCTTTTGTCGCTCATGATCAAGCCACTGCCGCAGCATAAACTAAATAGCTTTTTTCTGAATGCGCCACCCGGCTGGCCCTGCAATTCCCCGCTTCATCTACGTTTTACTTATACACCGTGCCCCCAAAATCTACGCGAAAGACCTCCAAAAAAGCATCAATTTCAAGAAGGCAGGGTACTCCAAATCAGACACGCAGACCAGACGTGCCAGCATATACCATTCCCCGCCTTAATGAAATGAGCCAGGCCACTCCTCATGCTCAATAATCACCCAACAACTGGTTCGATCCCTTCAATTTCGACAGTTATTTCTCCCGATACACTGTCAACACCGTTACCCCCGTCCTTCCTCAAACAGTGCAAGACTACTACTCGATAAAACGCGTGATCGGATTTGGGAAGCTAAATCTCAGAGGCCTTAATATGCCCGTTCCATTGTCTCAATGTCTGGATAAAACTGCGCAACTGCATCTTCCCAAGGAGTTAGTCTTTGGAAGCGAAGCAAAATCTGCGGGAATGAGTCCTCCATTGAAGATTCGTGTTAGAAATTACGGCGAGTGGCAGTCCTGAAATTGATTGTTCATTGTGCTCATCCGACAATTCAGTGGCCAAAGTATCCTACTTGGAGACGGAACTTGCTTGAGACCTTTTCGACAGATTTCCCGGCGAACGGGGCACAAGTGACAAAAGAAATTCTGGCCTACCTCATCGCAAAAGAATATGCTCACTATGTACTGGTATGCTTTGATTAGGCTTGCGATTCCCTCTGAAGAATATGATATATGCTCGACAAATTATTAGAAAAATTGGCCACGGATACACGAGATCGACCCGCTAAACTACATTGAACCTGGATTCGAATATTTTCGATTACACACTGCTTACGAAATTGAGAGGAAGGACGGAATCTGGCGTTTAGATGGAGGTCTGGTGGTTTCCAATCCCCCTCAATAGAACAGTGCTACGACCGCTTCATCCGTCTCTCAGCCCGCCTCCAGTTTGAGTCCTCGTCTACCCTTTCTCCTCATATCTCCTTTTTTTTATTTAGTATATATGTAGCAACTACTCTACATAGTTTGGATCATCATTCACAGTTCCGTTACTAATTCACCGTGCTTCCAATTCTCTTGGATTTAATGTCAGAGCCATATTTACGGAATAAGGGTCCACGCTTTTCATGAGCCGACCCTCTCTAGTAGTAGTCCTGTGATTCGTGAATCTCCATTAAAGGCAATTGTGCCTTGCGTGCTTGATGCCCGGATTCGGAACTCCATTTCCTTTTGTGGAATTCAGCTTTGCTTCAATGCCACTGACGCACCCACTATGCATATAAAATGACATGGAGTTGTTGGATATTTTCTCTCACACGCTCCCCCTTCTCCTACTTTAGTCACTAGCATGTCTACTCCATACAATGCCCCCAACGTAACAGCATCTTCTGAGGAGAAACCCTTCCCTCTTCTCTGGTCACCCCTGTCGATGAATCATCCGCTGCGTCAAGTTTACGATGACGGGCGAGCTAGGCGGGCGGCATCTTACAATCAATTTCAGGGTGGCAGTCAGCTAGATGCCATTATTCCCGGCCACATTTCTGGACACACTACGATGCGCAAAGTTGAGGAGTCTAGGATTTGGTTTAGTCCCGCCGATGTCCACATACACTATCGTCCATGCTGGCCAATGCGTCCAGCAATTGTCACCGATCTTGAAAAAAAATATCAGATACGTCGGATAATTGAATTTGGAAAAAGTAACGACAGAGGGTACTTTGTGCCCGTTCCTATGTTCCAATGCGTAGATCAAAGTCACGGAGAGGCTCCGGAGATATATTATCCGGAATCCTCGGTAATCGACCTCAAGTCTGAAGACAAGACGTTCGTTTTAGCAATCGAGGTAGGCAGCTACTGCATTATTATGCATATGTCGTCTTTGAGATAGGCAATAATTTGAATTCACAGTGGGAAAACTGTTTTACCTGGCAAAAGGACTTATACCAGGTCTTCGAAAGCAAATACCCACCTGGGACGCGAATGACGAAGAAAATTCTGGCCTCCCTCATCGCAGAAGAGTATTATCATTTTTTCAAGGCACGTCTAGTATCCATTTGACTGATTCCAGTGAACTCATGTCTTGTACGCAAACAGGGCAACCTCGACATATATTTTCGGTTACATTTCATTTCTGTTACTCAGTGGCAGGACGGTATCTGGCGCCTAGGTGAAGGACTGATAATCGGTCAGGATGCCTAGTAGAAATCAGAATAATTGACAGTAGACGTCGTTGTATATATATCTTCCTTTCTCTCTTTTCACTCACATGTATCCTAAATAATTCAATTAAAATGCACTTTGATTGACAAGTAGCAAAAGCTTGGGAAGGATCTACCTCTCAATCTCAGCGAGGATGCTTACGAACATTTCGGAAGTTGAATTTCGTGTAGACACTCGACATGTCATATGGAGGAAGACTAGGTGCACGTTGCAGTTGTTCCAGACTCGGCTTTTCCGTATTTTCAAGGCTGCTGTTTTTACAACCCGAGCGGTGAGTATATATAACTCACTCCCTGAAGCTTGATTAGATAGCAAGCCAGCTGGCACAAGCTCTGCTTATCCCGAACCAGGTAAGTTATTACAGTAAATTACTGTACAGATGATTCAGAAGGTACAAACAAAAAATTATGATGTTAATGTCATCGTCGTTGTATCGAAGCTCTAAAGAGAACCAAGGCATTTAATTTAGTAGGAACGTCGCGAAAGGCCAAGAACGAAAAAAAAGTAGAGTACAGGCACGATTAACCCCATTCCTATACTTTACAAGCAGTGGACCAAAGGAAATGGAATTTCCTGGCACCGATTAAGTGGAAAAGTTATACTTCCTGCTCGCAATTCTCTCAATAAAGGAAGGCGCGATCCAATAAAGCAGGTGTGCATAGCGCATCGTCTCAGGCATGAAGACGGCTTTCTCTCCATTGTCCGCTGCCTGGATGCATCTTCGTGCGACATCCTCTCGTTTCAGACCATACGCATTCGGATCCTTTTCTCGCACGGGTCCACCATCAACGGCGGAGGCCCGGAAGTCTCCCTCAACAGTTGAGGGCATGAAAAAAGTGAACTTGATACTGGGGTGTTCGATTGATAGTGCCTGATAGAGCACGAGAGAAGAAGCCTTCGTGGACGCGTAAAGTGTACGTGTCGGAGGCGGAATTATGGACGCCAAGGAGTTCACAAGGACGATAGATGGGGCTTTGGAGGTATTAGAGAGCATAGGCACCTATTTTTGACGGACAGGTGGACGTTAGCACATGTGAGTCCTGAAGAGGTTGTGAGATACTTGCGAAGGTTATAGCGGCGATAAGGGGTCCGATGTAGTTACCCCTGATTGCGGCAAGTGCGACGTCAGTTGTGTGTCGAATGCCTTGAGCGCTGGCGTCTTTCAGAGTGACGCCCCTCTCCACCTCGACACCAGCCACTGCCATGAGTGGCTGCAAAGCGGAGACACCTGCAGCAATAACATGCGTGTCAAGGCCACCCCATGCTATCAACATGTTCAGGAACGCGTAAAGAGAGCATACATATGTTCCTGACGTACCTGCTTCAATCGCATTTCTGACTTGAACCATGTCATCCACGTTCGTAAAGTCTGCTGTAACGCCAAAGATGTCCGACGGAGAACCCGCGCCGAAGCCGGCAGATGCCTGTGCAGCGCGACATTCTGCCTCTGCCTCCTTCAACAGGGATTCTCGCCGTCCAACGATGCACACTCGGGCACCTCTTGCTGCGTATTGGCGTGCGACTGAACGTCCGATGCCGCTCGTGGCACCTACGACCAACACGCGCTCCTTCGTCATTGGAACTTTGAGCGAACGTTTGGATTTTCTCGCTGAGACGTGATATAGGGCCAATATTAGGGGCACAAGGGATAGAATTACACCTCTGGATGGCTTCAGGGAGATGAATTCGGGCAAGATAGCAGGTATGTCGAAAGCCATTGGTTTGAAATTGTCTGGACGCGGCTTCCCTTTTATGCTCTCAGTATGATAAAGTAAAACGTGAATGAGATAAACTCACCTGTCGAGCTGTATGGACCAGACCTGAAGTACTTGGTTGACGTCCGGTGGTGGTTTTTTATAACATATGATATGCACTTTTTTAGGGAAATGGCAACGCTCGGGCCGCGTATTATGACGTGCGTGTGACTGCCGAGCCTTGTGGACAATCGTCTCAAATGTTATGGTCAAGCATCAGGAAAGCGGACAATGGGGCGACGACCGCAATATCAAGGGGAATGAGCGTTGTTTCGACGAATGTACGCACTATATGTGAACGACAAAGGAGCGAGCGAGACAGGGCATGTACACAGGGCATGTACACAGGACATCAAATAATTTACCTGGAAATCATTGTGAATATGTATGAGATGAGTGATAAGAATACTGCAACTTTTGCAGGTCAATCGGTGGTTTAGGGAGGTGATAGAGCAGGGAACTTTGGTAAGTAAAATCTTTGCGTAAAGTCGAAGTTCAGGTCGATCGCCGTATAATTATACGACGGAGATTTGTCGCCTCCTCGATGATAGGTCTTCCTCTTAGGGTGCGTGAAAATAGTAGATTCGCTCAGGAATGACTAACATGCCCTCCATTTGTAGAACTAGAACTGTACCTCTTATCTGCTAACTTGGCCTCAGACCTGTGCCCAAGTCTAACCCAAGTATCACTTATGGCCGACGATGACCACAATCGTTACTCAAGGAAAGCAGTTTAATCTTAGGACGGAACGACCACAATTTGTCCTTGCTCAAAGGCACATGACAAATATCCGCTAATTGTTAACCAGAGGCCTTTGTCGCTCTCATTGGACTTGGGTAAGTGCGCGTACTTAAACTCGATTAAAATCCCCTGCGCTTAACCTCCAAAAAAGGAAATTGTATACTGACGCCCATTTTCGGCATCGAGCGCTCGATATCGATTACCATTGAATACTGAATACTGAATAATCAATATTGATATTGATGAAGGGTAACTATTGTGCGGGATTGGAGATCATCCAGCTTTTGGGAATCATTGAATAAGGCATTTCTCTGAATAAATACATGATTAGCTTGGTATCCTTCTTTTTCAGATATCGGGATAATATTTTTCTTTTGCATCGATGGGCATTGGTTTATTTCGAGACCGCATGTCACAAGTTCGCTGCCAAGACGCGATAAACACCAGAAAGCCAAACTCGTAGTATTACCATTTAAGTGATTCCTAGAATAGGTAAACGGACTGGCAGGTTATATATCGGTCATTATTGTATATAAGATCAAGTATAGGGTTAGCATAAAAAGAAGCTACTACACCATGATGTTCAGATCATGTTCAGTCCCTAGAGCTCTAACTTTTGCAAAAGCCAAACGAGGTATGCGCCATATACCATCTCTGTACAGCGAGACAACGGCCATATTCAACTGATAATACGGAAGTGCATCAGGAAGATCTTCCGGAGGAATTTTGCCATCGTTGAAATCTTTATACCAGATACCGTGTTTCTGTTGATTGTAGAATCAAAATGCGAAACTATCCTGGGTTGAATAGAACATACCATTAAGCTGACTTTGTGGTAAGCTAGTGCTATGAGCTGAGCGAGGATAGCCTTCGTAAACGGGGTTCCACTTCTAAATTTGACGGAAAAGGTCTGGAGCAGATCCTCTCTGTGATATGGGTAACCGGGCCAATTCTAAAAATCGAAAAGATCAGCGCAACAGAACACAAAGTATATAAAATATTCTACTCACGGAAATTTCAAGTACAAACGTCTTTGGGGGCATGTCAAAAACCAAGGCGTTCCCACCATCCACCTTTGCAGGTCCCGTCAAACACTCGATGAGAGGAATCGGTACCTTGCGGTCGTGCGCATCAGTCCTTCCAAATACTATTGTCTGCAGCACTCCGGTGTTTATGAGCTCTTTCGGAAGAATCCTATCGGACTCCTCAATTTTGAAACGAAGGGAATAGCGCATTTCCCCTGTGGAAACCCTTGGTTTCCTCTTCAACTCCTCCGACACGTTCTCGGGCAGGGGAAGAGGGGGTAGTGGAAAATTGGTACGTAAAGGCCAGAGGCTATCTTGAAGAGAATCCTTTGTGGGGCCATCTGCTTCGGGCGACGTCGATGAAATAACAACCCTCGCTTTAGGAGACGGCGACGGTCTGAGTGGGGAACTGTTCTTGGGCATGTAGTATTTGACAAGGTTTGAGCTTGGGGGCCAATTTCTGCAAGAAGAATCAGACATGGTGGAAGGATATTGAACTAGTCAGAGAGCGCTTTATAGCTGAATTTTAAGGTCTTTTGGAGTGGCTCGTGGCTGAGCGCGCCACCTTTGCCACAAAAGGAAATTCTAACAAGCAATTGATGCGCTTTGGCGCCATGGTATTTTCGGCATCGAGCGCCGACGCCGTGAGGCTCAATATTTGGTGTCTTGCTTTGAAAATAATGGCTTGTAGCTTTGCGCAAGTCAATGGTTATAGCTCAATTTTTATCCAGCTCAAATTGCCTTTGTTAGTCAATTAACGCTTGCCGAACTCTCAGTAAGTGAGTAGATGTGAACGTGGTAGCTTCCAACTATTCATGGAACTACACAAAAGCAAAAGTGGATTGCAAGGCTTCCATCTCGCCTTGCTCGTATTATTGTTCCACCTCTGACTCCTCTTGCCACAGTGTGCCCACAGGCGCCTTATGAAGCGACTATTAATCAAATTCTCTTGTGTCCTCAAGCCAGATGTCTGTCGTCAATGACACTTCTACAGTGCTATGTACGTATGTCTGTTTTACCGAACCTTCTACAACTTCAGCCGGGACAGTGATCTCGAGGTTCATAGACTCGTATTTCACTCGTCTTGCAGCCTACTATTATCAGATCCCGGATAGAAAGCATCTAAATCCGGCATCAGTACTCAGTGCAAACAGATTAGATAGCGAGAAACCTCTCCGATTGATGGGTGGGGTATGATATACTATCTCGACTAGGATTTCTCGTGTAATTTCGCTTTCAAATGTGATCTGATGAGTCGCTCAAAAAGACAAAAGATGATTATCTTGTCGGATGTCCGTGCTGAAACGAAGATTTTGAAAGCCTGGAGTATTCAAACATTCGCAGTTTGTTAGCGACATGACGCTGAAGCTTCTAGAGAGTTCATCCTTTGATTCATTTTTCGGTACATGCCTCGGACTATTGGACAGTTCAAGTTCCGTCGTAGGCCTTGTTCGAGAGTTTGGCGTCGGGCCTCGATGCCTATCGGTCACATTGGATGGCGGGATGCTAATAATATCAAAGAACAGGCATGAAATGTTACTATTTTTAGCCTAGCGCACGGCAAAAAAGTCCCTATGATAGGCATCACGACGTTCGAGAGGATGGCCGCAGGATTAAAGATGACGGTGACCTAGCCGCTGAAAAATGTATAAAAGGCGCTCACTTCGCTCTGGTACAGGCCACTGACCTCCCTTCAATTTTGAACCCTAACTATAATGTCATTCTTAAAATTCGTTGCAGCGTCGCTCGTGTTGATGACTACTGTCTTGAACAGTAGCGCTGCTCCTACCCCCGTGTGTACATCCCCTCTAACTATAATCTCGTTTGCTGACCCATAATTTTTCTAGCTCCCTTGCGTCGTTCTCAAGGCCGGAGACTACAGAATTAGCACTGTAACCGTCACTCCTGGCCTTCCTCTGACCATCGGAGAACCAAATGTCAACTTCGGAAATATCCTCATCACGGAGAGCAAGCCTTCTCAACCAGAGCTCGGCGTTGTGAGTACTCTAATGCTCAAAATATCTTTATTGCTTTGCTGATGCGACCTTCAGTGGCGTCTCATCGACGCTGATCAAGCAGGCTACCATATTCTGAATGTCGGTCTGGCGCGAAACGTTACTACGTTCCACTTCACTCCTGAATCAGTAAGTTCTCCACAGAATTAAAAATATTCATCTTCTAACCATGCAAAATTTAGGGCCTTATCATGCCTGTAGTTTCACCAGCAAACACACCAGCCGATACCTACGCAGTCCAATGTGCAGGTGGAGGTGAATACGTGGTATGTAGCACCTTTTATCTCAGTACATATTTGACGTTTTCCTGATTATTTCCTGTGCAGATTAAGGTCGTCAACGACGATCTATTGTTTACTACCACCGATTCCAACACTCCAGGAATCTCGAACGTAAGCAACTTATCATTGTTGGCTTTTCCCTCGATTGCTAATGACATGTCGGGATAGATTGAATTGCTCCCTTCTACTGGGTCGCGAACCCAGCATTGGAACTTTGTGGCTGCTTAAGATGGACAGCTTTGCATACATTTGGAACGGACTCAATGGACTTTCACAAACGGACGCACTGTGTAATGCAATGTTCATAATTTCCACGGACAAGAGCTCTCTTTGAGCTCAAACATAGCATATTTCTAATATACTTGTTTTAGTTTATTGGCTCTTTTTAGTGATTTAGTTAGGTAAGAATATGTTGAGTATGTTACAATTGTTACAATATATTCTCTGCCTACGCCTAAAAGACTAAGGTGCATTGATAAACATACCTCGACAGTAGTAGATAAGTATTTGTTTGGATACAACTGAGTACTAGTAGTGGGTAAAGTAAAGTGTTCATCCTCTAACAGTCAAACACTCAGGGAGAATGACTGGAGGGGGCGCAAGGGTGAAGTCCATTGTGTACGCTATAAAGTAAGAGTGAAAGCTAATGCTTGCGGCGGGGGTTGGGGTGGTGTCGTTTGCGTTTGCGGCGAGGCCCAGGTCTGCATTTTTTGAGTGAACATTGTAAAAGGTGCCAATTTTCTGCATCCCTCCAGGTCTTCATGATAAGGGGCGTGCAATGAAGGGTTGCTGCTTCGAGTGGAAAGGTGACTTCGAGCTCCAAAGGAGGTGATGAAGGATAGTGCGATGAAGCAGCCGTAGATGTTGAGAAAGTGATAGACTGTCCGAGGGCCGGGCCTGGCCCGCGTTGGCCCCGGGTCGGCCCTGGCCCGGCCCCGAGGGCCAGGGGCCAGGGCCACCTCACCTCTCATTGGCCCGGCCCCTCAGAGGGTCAGGGCCAGCGCCCAACTGGCCCGGCCCTCGGGGTCGACCCGGGGTCGGCCCGGGCCGGCCCTGCTTTTGGGCGCCAATTTTCGTTTGAAGTCTTGGGGCTAACGACGCTTCGAACAAGCTCTGTTAGATTTAGAAATACTTACTATCTTTAGTCACATTTTGTACTGTATTGGAAATCTTTAAAAGTAGAGTAATGAACAGATAATTTATTAATTGAGTAGTACCTAATTTACATATATGGTATTCTAATACATAGTACAAGAAAGGCGACAAAGGAGAGGACGACGGCGGGCGTTGTGATCGCGCTCGCCCCATCCTCAGCCCCTGCCACAGCTTGCCCTGTCCCCCGTTTTCCTGATACCGTTCTCTCCGACGTCTCCTATCCCCAGCCTGCCGGCTCATTGCCTTCGCATCTCCTCGCCTCGCCTCGCCTCGCTTGCCGTCTCATCTCCTTGTCTGGTCCTCTTCTCCTCCTCTCTGCCTCGTCTCCTCCGTCTCTCCGTGTCTCCCCCGTTTTTGCGTCTCTCCTCACCTCGTCTCCGACTCGTCTTGCCAGTGTCTCCTGATCTGGGCGCCATGCCTCGCCGTCTCATTCTCTTCTCCTCGCCGTCTCGTCTCCTCTGTGTCTCCGCGTCTCCCCCCGGGTCTCGTTACTACTTCGCTCCCTCTGGGTCCAGCCGTCACCTCGCTGTTGCCTCGCCGGTCAGCTCCTCACGCTCTCCGTCCGTCTGGTCGTCCTCTTCGCATCCGCATCCTTGCTATGCTCCCTGCCGGTTGTGTCCCTCTGCGCGTCTGGTCGTCTGTCGCCGTCGATCGTCAATACTCGTCGACAAATTCGTCCATCGCCGTCGATCCCCGCCGTCGACCGCCATTGATTGTGGTCAATCGTCCCCGATCTTGTCCAGGCGGCGTGTCATGGGGCGACGAGTGACGAAGGTGGGCGGTAGGGAGGCGGAACACACGTCCGGACCGCTGTCGTTGCCGTGATGACGTGGCAGCGAGGCAGCGCGCTGCAGGAGGCGGGTCCGTCGAAGGGGCGTGTATGGCGAGGGCCGGTGGAGGGCGAGTGGAGGGCGAAGGATGCTGCGGGAGAGGCTCGTGGTTAGCGGCGCAAAGCGGATGGGGCAGACGACGCACCTCAAGGCTCTCCCACTTCATGGGTCTGCCTAGGAGATGGTGGGAGGCTAGAGAGGGAGCGCGATGCGGGCGTGACAAGGCAGAAAGCGGGTGTGCTTGCTGCTCGTCTTCGACGCGTCGAGTCGGTGATCGTCGGCGATCGTCGTTGATCGCATACCCTCCTCGTCATCCACCAGTCCACCAGCCTTGTCCACCGCCCGTCTGGCCGTTCGTCACCGCCGATCGCTGCTGATCGTCGACTATCGCATCCATCGCGCCTTCGATCATCGATGATCGCGTCCATCGCCGTCAGCGCTGCCCGTCGTCGATTCGTTTCGTAAAGCCGCTTCTGGCTTGGCGGCCTTGCGATCGTGCACTGTCCGCTGCATTTGAGGTCGGGATGCGGTGTGGGTAGGGAGCGCCAAAGGGCGTGAGGGATGTGCGTTTGTGAATGTAGTTAGTCAGCTGCATATAGATAGAATATAAAACAATTCTTACTCACTTATATACCATTTCCTTTGCTGCTCTGCTATCGGGTGCGATGCTGTGTTGATGTGGTGGGTTGAGACAAAGACGGCGTGGGTAGGTGCTGGCAGAACGAGGCTATGGCAGAACGAGGCTATGGCGGTCCGAGCTCGCTGTCGCGCACGAAGCTCACGGCTTCTAAGATTCCCGCGGGGGGAGATTTCAGGAAGCCTCTGGAGGGCTTTTCACGAAGGGGATGCAGATGGGTGTTGGGTCGGTATCGGGTTGCTGGGCATTGATGATGTTGACTGGGCACTGATGGGAGGGCGGAACCAGATAAAGGCGTTGTCAATTAGACAAATGTCCACCAAACAAAAAAATACAGAACTTACTCATTGCCCATAATGTCGCGCAAAGAACACGATAGACCGGATCCGGCCCTCATCGTAGAGGGTTCACGCCGTCAACAGCCCTCGAAGCGTGTTCGTGGCACTGATTACCCTGTCACGGCACTGGAAGAACTGCAAGCACGAAACAAAGGTAAGTATTGAAGTACTGGTTATTAGCAATAAAAACATAACTTACTGGCATCCTAGATGGGGGAGAAAAAAGCAGTGGAGGCCAAGGTGGGTGATCTGGTCTTGAAATGGAGGGCCCATTGACTTCGTAAATATCTAGACGACGCCGAAATGGGCGAGGCGGGTGAAAATCCTCAACAGATACTCGCTGACGCCACGAAACCTGTCGGGGAAGCCTGTAACGCGGACGGAACACTCAAAGATGCGAGTGAAATGGATTGGCTGTACTCACCTTCAAGCCAACCTGCCTCGTTACCTCCTGCCTCTGAACCGGTCTCCGCTGTTGAAAGTGAAACTTCGGACATTGACTCGGTCGTTCCTGCAAAGAGAAAGGTGAGTAAAAATTTGTTCAAATGCATAGTTACCCACTAATAATAATTGGCAGCGCCCAATGCATGCGAGCCAATCGAAAATCCTTCAACTCACTAGTGACGAGGAAAGCGGCACGGATGCAGACAATCAGTCCGTCCATTCAATCCAGAAGACCAAGGTACGTGTAAATCTCAGCCTAGGTGAGAAATAACAGAAGCTGACAGTGTTTAACAGAAACCTAAGACAGCACCATCGAGCGTAGTTGGTGGGGAAGAAGAGACAATGGTTGACACTGGGGACTCTCACGCCGTCGTAAGTCCATTCCTTCCGGAATTTCTCACCGAGTGTCTCAGACTGCATGCCCAGCATGATCATGATGCAACAAAAGATCTTCGTCTCTGTCTGAAGGATGACAGTCAGTATGATAAGGAGAAGAAACGCGAAATCAAGGGGGCTTATTGCAAGTTTTGCCTGTACGTACGAGACAAAATTTGATCTGATTACTTCTGATTCTGTTTTTCTGCAGTGAAAACGATAAACGTTCGAAGAAAAAAGCCTGGTTAACAGGCAACGTTACTTCCAGAAGACGCCATCTTTTCCGGTAAGTAGTTTATGTCAAAATTTACAATCTGAATGGATCTTAATTTAATTAGATTCCACCTCGATGATTATTACAAAATTTGTCAGAAGCATGGCGTGGAGCCCAAACCACCGAGCGGATGGACACCCCCCTCAGGATGGAAGCCGCCTGGGAGTACTAATGCGACTACTAGGTGCGATCATAAATTTTTGGTCTCAAGAGGCGACAAAACTGACCTTTATACAAAGCGGCACGTCGCTTACCCAACAGTCGCTCGACAACTTCGCGGTCAAGGTAGTGAAACCCACGGCGGTCACAAAGCAAGGCATTCAAGAGCATTTGCTTGCTATCATTGCTACGTGCGACTTGGTGAGTGCTCTGTTCCCCATTCATTTCAAAGTTGAGCTATTCTCACTTTACTATAGCCGTTTCGATTTGTCGAGCGCCCTGCACTTCGTCGCTTACTCCTGTACATAAACCCCAAGCTCACTGAAAAGGATATTCCGAAGAAGAGCGTGTTAGCAGATTCAGTGAATAAAAAGGTTGGGATGGTTGAGAAGTTAACGTGCAAGTTGATTGAGGTGTGTTACCACTGCTCGGTTCTTACGGTGAAAATAATTCTTATATGATATAAATTCATAGGAAATTCCGTCGAGGATCAGCATTGTTTGGGATGGTTGGACAACCAAGAACCGACGTCCATACACTTCAGTCAGCATATCATACATACACTCACCCCCCGACGATGATACTATTTGGGCTCTCAAAAATAACCTCATTGAATTTAACTCTCCAATTGGACGTCACACTGGAGAAATGATTGGAAAGGACTTAGTGAGCACATTGCGGAAGTATAACGTGGATTCCAAGGTAAGTATGCCTTATATTCTTTATTATCCATCCAGTAATCTTTTTCTATATATAGGTTGGATGGCTTGTTGGTGACGCTGTCAGCTCCAACGATGTTGCTGTGCGCTATGTTTGCAGGACCATTGATCCAACTGGAGAAATTCTTGATCCAAAGGATGTTCGTATTCGGTAAGTAATAGCCTTTTAACTGTATTTATTTATTAACGCTATCTATAGTTGTATTGATCATGCCATGCATCGGGGGGCATATCATTTCATCAAAGCGCTAGGCATTCCCTCACTTATGCGCACCAAAAAAGCCATTTCAAGTGGGGGTGGTGATGATGATGATATTGATATGTCCCTAGATATAGATGCCTCAGCTGATGATGTCGACGCATGAATCAGACTACTATTGTAGACTTTGATACTGGCGATGTAATCGGAAAGCTTTTGGCATTTGTAAATCAAGTGCGGATGTCTAGTGAGGATGTACGAGAGTACCTCAAACATGCCTGCACTATCAATCAAGTTAAGGAGCTTCTTCTTCGTCTTTGGGTCCGAACACGTTGGGGTAGTCTTAGCGACTGCTTTGAACTACGCTAGTAGTTCAAAAGGTATTTATTTCTATATACTTATTGGTCATTTACTTACTCCATTTTAGGGAATTGATTACTTCTGCCTTACCGCTGATTCAAATGATCAATTACCGGCACTTACAAAAGGTAAAGCATGGATGGACTATAAGTTGACTTCCACCGAATGGAAGCTTGTAAAACTTGTTCACCACTGTCTAAAGGTAAGTATTTAATAACTTTCTTCTATATCTTTTACTGATATATATAGCTTGTTGCGGACCGACATAATGAGCTCTCTGTTGAAGATTCACCCACGTGTTCAAAAGTATATCCTCTTTTGGAACTTTTACTTTCTGACTGGAGGATCTCTTGAGGATCCAGAGTATGCTCCAGTACACGATGCTCTTTTGCTGGTATAGAATGCTTGGAGAAGTATTACCGAAAGGCTGATGACACATCTGCATATTTTATTTCGCATGGTGAGTACTTTCTAGACTACATCTTCATAATATCAATTTTTTGAACTTTCTTCCTAGTCTTGGATCCTGCTCGGAAGCTTGAATACTTGAATGTTGCATGGGAGGAAGAATACATCACCTTAGGAATGGAAAAAATGAAGAAAATTGTGAGTTTATATATTATCTCTCAATATCTATACTGATAAATATCCAGTTTCTACACTATAAAAGCAAACGTGGTTTAGAAATTGCCTCTCAATCATCCACCTCTATAAGTGGACATAGTACTCCACTTGGTGTGTTTTTTTATGATTTTTTCTTTATTTTTATATTCTAATTATCGCTAGTCTCGCAACTGATGCTTGGATGGACCGTCTTATCAAGAAAAATAAGGGTAAAGGCAAACTAGTGGATGAAACCAGTGATTCCGATGATCCATATGCAGAGCTTACTCGCTGGTTTGAGACTAAGGCTCTACCACGTGCTTTATGTCCAAATCCAATTGCGTGGTGGGGAGTAAGTGGTTTATTATTATATTACAATTATTCATACTGATCTAAATTTATTAGCATCAATCAATGGAGTATCCTATCCTACGTCTAATGGCTCGTGACTATTTGGCCATTCCCGGTACATCTTGTATAGCTGAGCGGTCATTCTCCTTGTCTGGTTCGAACAGATGATCCAAGGCGTAGACGTATGGATGGTATCAAGTTTGGTAGCCTTCAAAAGCTCCGAGCTGCATACAATGATGGAAGGTTGGATGCAGACCTTGAAGCTATTAGAAAGTATGCAGGAGATTTTACCTTTGAAGATAGCGATAGCAATTAAAGGCACATAGTTTGATTAATGTTTAAAATATGTTATTTTTCAAATTTCACTAAGAAAAAAAAATTACGTGCTTGGCCCGGGGCCGGCCCGGCCCGGCCCTAGCCCGGCCCTGCTGGCCCGGGGTCAGAGAGGGCCAGGGCCAGGGCCAGCACCAAGCCGACCCGGCCCCGGAGGGTCAGGGCCAGGGCCAGCAAAAAACCCCCGGCCCTGGCCCGGCCCGGCCCTCGGACAGTCTAGAAAGTGATCTGATGGAAACGAGCGCGTTGGGCAAAGACACGTCGAGACTCTGCTATGGTATCTTGTAAAGCAGCAGATACGTGCTCTATCTTTTCTTCAAGGGCTTTCATTTGGCGCAGTTGAGCATCACGTAGACTGAAGTCCTTTCTTCGTAAGCGGAACCGGGCACATGGCGCGTTACCAGTGGGAAGGCGAACATAATAGTTGGGGAAAATCTTGATGCGGCGAAACGATTTACGTTGGTTGGCAGAGTAGGACGGTGTTGGGAGCGCTGGACGAGGTTGAAAAGGGGAAGGTACATGATCAGTGTCGTTCGAAGGAAAAGGTGGTGGTTGAAAAGTGGTTGAAAAGACAATTTTGGTAATTTTGCGATCGTTGGAGAATATTCGGTGCTGGTATGAATCCTCACTAGACTGGGCTAATGGTACTGGGCTCGAGTAAGTAGAGTAAGCAATCTTAAAAATGGACGCACTTCAAGCAAGGGGGCACAAGGCGTAAAAAGGCTGACCTAGGGTCAGTTTTCTTTGGTAGGGCAAAGTGAGCTGAACTAACTGACTACGTAAGCATTGATGCGTCCAAATATAGTAATATGACATCATTTTCATAAGCGCTTCGCTCCTCTTGCCCTCCCAGAAGCCTCGCAAGCGTTACAACCCCAATTACGCGGTACCTGCTCTAGGGAAACACAGTCTAGATGGTACTGATGCATAATATGAGTTGTCTTCACCAATCATTAAGAGAGAAACATACCCATTGTGTCTCACACCCCGTATACTTGCATTTCAGTGCTCTTTCCGACGTCTCACTGACGACTTCTCCACACAGACATCCATTCAACGCATCGACAGCCTTCTGAGTTCGTATTCTTCGCCGTTTCAATGCAGATGGCTCTTCTATCTCGCCAGAGAAATTGTTCACGGGTGTTGGCTCAGTGTTGACCGCCACTGGTTGCGGCTGCGGCGTACTAGTCGAGTCTTGAACATCGCAAGATCTTGGAGCATCGGGTGTCAGCACCATTGGAAGTATATCAATCTGTGTGTCAGTTATATGCGGTGGTGGGAGTGGCTCATAGATCTGGGCAAGAGTGAGTGAATATCCAACGTTCTATGATCAAACGAAAAACTCACGTTGTCATTCTGGAGTTCGTTCAAGTTTTTTATAGACCAAGTCCGAGGTGATTGTACCGCCTCGGGCTTTCCCACTGGTTCAGCCGCTGTCTCGACAGGCAGGTATGTTGTCTCTCTCTCCACACCAGGTGCAACCCCATTTCCATCTATTAGGACAAGCGACACCTCCAAGTCTATCTCCACGGCGCCGGCAAGATGTTGAGGCTGCTCATCCAACTCAATTTCAACTCTGGCGGATGGTCTGCGCTCTGCGTCGTCTAGGCTGCTGTTGTTGACGGGGTCATTTCTAGTGCAGGGTAGCGGGTGAGTAATTTGATACGATCCATAACTAGAAAAATTGACCACGTACGCAGCAGGAATATGGGCACGATAATCCTCTGCAATGGTAAGCAGTGGATTTTTTGCTTTCTTGGTATGCCTTGATGAAGTTTTCAGTTGTTTAGCCCAAACGACTTTCATCTCTTGGAGTTCGAAGCTCGACAATTTCCACAGGTGTTCGTGTACCGCCAATGGTGCATTTTTGTGCTTCTCCTGGAAGTGAATCTTCAAAAAATATTTCCAGATCGCCGGGTCAGATTTTGGGCAGAGCGGACACTGGATGGGGACATTTGAACAAGGAGAAGAAGATGTTGACTCTGCGGCTATACTGTAAGTGTATTTCAACTTCAGATTACACCCTTTTGAGAGTATTGGATTTATCGTCAGACTCGCATTCGCGCCTTTCCCTTTCTTGAGGTAAAATTGACACTGTGGTGACGGGCGCAGGCATATACCACAAAGAGGAATCGGCGATCGACTCACGGCGGAATCGAAGAGAATGTGTGCGCCTGTATGCTCGAGGACACGCTGACCTTGTGAAAGGTCAAATGTCACTGCAGGTACGCATCTAGGACATTCAGATTGACTAGAATATCCTGCTGATAACATTTCATCATCACTGCATAGGAAAGAAGCACCGCCTTCAACAAAATATTCAGGTGAGCTTCACATATACAACGCCACTACTGCATTACTTACCTGATGAGCTACGATATGGGTAGTTTTTATTCAGCGCCATCTTTGGGATATTTCGAAGGTGCGACACAGTCAGCTGTTGGAAGAGGCTTGCTGACAGCGCCACTAGAAATGTACTCTGAAACATGTACCAGGGCATGCAAGTATTCAATGTTGAAGAGCCGCTATGGGTGGTCGATAACGTTGGGTTGATAGGCTGGATTAAATACCCAGGTACCGTGAATGTTTGCTCATCTATTTTGTATGTTCGCCAGTCATTCTGACCTTCTGGATCATCGACTATGGTCGCAGGTCGTAGCCCAAGCATCTGATATGAAATGGTAGTGATATCTTCAGTTAACATGTTCAGATTAATGAAGTCAACTGATTTTCCATCGAGCTTTAGACTGTTGACCTCGCCAACGCAAAGCCAGATCTTGTTCTCGGATGAGATGAGTGTTGCTACTGGATCTGAAACGACGAGGATATCATCGTCCACGATGGGGAGTTCTGACAGTACAGGTGCGTCCAAAGTTGTTGTTTTATTTTGAACATGACGTTCAAGTTGTTGTACTCGTCGCAGACGATCCGTTGAACTAGTGTATTTCCGGAACTTGCTGAACTGCGAGATTGCTCGGGCTTTTGAAATCAGTTTACCCCGAATGAGAACTTTGTTTTCGACCCCTTGAGAATGTTGCGGCAGTATCTCGGATATGCTGGTGTGCTCCGTGAATGTGAGAGTGCCAATTGCGTCTTCTACCTCAACACGCATCTCGGCAGAAGAGCTTATATCCATGTGCAGTTGAACAGGGATGTAAAGGCTGTCGTCTACATCATCATCAGGGAGTGGAGCTTCAAACAAGAGTGTTCCTGTTGGCGCAAGAATGTCAACTCCACCCAGAGCTTCCAGCTTTTGGAGAATAGAATGCACAAATGCGCATTCTTGTTCGACAAGATGGCGGCCGCGATTCCAAGATGTTTGAAGTGATACGTTGCCAAGTTTAACGTCGCCTCTCCATGATGCAGGTTTTATGTGATCAGTACCATCCGGAAGCTCCCTTGTATCTCTGGAGAGTGCTGGAAGCTTGAGGTGGCGAGGTGCTCGATCCCACTGTGGATACTTTGCCAGGATGTTTGATATTTCAGTTGTTCCTGCAAGACGTGAGGCTAGTTGTAGAATATCAAGGTTGGCATCATTCCCAACCATTGTTCGAAGAATACCAAATAATTCTTCCAGACGATCTGTTCCGAGTAGGATAATGTAGAAGTCTCCTTCTGGATCGTCGGCCTTCGCTTTTGCGACGCAGAAAATGACATTCTTTATCATAATCATGAGGTCAATGTAGAGTTGTGTTGGAATGAAATCCTTTCCTGCCGATGAATAAAGTGCAATAGCGAGATGAGCAGCGGCACTCAAATGCTCAATTTGCTCGGAAAGGGATAGATCGACGCATAGATATGGAAAGAGCATATGGAAAAGGAGCTTTCCCAATGTCCAGAGGGCTTCGCGAGCTCGTGAAGCTCCTGGAGTAGGGTTGGAGCAGGTGCGGGGTAGAGTGTAGATGTCCTTCAACATATCAAACGCCATTTTGACATCCTGTTGATCTTCTGGATTGAATAATGAACAAATATGATCGGCTGATAGTCCGACAGATTTAAAATGATCTCGAAGAATATCTGGCGTGATTCGAAAACCGTCGACTACAATTCCGCGGGGTCGAAGAAGCAGGTTTCTAAACCTTTTGAAGACATGTTTCCAGTCCTTGTCGCAGGTCAGATCATCATCGCCCACATATAAATTCATGAACACCAGAGGGTTTAGAAGGGGATAGATCGGGGAGTCTGGATGAAGTTTCTGCTTGAATGTAAGGCGAATGAATGCCGCTCCTCATCTTGATTCACCGTCGGAAGCCAGAGACACGATCCGTATTTTTGTTTTTTGTTTTGACGCATCAATTCCATCAACAACAGTCTGGATGAGCTTTGAGTGCTCTTCTCCAGTTTCACGTTTACAGTCTCCTGAAATTAAAACAGGACGCCCAGGATAAATACGATTGTCGCTGCTGAGGATGCCCACGGCACCGACAGTGGCCTAAAAATAGAGTGATCACTGATCAATGCCATGCCACTAGTTCATTGTGTGAGATGTTCTCACCTCTGCCGCGTAATGCACTGAACCATCATCTATCAATCGGAAAAGCTCCTCCAAATCATCTTCATTGACAAACTCGAGTGAGGTCTTGCTACCATGTTGCCTGCATGGTCCTAGGAAATGGTTACTCTTTGGATCCCATCGAATTCTCTTCTCAGTCGCTAGTTCGTCAAACATGAGCACTGCATGGAGGACATCTCCTGTCATCCGGTTGTGAATCACATCGAGCACACTCTGCAGCGTCGCATCAAGGTTGTGCTGGACTTCTTGGACTGTGGGCATTGCATGGGAAGGAATGAGTGGAGGAACGATTGAACGACTCCGCAGGTATGAAATACTTGGTGCGTTTTGCGCTCTATGGTTGATTTCGGCCACCCGATTGCCAGCTAATCTCCACATCAGCAGTGCCCGCATATCCTCCTCCTCCGTGAAGCTTTTTGGTCGATAAACTCCCTGCGCTGCAGCCAGTACGGATGCAAGAATTCCACGAACGCCCTTTTTCTGTCGAAGGCCAGCAGCAATTATACGATCAACACGTTGAGCCTTCCCACTCGAGATAGCCATGAGAAGTCGCTTTTGCTCTGTCAGCGCGGTCGCCTTTCCAAGCAACTGCTTGGCTTGGTTAAGTCCTCGGAGGCGATAGAACTCGATCTGCTCGTTCTTTTGTCGGAGCATTTCCTGAAGCCCTCCAATGCCGTGGTAGGCAAAATTGGTGTTTTCGTGAACACCGTCTCGAGCGCGGGTGAGTATTCCTTCAAGTGTGCCATTGTTCTTCAGCTGTTGGCATGACTGACATATTTCAGACCCTCTGGTTTGGGTCCGCCCAGTGCAGCCATGGGAATACAATGACATCCTTCCGTCTTTGACTTTGGGGTCCCAAGGGAGTGAGATTGTGTCGTGAAGAGCAAAAGGATAGGCACTGTAAGGTGATATTTCATCGGGAAAGTTGATCGGATAACCGCTGCATAAGCGCGCTAATGGCGTTGATTTTAGAGTGTCTTCAAAAGTATAGGATTCAACGTCAACAATTTTGGTAGGGTCTAGGGTGGAGGCCTCTGTAGGACTGATTCGACCAGTTGGTGGATTGGTTGGCAGCTTTTTTGGTGGAGATCTATGACGTGGTAAGCAAAATAGTTTGATTATATGACAATTGAGATGGCTGACCGAGTCTGTGACTTCTCCTTCAGCGCATCCATCAAATATGACAATTTCCCTTCAAATAACCCTTTGTTTACATGCCGCTTCACAATGAAGTACTTCACAAACTTTTCCAGCCCCTCCAGCCCCTTCCTTCCATGACGGATTACTGTATCCATGTCGACTTCATTCCCCCATCCAAATACAGACTTCAGCTGCTGATTGAGTATGTTTTCCCATAGCTCGTCGCCTTTCATTAGGGAATGGCACGGGTATGGCTAACCCGCCGGGTTAGTGTCCGGATAGGGCTGGGGTACGGGCGCGGGTTAGACAATCTCCACCCCACATAAGCCCGTACCCCAGGAGCGGGTTCCGGGGTTTCGGCCAAGTGTCGGCCCGCGATCAAGCGGAGTTTGAATTGTAGTTCAACGTCTTGATCTTCACTCTCCTCGATGTCCGACGGCCCATTCTCACACACACACGCACGACCACAACGACGACAGAAGGGGAGTAGGACAGAAGGGGAGACCCAGCAGTGGGAGACCTACCAGGTGTGTCCCCCGTATTGCTCACTTCTCCCACTCACTACCTTCCCCTCCCCACAGACACAATTCACAGCGACACCGCACGGTACCCTCGCTGCCGCATCCTCAATTTTCGCCGTCTCTGCTACAATCTGTGCCCTCGACGTCCTGCAACCACACAGGTGCACCCGTGCATGCCGCCTCATTGTGATGACGTGGCAGCGCACACAATGTCTACGCTGCCACGTCATTGCAACAAGGCGGCGTTTACGAGTCCGTGCGCCTTCCACCCTGCCCCTCGCCCCTCTCATCGCGCCGTCCCTGTCCTCCCTCCTACAACTCCTTATGCATGCTGTCACTACCCACTGCTGTCTGCTCATGCATGTCGCTCGTCCCTGTGGGTGTGCTATATGCACGAGTCAATGGCAGTTGCCAATGATGACGACATGTGATGGCGGGTGCTCTCATCATGCATGCCTCACCGTCTATGCGTACAATGGAACTGCAAATATTGCAGGTCCTGCGACGTGCAGACGCTGAGGTAGTGCCGTCAACACCTTGGCTGATTTCGCTATATGCAAAACCCGTCAAAACCCCAACCCCAACCCGGTAAAAACCGTGCCCGTGCATGCGGGCACGGTTTTTCTGGGGTACGGGCGTGGGTATGCTCAAACATACCCCAGGGTTACCCGTGACAGTCCCTACCTTTCATGTCCGGATTGTCAAAGGAACTTGGATGGACTGCATAAACTGCCAGAGCATCATAATCCGATGCTTCAGGGATGCTCTCCGGTAGGTTCGCAATCAAGTTGTGAAAGCTCTCGAAGAAGCTGACAGCAGATCCTTGTGTAGGTTCAAGTTGTTTGGATGTTGTAACTGGGCTCGGTATTGACTTGGTCGCTGTGCTGAGGACACTGGGAGATGTGTGGGACCTTGGATGATGTTTTGAGGAGACTTGTGTGCTGCAAATAGGAGTTTTCAAGGTGATCTTTGGTCGTATTACGGCAGGTGCTGGCGTATTGTTTGAGCGCTTAGCATAAAAGCTAAATAAGGTTTGTTCTTTCTGCTTCTTCGCATTTTTATCTCGTGTTGCTTGCTTTTCTTTACAGGCCTGACTTCCTTGGTGACGCTTCTCGAGATTGGCGATACCTACTGTACCACAGTGAACATCACTGCCGCAATCGGGGCATTGTACGTAGCCTTGGGCATCTATTTTCAGGGCCTGAAGATTTTTATTCAGTACAAGGTAACAATGAGCATAAATTTAAATATTCATACAGATGTACTTCCTCCCCCAGCTTCTGCCATGAGCCTTGCAGTTATCTTGCAGTAAACTGGAGTTGCGTAGGAGTGTCGGGCAATTAAATATTGCAATCTAGACTTTATTTGGTGGCGTCATCAATGGGGCTCGATCACTTCGGGATCACTCGCAGATTTGTCGCAGATGCCATTAAATCCACTGCGTATATTGAGTATATAGGCTCTCATAGCATGCTTTATGCATAACAAACATCCTGAGATTATATCAGAGCCATTATATCATGAAAAGGACTGTCAAAAGCGCATTTAAAACTCTAATTATAGGGAGGTCGGTTTCTTTTTTTAAGGCCTCCGGCCTGGACTAACTAACCAGCCCCTGGTTCGGCATTACAGTGCCGGTGCCCCCTTGACTTCAAGTTGGAATCAAGTTGAACTTGATTTACGAGATCTTATCTTATCTTATCTAGGCCCGTGAGTACGAAGCGCCTAGAGTCCGAGGTTCAATTTTGAATTTTGGATTTTGGATTCTGGAGACCGCATGTTCGATTCTCGCCGTAGGCAAGTCGTAGGCAAGTCGTAGACAAGTCGTAGACACCGAGCCCGCCTGAGGGCTTTGGTAAATAAGTACAAATACTCGAAGCTCAGTCAAAGATGAGTGCCCGAAACGTGTAGGGCAGCATATCTCAACTTAAAACTACTGGTAATACCTTATATTATACCCACTGGATAGATATAAATTACTTTTGAGACCCTTACCTTTGTGTGTAAGGCTACAGAGGGCATTTTGCCAGCGCTTGACCGATGTCACATGTCACACGTCACAGACACAAACAAAGATGAGTGCCCGAAACGTGCAACGCTTCATATATTGCTATAAGATAATCTCAGATATGTAAAATAACATTACTACAATGTATATAAATTATTTACAAGTGGGTAAGCTACCGTGTCACTATAATAACTACCGACTTTGACACATTCCTATGTAAAGTCACATGTCACGTGTAATGTTACTGCGCATTGGATTCGTTGTCGCGCGACGCGGTCATTTGACACGTCGTTGACTTTGAAACTGCTTTCATACTCTGCTGTATTCTCCCATTCTTTTTGCACCAGGCCTGCTAAAACATGCCTGAAAGCTTTGTCATTGCATTTAATCACCGGGAAATAGAAAACCCACCACCTGCCAGGCTAGCAAGAACAGTCGGGCGCACTATTCCAGCTGCAGGCCTTGCTATGAAGGGTATGTGACTTTTGTAGCATGTATTACTCTCAGATACTGATAGAAATATAGGGAGATTCATCACACACCCTGAAATCTGTGCAAAAGTTGATGGTGAAAGACAAACCTTCACTATTCATCCATGTGGACCTCAAGATCCCATTTTTGCTGTCCTTCCTTCGCCCAGAAAAGGACAGAAACCCTCGGAAAGCTGTGTATCTTGTAACACTGTGGCACCTGATGATGAAATGGAGGTCAGTAGCTCAATTAATTCTTTTAATCTATGCTTATCTGTTTGTAGGATGCTTCTCCGGAACCTTCTTTCGAAAAAATGACGTTGGACCCTCTATCTCCAGGCCATTCAGAGAATATCGCGAGTAATTTGTGGTCTCTATCCAATGTTTAGGCTAATCTATCCTTTAGATGCCTTGCTCTACGCATTTGGAGGGCCTCCCTGCTGCTGACATTGTAAATGGTCTCAATATTGAGGGAGAAATCATGTCCAGTTTTCGCGGAAAAGAGTTGGTTATTGCTATAGACCAAGTAAGTACTTACCTTGCTAATACTCATACCCTGCAATTCTTTATAATGATTATCTTCTAGTACATAATCCGTGTCAGCTATGCATTAGAGGCCCATTCTTTTTGGATTCGTACCGACATCTATAACCAGATTGTCGCTTCAGCTCCTGTTCAAAGGGGAAAGAAAAGTAAAACTTTTATCATCCCTTCCAACTTATATGATGGTCCGCCTGGAGCAGCTGGTCAATTCTCGATACAGGCTGCATTTATATGTCCAGACTGGACATTAATCTTTGCTGATCACAACGTGATGATTACTTTTCATGTTATGGCTGTTCATCAACCTATCTCCAAAGCAGATCTTAGACCTGGTTCGAAGGTATGGACTATTTCTACTACAATAACAGCAGTTAGCTTATTATTTTATCATCATATTTAGCTCTGGCAATTTCTTTGGAGTTCGAAACATGGTCCCGTATTCTCCAAGGAGCCTAACAAAAGCAAAGCCGCTCTTGAAGCTTGGCGAGTAAACTCCATTTCTCGGAAAGATGACACACCGATCTTTTTGGCGGTCAAAGCAGATCAACAGGTGTTTAATGGTTTCGGAGTGCAGGAAACCTGTGATATGCTTTTCCGTGCCTTAATTTCACCTATTACTCCAGCCTACTTGATCAGTCAACATCCTAGTCTTTGGCTTCGTTTCAAGGATGCTGTTACTTCCTATCAAGTTGATTGCCTGGACCTGCTCCGAGATGGATCTTTTCCTTATGTATCTACTAGTCGGCCATTTCACATGAAGCTCGATGCGCATCGTCGATTCTTACAACATGTGGATGCCTATCGGCGGAAATATGTTTGGGTTGACCAAAATATGCTATCCTCCATTCATAAACTCAATCTCTTGGACCCTTCAAAAACAATTGATGTTGATGGTATTGCTAAAGGTAAGTATGCTTTGCTTTCTATTATTCACTTTTACTCACTAAATACTCTAGATATATCCCGAGAGTCAATATATTCTCCAACAAATATTCCTCTTCCAATTGCTTTAAAAACTCGGGGTGAAAGACTCAAGCTACCAAACTATGTCTTGACATTTAGTGCTGGGAAAACCTCAATGAAAACAATCAAAACATATACCCCTTTTACAGCGCAAACAGGTCTCAATTGGTGGCCTGTTTTAGTAAGTTCTAGTTTTGTAAACAACTTTTAGAATTTAGACTAATATTTTTATTAGGATTGGGCGCCTTTTAATATAGATGTCAAGAATGTTCATAACTTAACCACTCTTGGACCTTATAGTTTCCAGGTGTTTGTAGGTGCAGGATGGACAGGCAAGAAGATTAAAAACCTTCCTGCGGGCCGACGTCCGCTAATCAAATCAGACGCAGCAAGAATGAAAAGGCCTTTAGCTTCTCAAATAGTTAAAGCCTCTTCAGCTGGATCAAAGAAAAGTAGTCGCAATATTTTGACTAATAACGACGAAAACGAAAATGATGTTCCTTTGGAGCAGGAGAAAAGGACGCTTAGAAGTGGAAAGACAATTTGTTTGTGAATATGATTATTTCGATTTTTATATAGACAATGCTTCGAGACCTTGGACTACAAGCTGAAATATATCCCAAGCTGTAGCGAGAGTTATAGTAGGCATACCAATATTAACATAAACACCATCCGCAAGAGACCCAAATTCCTCTGAGTAGAATCGATAAGCTGCTGCTCTAGCCTCTTCGCCACCATAAGAAGCCCTAAGCTTCTCAACCAATGCAGGATTAACCCTAATGGAACAGTCCTTTGCAGTTGCTCGTACACTTGTAGGATTTAACAGCATATTTTGAGGTGACGTTCCATAAGGATTTGATTTTTTCCAATTTCCAGTTAAGCGGTGATGATTCCAATAGTCGCGGAATGCATCTAGCCTATCTTGAACCAAAGGAACAAAGACCCAGTAGAATGTATTTCTAAATCATTTAGCATTTTTTATATTTAACATTGCATCGAAAGTAACCAACGACTTACTTGTGTATATAATCCTGTGGTGAGAATATACCCTGGGCAGCACCTTCTTGAATGACTTGCCTAATAGTATGGCCCTCGCCATTACGTTGCCAACGCCAAAAAGATTCAATAGGGGTGTTTCTAGTACTTGGTAGCTGCATAGAGGCTGGCCATTTGGAGACCAGGTATTCAGGAGCAGCATCCTCGCTGTAATATAAGGAATAAGACTGGATGATTCAGTTAATAGATTTTTGATAATTACCGGAGAGCTGCATGAACACGATGCATTTCTATTACTTCTGAGCCTTTATCTGTTGTCAGTTGAACTGAGATAATATCTAGTCGAAAAAGAGAGAAATATCGGAATATGTCAATAGCAATAGCAGAAAATAATAAATTGTTGCTTACAGCCTCGTCCTTCTACCAGATCTAAGTAGTAATGCACCATTGCCCCTTGCTGACGAACATTGGGCATTAAAATCAAAGAGTGAAGCCACGATGAATACTGGTCCTTATTGCCATAGATTGGAAGATAAATTCCATGTCCTATATTGAGGCCTTGTTCGGAGAGCTTTTCATGGCCATCTGAATGCTCTTGGTGCCATGGGCCAAGTGCATACAAAGGAGTACGGTGAATTAGAGCCCTTTGCTTGCCTACAAATCTAGCCTCGAATTCATGATCAAATTCATCATGGAGAATTATACGAAGCTCCTTTCTAGGGCAATATAGTTAGATAAAGTAAAGAAATAAGTAAACTCAAAACTCACCTTTCGACTAAAACATCCTTTAAAGCTAATCTGGCCTTCACAGCAGTAACTCCCCACCTGCCTTGGACATCATCTTCCTTAATGTCAACCACAGCCTGGATCACATCAGTAGCGGCCATCTTGCCCTTGTTTTTCCTAACAGAGGGAGCACCAACTCGCTTTCGGATTTCGAACAGAGTGGACCGTCTAAATTGAATGAATTTGAGTTCTAGTGCTCGCACACTACAGTGGATAGAATATATAGATAGAGTATACCTAATATCCATATCATATTCTAGTTTGAGCCGAAGAATCTGATCTGTTGCTGAAAGGCCAGAACCACTATTTTCACGGGAATATCTGGTGAAAGCATCGAGTAATGTTGGATCGGAGGGTACTACTAAAGTCAGAAACTCATTATAAACAAGTGGTATTATAAAGACTTACAAACTTGTGGAGGGCCATGTTGATTGACTCCAGAGGCATTCACCATGGTGTAGTGGGTACAAGAAAGAGACGGAAAACCAATGTTATTACGACACTAAGGCTAAGGTAGCATTACAAATTAAATATTTATTTAAATTTGTGACCAATTAGTCAGCATCAGTCATAATCGACCAAAGGTGCAGCGGCTGGGGTAGTCGCAGCAGGAGCCAAGTTTTCATCTTCCTCGTCCTCTTCATCCTCTGTATAAGCTGCAGGCTTTGGAGCAAGAGGAGGTGTCGCCTTCATGACCACAAGGTTTTCAAATTCAGTCTCAAATGTACCTGCTTTCTTTGATTCGTCGACAATGTCGGATTGAACGTCCAGTGCATCTTGCAAAGATTTGAGATCGGATAAACCAAGATTTCCGCAGATGATAGAACATTCATGGCTGTCGATAAAGTCTTGAATACCTTGAACACCAAAATCTCCGAGACCAGTGGCTCTAAGTGTTCATGATCAAAATAAGCACTATCTCCAGCAAATAAAGAGTTTGAGTACTTACTCAAATGGTGAATGTGTCATAGGATCGAACAACACCATAACCTTGGGTTGACCTGGCTTGTAATCTATAGATCCTATAGTAATACAAAGTGAGATCTTATTCAAGCGAAAGTGATTACTATGCATACCTTGGAGATCGGCAAAAATCAGCTGGCATGCAGTTTTTTCTGCGATGAAGTGGCCAAATGCAGTCATGGTTGCAGAAAGCTTGTCCTTCTTATGCGAAGCTCCAAATGTACCGCTGAATTTGGTAACAGCAGTGCTCGCACGGAGTGGCTCAACCAAAAAATCATCGGAAATGCCTGGACTAGGATCCAAAGTGATGATGAAGGCTTCCGATACATCAAATTCTGCCTCATATATGAGAAAGCTGGTATATAGATTGTATTTGTTCTCTTTACCTGCAATTTCGACGGCCATAAGATCAGCCTCTTCCTGGAATGTATTTGCAAAATACTGAAGGCGCTTGATGCGGACTAGCTCTTGAAGGATGGAAACAGTGTTCGATTTGCCTTTGAGGATGTTGGGAATAAATGACTTCGCAACATAAACTGTGTTCAGTTTATCGGCAATAGTAAGCTATATATTGCTGGAAGATTAGAGAACTGAGGTATTGGGGGAAAAAAAGTCTAACGCACTTTGTAAACACTCTTAGAGCGCCCTCTATCACTACTAGCAACAGCTAGAGGCTTTCCCTCGATTTCTCCTTCCTGAGAAGTTGGGGTCTCTGTAAGAGTAGGTTTACCAGTTGTAGGCTCGATAGTGCAGGTTATTGCAGTAAATGTAATAGCTGTAGTAGAAGCAACTTCCTGGGTCGACCTATTCCAGGTCACCTTGGATGGTCCTCTATCCATTTGGAAGGTGGATACAAGAGGACCTAATAAGCTTTAGAAAGGATACATAATGTATAGCCATAAATGTAACGTACCTGATTTCTTTCTTTTAACAGCAGAAGAGGCAGAGGAGATAGCCTGAGAAGCACTTCGCTTCCCCTTGCTACCCTTAATGCTTGTGACCATGCCTAATCCCTCTTGAACACGATCGAGGTACTATAAAATTCATTAGTAATCATATAAGCACAATAAAGATAAAGATTAATACAGACCTGAAAATCGTATACATACAAATCGATAGGCAAGAAAGTCCCTTTGGCCATCTTCACTTGCTTGTCCGTAGTTTCCAAAAGATACCGATCAGGGCGATTGATATAGTAGTAGTAGAAATTCTTGATGGACAAAGTCTGCGCTTCTTGAGCGAAGATGGTATTATTTTGAAATCTAAGCTCGCATTCGGATCTATTATAACATTAAGGACAAAGGCAAGCGATTGAGTGAATATAAAACATACGCAATGAGATCCAACGTGTGACCTTCTCTTTTAGTCCAAAGTGGATTGACTTGGGCGATAATTCCTGCGAGAACATCTGTAAAATATTATCAGTATGGTTAACTACTGGCTTTTAGAAAGGATAAGACTGACCTGGTATGGTAACATCACCTACAAAAGGAACATTTCCTGAGCCTAATGATCTATCGGGTTGGCCGCGAGTGGTTTTATCGGTTCGTACTCGATAGTGGACAGTCCAGATTCCTGCAAGGCTAATGCTTCTTGATTGTTCAAGGATCTCAGGTGTAGTTGTAGCCCCAATGACTGATTGAGCTGATTGATACTGCTGAGTTTGAGATGCTGGAATAATAGACTGAGGGCGGTTCGTTCCAAAGGATCGCTGAGCTCGATTATATCGCTCATTAGCAGCAGCTTGCTTGGCACTATCCACAGTTCCTTGGTCTTCTTGATCTTTGAAAAATACTTCCAGTCAGACTGTACACATTTCGATTCTAATCAGAGCTCACCTTTGCGGCGACATGTTCCACAAGGACTTGAAATATTGCGGCCACAGATTCCGCAGCCAGCACAGACGACATACTAAGTGATAGAAATGAATAATGAGATACTTAGGAGTTGGATAAATGAAATTATTACTCACACTTTGCAGCTTTTCAATATCTATGTCCGATATACCTGGAGCATTTATTTTCTGGCATCTATGACAAAGGTCGGAGGTGCTCCTTGGAAAGATTTCTTGGCATCCATTCTTTTCATTCTTGGGACCGCCACAAGGAATGTCATTTAGCTGAGGGTGCCTTTCAGCCATCTGAACGAGATGAAAGAAGCTGAGACAGTGGAAGGGAAGACTTGGACTCGGAGCCTAGCAGAGATTTTTGCAATCCAATCTTTCACGTCTACGAAACAGATCAGGTGACCGTGATTGATGTGTGACACTTGAGATAGACTTGTTCCATACCTGCTTTACTTGCCCTGAGGAAGGTTTATCGACTTGTCAACAATTTATATGTATTAAATGCACATCTAAATAAGTATTGATAATGTTTTTTGGCTCAAATATGAAGCGTTGCACGTTTCGGGCACTCATCTTTGTTCGTGTGTCTGTGACATGTGACATGTGACATCGGTCAAGAAAGCGCTGGCCCAAATGCCCTCTGTAGCCTTACACACAAAGGTAAGGGTCTCAAAAGTAATTTACGTCTATTCAGTGGGTATAATATGAGGTATTACCAGTAGTTTTAAGTTGAGATATGCTGCCCTACACGTTTCGGGCACTCATCTTTGACTGAGCTTCGAGTATTTGTACTTGTTTACCAAAGCCCTCAGGCGGGCTCGGTGTCCTATGACTTGCCTACGACTTGCCTACGGCGAGAATCGAACATGCGGTCTCGCGAGTCCAGAATCCAAAATCCAAAATCCAAATTTGAACCTCGGACTCTAGGCGCTTCGTACCGTGAGTTCTAATGTCGCGATCGCCGGGTCGAATCACATTTTTCCTTTTGTTTTCAACTTCCGTCTCGACTTTTGCTAGACCTTTTCTTTTTCTGGGCGACAGGCTCGAACATTGGCGGGGCATTGAGTCCTCATTCCAGCTGTTAAAGGCGTCATAGAACTTCGGTTACTTTCGGCCAACATACATATACCACGAAAACACTTGGACGAAGCGCATACCATGAGTTCTTATTCCTCGCTAATCGACCAATCGATATACATTGTGCCGTCGTTCGAGTTTGAATGCGGAACCGTTCTTGAAGAGGTGCCAGTCGCGTACAAGACCTGGGGCAAGCTGAATGAGCAGCGGGACAACGTGATGATCATCTGCCACGCGTTTACGGGGAGCGCTGACGTCGAAGATTGGTGAGTGGTTGGGCTGTCTATCTGTAGAATAGTACTGAATCGTCTAGGTGGGGTCCTTTGATGGGTCGTGGAAAGGCGTTCGATCCGAATCGCTTTTTTATCATCTGCGCTAATACCTTGGGGTCACCGTATGGTTCTGCCTCGCCAGTCACCATAAACCCCAAGACAGGGAAGCCCTATGGTCCCGAGTTTCCGCCAACGACGATTCGGGATGACGTTCGGTACGTTTCACAATTTATCTGTGCTACGTAAGCTTCTTACACTTACGTTACAGGATCCACAAACTCGTTCTCGACCACCTCGGAGTGAGTTCAGTGGCTGTAGTCATCGGAGGATCCATGGGAGGTATGGCGGTGCTAGAATGGCCCTTGTGTACACCTCCCGGATTTGTTCGCCGAGTGGTGCCAATAGCCACGTCTGCCCGTCATTCGGCCTGGTGTATCAGTTGGGGAGAGGCGCAGAGACAGAGCATCTACAGTGACCCGAGCTACCAAGACGGGTACTACAGCTCCCAACCCGCCTCTGGTCTGGCAGCCGCTAGGATGAGCGCTCTCCTCACGTATCGGTCGCGGGACTCCTTCGAAAGTAGGTTCGGACGTAAAGCACAGCTCTCGCAGCCTTCACGGAACGGAACGCTCACTCCCCCCGCCTCGCCCAAACTTACCTGCCATGCTGATGACGCTGTCGCAGTACACAATGACGGTCTCAAAAATCCGCGACCTCGTCAAACAAATTCCAATAACGATAGTTCTACCGACTACCCTTCTCAAAAACCCTCCATTTTCTCTGCGCAATCCTACCTTCGATACCAAGGCGACAAATTTACCGCCCGCTTTGACGCCAACTGCTACATTCATATTACCCGCAAACTCGATACCCACGACATAGCACGAGGTCGCGTCAACGACATTGACGAAGAAGCCGCGCTGGCGAAGGTGCTCGCGACGCTGCCTCCCCGTGCGCTTGTCATCAGCATCGCCACAGATGGACTCTTCACGACCTCGGAGCAGCGGGAGATCGCAGCTTATATCCCCCAGGCGGAGCTTGTGGTCATACCCTCTCCTGACGGGCATGATGGATTCCTGTTGGAGTTCGAGCAAATCAATACGCACATCCTACGATACCTGAAGCGGGAGTTCCCTAACTATTATGACCAGGAGATAGAAGACGCAGACGAAGGATTCGCCATTAAGAAGACCAGCGTTTTCGGCGAGGCGGAGGTAGACATCACCCAGTGGTAGTGATCATTAGGTTCAATATTCTTTTGGCCATCACTCCGTTGAGCTGATTATTCTTAACTTGATATCTCTATGTTTGTAGCACGGATGGATGTAGACCTTTTTGTGTCGCATAGAGGCGTTGTCCAATGACGTCATTTACTTTCAACCAGCACATACCATATTGGTCTTAGGACAACTGTCGTGAATTGAAGATCTGAGAAATGATTCCCATGGTGAGCCAGTTGTTTGGGTCCCTTCGAAAGACAGATATACCTTTATCAGGATGCATGCATGTTTGTCCTATCGTTTTTTTGCCTCGTGCCCAGCAAACAACTACGTACAGTGTATGAGCATTTCTCCTCTTCCAGATAAGAGAATGCCACACCATTATGATGTCCGAGGTGCCCCAGAGTAGTGGGAGTGCTACTGGTGTGCAGAAGCAATCTGTGCTCCATTACGCCGCTACAATACTGCCAAATACTTACCTCATTATCGAGCTAATCGCTGTTGATGGACAAAACTACCACTTTGGGCTTCAAGAGAACCATTCCTCTTCATAATGCCGCCGAAATTTCCATATCATTGTAACTCGCGTCACTTGATTTTTTGGAGTACTGGAAGGTAAGTGACTGTCTTTAAACACATTAGGAAAGTCTCTCACGAAAGTCCTCCGTTTTTCGTCCGCAATCTACATAGTATGCGATCTAGCCATGATTCCCTGTCAGCTGGTACAATCACCGGAGATGCACCGATGGGTTGAAGGCGCCTAGAAACACGCCTACAACATGCATTTGGGTTTAGGGCTACGACTGCTCAAAAAATACGATCCCCCTTTTGCACCTTGACTACGATGACGATTTTCAGTGGATTGGACTCCTCTGTTTCATCGTTCACAGCGCTTAACTTGAGCATAGGCAATTCGCTCAATTGCATAGAAATTGAGCTCCTGCAGCTCGCGAATGCCACCGATGACACACTTGAGGCTAAATTAGGCCTCTCGTCTTCCGCTCGGATAACCCTGGAAGTTGTGATGATAGCGCAGGTTCGTACTTCATTTTACCTCATGAACGGCAATCTCAGTCTTTCGTATTTCACAGCACGCAAAAAGCCATAGGAAGGCCTGTATAGATATAGCATATCAAACTTATCAGCTTTTTAACGCCTTGGACGGTGGAATCAAGGGCCGGGCCATCGACATCAATGGAATCCTGAGAGACCACATTGCGCGTCTGAATGAGTACGTTTCTTATCTTCTACGGAGTCTGATTTATTTCAGAGTACGAAGATTTTTTTCTCGCTCTTCAGAGACCTTCTTCAGATACGCAAGATACTTAAGCGTTTCACGTCCTGGTGGGATATTTCTCGGATCTGGAAGGCTCGGAAAAGGCTTCAGAAGTGCTACGATATACTCGGCCATGGTATGCAGATGTATCTCTTGCTTCTGAAGTATTCTCTTGCCCAGCCTATACCTAAACGACGGAAAGGCGATCGTAAAAAACGTCTTGATCCCAGTCTCACCATTCCGAACCGCCAGCCTCGAGTGAAGAACATACGCAAACACGGCGAGAAATCGCAAGCAACACCTACTCCCCGCCTTGTTTCGTCGGTCTCCAAACCGCCTCACCGACATCGTGCATCTACCAGTCCGGATGTATTTGTATTCTAGCCAACAGGCCCGGCGTTGGCAGTAGCAATCGATGTCGACTGCTTCTAATTAACGTTCGAGTCAAATGCTTGGTTGGAATAGCCCTCCATTCTGACCCGAAGCCCTCTTCCCAGCGGTCATGGATGCCGACCTTTAACAGCAGGACTTCCATATCGCTGAAGACCTATCCCTTTGGCAATGCCTGTGGAGGTGGACACCATTTGGCACAGCGTCTCCGTGGACAAAGGCGAGCAGATATGAAAAGACTCAGTAATAGCTTCTTAGGTAATTCACGGAACCTTGTAGAGTACTCCGTAGGTACAGCCATAGTAGTATACGAGGAAATTGAGACACTGCACAGCTTACATAGACGTCGATGGCTATAGTTCCTTTCCAGCGATCCACCTTTGTATGAGCTCCAAAGATTCTTTCGGTTTATCATAGGGAACCTGTAACGTTGTTTTAATAGATTTATCGAAACAGTGAAATGGAACGTCGTCGAAATACTCACCATGTGCCCCGCTCCTATAATGGTAGCGTAAGTGAAGCCTTTGGCACTCCTAGTCTTTCCAGCCGGCTTTCCATCAACAATCCAGTCTCGAAGCTCTTGCTTTGCAAACTCTGCACGGCCACTCCAATCCAAAGCCAAGGTCCAGCGCTCATTACCGACGTGGTTACAAATCCAGTCATATGAACCCTGATGGATTTCGAGAAATAAAAAAAATAAGGTGAGCCGTTTCACCGACACAATTCAAGGTGGAAGGATACGTACCACGTAGATCAGAACGCGTATACCCCGCTCTAAAAGCGAGGCGACATAATCGGCTGTGGGATGCAACATATCTTGGGTTGCTGCAAATGCGCCGCCGACATCCGCAGAGCAAGACGTGAAGTTGGCAGTAATTGACTTGTCCACTCCAATGAGCTGTCTGACCCATGCATTGTCAAGATAGTTTCTGATAACGCTAGAAAGATAGAAAGAGCAAGGGTTTCAATGCATGCGATTGCTGCACAACAAAATACATACCGAGTCTGGGGATAACAAAGATCTGAGAGTTCACCTTTGCATGGCTTACTGATATCGTAGACATTCAAACCTAAGGGATATACGTCAGAGGAAGCATATAATAAGTTCTCAGATAAAATCTCCAACCTGTTGCGCGGAAAGGCGTCATATACTTGCTCATACAAAAATCGACTGCTGCACCGCAACTGAGGGCATCGAATTGGTCTTCACAAGAAGCCTTCATCCACCTTTCACACCTTTGGACCTACAAAGCAAAAGTGCTGAGCTAACAAATTTCTAATTAGAAGTATGATATACACTCACTGATGCCTTCATGGCGACACAGGTGCCTATGTTGATGACAGGATTCACAGACGCCGGAGTGCATGCCATATCGTAATAGGATACGATCATCTTGAAGCTATCCGTCATGCCGTTCCCTTCACCAATTCTGTGAATATCCTACTGCAACCGTTATAGAAGAACATAAATTAGCCCACCAATCATGACAGACTGTAAGTTAATGGGAGTCAATTTTGCTGCGGCGAGTTTGGTATTTTGATCGTACACGGCAGATGCAAAAAGAGGCAAATAGCGTCCCTGTGAAATACTGTCAACATATAGCGCAACGAGAAAAACATCTGACGTACACCATAGGACTCTCCAGCCATATGGAACGCTCTTCCCTTGAATTGGGAAAAATGCTCGAAAAAAATTGACACAAAGACTGCTATGTCTTTGGCGGCCTCTTCGGTGGTGGCCTAAACAATAGACGTTACTGACGTGGAATGTTGAGTGGAACCATGCATATCGCACCACATGTTCGCCATAGTCAGCATATGAGAACCCCACTCCGATGGGTTGGTCGACGAAGAAGACGTTCGCGTTTGTGTTCCATGATTCTGGGTGAAAGACGGTTCCGTTTTTATCAGACACCCGACATGGGCCTTTGGACATAAGGAATGGTCAATGTGAGTTGCAAGCAGCCCGATGACAAGAAGTTAGCATACCCAATTCCATGAAGAGACCGAGGGACGATGAGCACCCAGGACCTCAAAGAAAATGTTATTGAGACGATGTAGCTCAAGCTTGATGCGACAACTCACCTCCATTGGTCCAGAAAATCACATCGTCGGTGGCAGGGTTGCTTCTACTCTCGAAGAAGTAGAAAAACAAGTGTCGAGCTTGTATGTCTATATACCCTGTGTACGCGCTAACGGAGAAAAAGAATTTCCGTTTAGCTATAGCATCAAACAGGCAGAAAAGGGTGCATACTTGACAGTTTCGTCGCAAAAGTTGCTCTTCTTGATACGCACGCTGTGTTGAGGGAAGAAAGGATGGGCCAGAGTCGTGAATTTGGATGTAGATAAGAGAGCGAGGGACTCGAAAGGCGTAAAGAGACCGTCATCGAGAGGCTGTTGTCTTCCAGGACTCGGCCCTAAGACCCATCCCGACACTGCGGTGAGAGAGAGACAGTATATCGCCCAAGAAATGATATGGCAAAAAAACATGATGATAAGATGGAGCAACCACTTTGGATGCTTGGAATGCTTGATAAACTGCTTCTCATGGTGAACGTCGTGGTGAGAGTGATCTATAATTAGAGTTTTGTTCCCATGTTCCTGGTTTGATCGTATGGCCGACAAATGCATCCATCACAAATAACATCAAGCTAATATTCAACGCAATCTACTAAAACACTACCACTGTACATATATTCAAGGAGAACGTTTAAAAAAAAATTGCTACAGGTTGTAATAGAGTACAAATACCAATACAAGGCAAGTATTATAAACATTCAAGCTCAAGGCTGGTTACGGAGGAGCATTTGCGGGGTGCCATCATCTCCTCGATCCACTGGGCTGATTTGGCTTGCTATCTGGTTTCTTCTTGACACCAATAATCGACACTCCCGCTGCGACAGCTCCAATAGATGTCGTGATTGCGCTTCCAGATGCTACTGCAGCAGTAGCAGCAGCAGATTGACAAGCAGAAAACAGACCGGTGGTAGCTCCTCCATAAAGGGTGGATTGAATGGCTGCTGCGTAGGAGCCTGTCGACGACGTGAACACAAATTTTTAAGAATAATATGATATTACCTACCACCTGCTACACCACCAGCAGTGAATCCAATACCATTTAATGCGCCTACGGCCAGCGACGAGGTGAGGACAGAGGTCCCTGCGAGAATGAGTCCCGTTCCAGCAGTGATTTTTGCTGCTGTAACAATATGTGGGTGGTCTTGTTGGAAATTTTTGAAAAATGAAGGCTGATTCTCTGCGGGGTGCATTAGAATATTCTCTCTGGTGGAAGAGCTGTGGAGTGATGCAGAGATGGAAATGATCGAGGCATGGATTAAAAGGCTTGACGAACAAATAAATCGAAATGCTGCTGAGCTTTGGGTGCTTCAGCCATGCTGCAATGAAGTGATCTGTTTGAAGGAGAGTATCAACAAGCTGTGGGACTTACACCTTTTTTCCGGGGCGTGTTTGTAGCATGTGGTAGCGTGGAAGGAGCGTGAAAGAGCGTGAGCTCTTCACCAAAGTCTATATACTGTCTAACGTATTCATGACCATTTGGATAAGCTTATAAATGTCTAACCCACTATGAACCGCCGTGAGGCAGTATGCGGGCAGGGATCAGCTTTTTGGAGAAGTGTTAAAACGATTTTGCATGTGCCTTTGAAGTTCAATTCCCACGAATATTTTGCGGGCGCTTAATGTTAAATCACTCGCAGAATCTGCAACACGCTCACCTCACAAAAAAAAAAATGCTCTTCAACATATATTGAGATATATTAGAAAGTATATGTAAGCTATATAATAAGTGATAATCGATAATCGACAATCAATCATTATGAAATGTAGAAGATCATGATGGGGGGACACGCCCCCGCTATGGCGGTCCGAGTGGGGTTTTAATCCCCGCGTACACTTTTGTAGTCCGAAAACTCTTTTTCTATTAATTTACGATGCCCTAGAACATTAATAGATGTCCTTGACTATTATCTATGCCCCAATACAACTTGCACTTGCGCGAGAACACTTTTACGTGCGCGTCAAAACATTTGAGTGCGCGGAAACATTTTAAGTAATTTTATCACTTTTAAGCACTTTTTGAAGGATAATTGAGTGCGCGCAAAGACACTTCAATGCGCGGAAACACTTTTGTGAGTGCGCGCAAACATTTCTAGTGCGCCAAAACATCTGTAGCGGCGGATGCCGTGATTATGTAATTGATCCTCACGGCATCGGCTAACACTAGCCGAGAAAGCGGAGGCGGAGGACTCTGGCGTATTTGACTTGAAAGTAAGCTGTAGTTATTCAACCAATAGATAATGATTAAACAGGACACTCCAGCAACGCAAAGTCCTTCAAGCTCCGCTGCCAGGGGTTCGGCAAGCGTTAGCCGATGCCCCGAAAAGATCAGTTACATAAGCACGGCATCCCGGCTACAGATGTTTTGGCGCACTAGAAATGTTTGCGCGCACTCACAAAAGTGTTTCCGCGCATTGAAGTGTCTTTGCGCGCACTCAATTATCCTTCAAAAAGTGCTTAAAAGTGATAAAATTACTTAAAATGTTTCCGCGCACTCAAATGTTTTGACGCGCACGTAAAAGTGTTTCCGCGCAAGTGCAAGTTTGTATTGGGGCATTAGATAATAGTCAAGGACATCTATTAATGTTCTAGGGCATCGTAAATTAATAGAAAAAGAGTTTTCGGACTACAAAAGTGTACGCGGGGATTAAAACCCCACTCGGACCGCCATACCCCGCACGCTCCATGCCCGGAAAAAGGTGTAAGCCCTTCGAAATCATAAACATAGTGGAAAGCCTGTGGGTGCTTCTTAGCCCAGATGGGATGCGCCAGCACTTTTTAAATTGCTTAGTCTATTCGCATACTAATCAGCAGTTTCACAATTTACTTTTTTGACTTGTGCAAGCGTAAAAAAGCGCAAAAAAGCATAAAAGCCCCGTTTGGAAAAAGCTAGGTCCCAAATGCCAAAAAGTCACACCATTTCCCCTCGTTTCCCACCAAAATAGGTGACAAATCGGAACAATCCGATACCCTACAGGAGCTATTTTTGAATATCACTCAAAAACATAATGCATCGTGAATTTCTGAGGACTAACGCATAGTAAATGCATTCATAGAAAGAAGAAATACTTGGTTTTATTTTTGCCCAACTTTTTGCAAGCGGAAAAGCGCGGAAAAGCGGAAAAGCAAATTGCGAACTTGCTGATTAGTAAACTGTACCTCATACTAAGTATGGCTCATGTCCCTCCACGGCCACTTCTGAATCACGAAAAGAAACCTACTACATAATAGGTCCTTTTCAATTTGTTTTCAATGTCATTTTGACTTCGCGCGACGCGCTCAATGCTCAATGCTCATTGATGGTCACGTTATCCGCGCGTTTGTGATATAAAGTCACATGCTTGTACAGATTTGTAAATGAAATTCTGTTGGATTTGTTGATTTGTTCCTGAACGTGTATTCTACATGCCGCCTACACGCCCATTCCTTCGTTTGTGTTTGCTTTAAGTTGGCTGTGATTGTGTTGATGCTTAAGTCAGATATGTGCGCAACATGTGTGACACACAAATGGTCTTATGAGTGGGGCTTATAATCTCAAACACATTGTCGTTATGTATTCGTTATAAGTTCGGCCATTTGTGCTGTGATAATTTCTCATTTGTGTCGAACTCGATATTATTATAGTTTGAACACAATGAGAGTTGCGGTTCTTTTACCGGGCCGAACCACGTGTCGGCCAAAATCCGACGCTTTGACCAAGGCCGACTCGGACACTGTCCAGTGTCTGCGACGACGGGATCAGCCATCCTCAACGCCTAACTTATTTCCCTCCTGCCCATGGTCCATTTCCTCTGCCAACCATCCGTGATATGCCCCGAAACCACACCCGGCTGCATCGACCCTCAGAAATTGCAACCGCAAACAGAACACGCCTTAAGATCGTCAGGGCTCTTTCGACGCTGATGCTGTCCTCATACCTGATGAAGATGAAGAGAAACGCGCCTTAAGATCGTCCAGGGCTCTCTCGACGCTGATGCTGTCCTCATACCTGATGAAGATGAAGAGAAACATCGCCTCACCAATCTGGTCGCTGGAGTCGACGCCGAGGACTGACACATGCTGATACAATCTTTTCCCATGCCCAAATTTGGCCTCCATGACTTCTCGCAAGTCCGCCGTTTCGCTATCCTGACGATATCCCTTGTCTGCTGTACTCTATCGTTCGAGATTACACTGTCAATTTATGTCTCAAAGTCAGCCAAAGACATTCGAGAATCCGGCGGGTGCGTTAATTTGATGATTTGCGATTGATTACTGATCAGTACAATCTAATCTACTTCAGTCTGGAAACCTGGCGAAGCGGCTTCTGGACAAGATGGTCTATGGACGTGTCTTGCCTGTAACGATGGGAAGTGGAAGAACTTCTCCAGCAGCCTCCGACACGAGAAAGGCGACAACCACCGAAGGCATGTTCTCGACTGGATTCGGAAGCAACGTCGGTCAGATTTTTCGGCGACACCACAGAATTTTCCATCGCCTTCTATCCAGGCAGCAAGTAGCGTCGTGGGTCCCTTGGCAACTCTTCTTAATGAGCTCAGTGGACATGCACAACAAAACAGAGTCTTAGTTAGCCCTCAAGACGAAAGCATTCCAAATGATTGTGATTCTTCGAGTCAGCCCACCTATACTGCCGGATCAGATTCTCCACCATTGCCCATCTTCAATAACGATGTCGTTGAGAACCTTGAGGGTGTGCTGGACTCATCTCCGAATGAAATATCCCTCAGTCACATTGCTCGCAGCCTCACCGAATATTTGATTAGTGGGCCCGTTTTTGATGTTGATCAATACTCGGATGAAGCGTCCGTGGAGCAGGGCGCAGAGCAAACATCTGAGGACACTGCTTCAGAAGGTATGGATTCTTTGGCTTTGTTTAACGATCCCATGAACTCAAGCTGTTTATCATTTCTATAGATGAGGTTCAATCAATAGGATCATCTAATCACCGTTGGCGACCTGGAGAACTGGAGGAAGAGAATCCTACCTGGTTTCCGTGGCCAAATAAAATTGTATACCATCTAGAATCTGTCATTTAGTTTGAGTGATTACTGAATTCAAATACAATGTTTTAGACATGTATACTTGATGTTTTACACCACATACCGCGGACTGCATTCTCGGAGAAGCAGATCAGCATTATTACATGGGCGATGAAATATATGGGAATAAATAATATTCCTGAGAGACGAAGTCTAAAATCAGCAGCGGATCGACTTCAAAAACTTTGCGGAATAAGGACTATACGTTATCAGGGGGCTTTAGGACATGTTTATTATGTGAATGATTTTCAATCAATAATCGCTCAGGTTTGCATTCCTTGCGGTTCAAGTGATTCATTTATTGAAGCGAATGCCTTTCAAATCTCTGAACAGGAAATGGCCAATCCTCTTGTTCGCCCGCACTTAAAGTTTATACCAGAAGAATCGCCTGGAAATCTGCGAAATGCGAATCAGTTTGCCCGATGGAGTCCAGTTTCTGGCATTGTTTTGATGATTTTCTGTCGAAGAAGATAGAAGAATTCGGTGAGGACTTGAGTTCGGCACAGTGGAGAAGGTGCAGTTCATACCATTTACTCGATTCTATAGAACTGACATACTTTCAGCTATGTGAAAGAGACCCTCGATCTGGAATCGTCGCCTTCAAACTCTTATCTTGCCCTCAATACATCTGTTTTTGGTGTTTGGAAGAATCAGCACCCATCCTCATCTCGTTCTTCCCCTCTGCCACAGACCAACACAAATGCACGCCGGCTGCAGGCAACGCAAGGCTCCTCGCAAGGTTCATTTGATTCACCGTCAGCATCCATCCTTGATCCATCCCGCCAGCCCCTTCGCCTCCTCAACAGGAGACATCACCACCTCCCGGGCAAAGACACCATCAACCTCTGTCGCCACTGCCACGTATTCAGTCCGAGTCGTCATTTTTGTCTAACCGAACGGTATCGCCGCCGACGCCTGCTCAACGCCAGCGAAGGTCACGGTCTCCAACACCTCGTAGTCGACGCCTGCCAGCCTCATCCTCCCTGGATTTTTCCTTCAGTCAACCTCATTCGTCGCCGCCTTCTGCTTTTCCGATGATGATGCGGGATCCATCTTCGCAGCCGTACCACTCTGCTTCTATGCCCTTTGCATCATCCTCAAGACTTGATACCCGTTCACCAGCTTATCATTCAGCAGGACCTTCATCCTTTCCCCCAGGTTCTTTATTCCTCCCCACCCCCTCGGAAGCTGGTTTGTCTCAATCATATGGCCATTCCGAGAAAACGGGTACCGTTTTCCGACGTCTGACTAACAATACTGACCTTTTAAATTCTATTCTTTAATCATTAATGTATATACACCTTCCATCTATACTCTATAACATCTTGTAGTTGCGTAAATTGTCAGCCATACGATACTTTCAAATTTAATTGGTTTTCTGCTATGCCTGGACTAGCTAAGCTACTAAATATGGTATCAATCTCGGAGCGCAGGACCAGTTAAATATAGCTGGCGTTGTGTTTCAATGTGCTGCCGTATGTGCTAAATACAACCGAGCAGTTGTGTTGAACACAACCCCCGCGTATATGATGAACACCGCTCAACAAATTTAGGATTCACACATGCTCAACATATATAAGCCCGAACATATGAAATACATATGTTCAGCGGCTGGGCGTGTAGCCACAAGGAATCGGGATTCGGTATGTAATACCTTGCTCATATTCCTATGGACAAGCTTGGATAAGTCGTAACTTCACAACTACGATGGTAGAACTGGGTTTGGGATTCTCGGAACAACGGCACGTTTATTATTACCGAATATTCAGTAACATCACATACGATTTCGTCCCTGGCCAACGGAAAATATGCGTGAAGTTTCTTTTGCTCCTCCACCATCATGAGGCTCCGGATTCCCAGTCTCGTTCTTCTTTTGCGTGTAGTGAGCGCGTCGCCTCATGGATTCATCACCACAGGTAAACATAAAACAGGCCATCCAGGCGCTGAGCCATGGTCTCCGGATTTCTGGTATCATGTTATCGTCAGCATCTTTCTCGTACTTGCAGGAGGTATTTTTGCGGGGTACGCCATCTCTTTCTTGATCTGGATGACTCTGGCTCAGAAAATGTTTTAGCCTGACCTTGGGCCTAATGGGTCTTGATCACTTGCACTTGCGCGTCTTAGCGACATCACCGGAGAACCTCTCGCAAAAAAGGAATGCTCAGAAAGGTGAGCAGGCAAGAATCTCCACCTGGGAAGAGCTGATCTTATTCGTTGGTCAGTGCTGAAGTTGATGGAACATGGAAAGCATTGGGTTCTTGTGGTACGCTTCACGATTCTTCTACTCTTTCACCGCGGCAGATGACACCACTCGCAAACGAAGGTTCTATTGTTGGGCAATGTGGTTCGTGGACATTGACTCGTCAAACTTACTCCGGCCTGAAGACATTCATAGATAGTGAATGAGAGTTTGCCTATCTTTCTGGACAGTGCAGTAAGCGCGCTATCTCCTTCGCGTCTTCCGCGTATTATTCATGGAAACACGCAGCTGGGAGGGGGCTACATTGCGATCGCTATCTCGACTACAGCTATAGGTACGAATTCAATTCCCATATATTAATCTTTCTCTGCTCACGGTGGTAACAGTTATCTTCGGGTATGCATCCGATAAGTGGCTATTCTAGAAATTCTCACCTCGTGCTTCGATTCGTTTTCTTCAGAGAGTAAGCCCGCTTTTGTACTCCGATTAATGCCGGGCTAACGCGATACATGGTTGTAGAGTCATCCCACAAGCTGTGAGCGTTCGATATGGTCTATCCATCGGCGCAACATGCGCGCCCTTCGTCCTAGTACTAATGTATCTTCTCGGTATGAATCCAAAGAACTTGCAATCGAATATACTGACACGTCCGAATAGCTCCCATCGCATGGCCCGTTGCAAAACTTCTTGATTGGACCCTGGGAACAAACGAACAACATACGTATAAGAAAGCTGAACTCAAGTCGTTCCTGCAATTTCACCGGACGGGCGACGAACCGCTACGCGATGACGAGATTACGATATGAATGGTGTGCTCGAGCTCAACACAAAAAAGATCACTAGTATAATGACGCCCTTGAAGGTATGCGAATCGAATAAGTACTCTCCGAGGAGAGGTCTATAAATAATTGCCTGTTTTTAGGACACCGTGGTTCTAGGGGCGGATGATATCTTGGACTACGCCGCTATCCATGCTATGTGTGCAATTTCACCATATTCAAAATGAATTTGCTCACTTTCGTTTCCAGATTGCAAAGCGGTTATTCTCGTTTCCCCGTGCATGAAAAGGGCAGGAACGATGTCTTCATCGGACTGCTGCTCGTAAAATCGGTATTCAACAGTCTTCTTGGTGTAATTTTATAGATCTAATCTACGACTATAGCTCCTTACCTACGATCCAAAAAAAGCCCTTCCAGTTTCGGCGTTCCCTCTCTCGATCCTCCCCGAAGCTTCACCATCTATAAACTGCTTCCAGGCATTGGATTATTTGTAAGATCTGCTTCACGTTTTGAATGAGATTGTTATGAAGCATTCATCCTTAGCCAAACTGGACGAGCGCATCTATTATTGATTAGTCGGACGCCTGGGCACGCGGGGGGAGCAATTGGCATAATAACCCTAGAAGGTATGACCATAATTCTCTCCTTCTTTTTGACCACAGCGAATCTCAACTGTGTTAATTTCAGATATCATTGAGGTACCTTTTTTCCGGTTCTGCATCGTGAAGGTATATGAGAAGCTCACAATTCTGAATCTCAGGAAATTCTAGCCGAAGAAATTGTCGATGAAACAGATCAATATGAGGACAACCATAGCAAACGACGCGCTCGCCGACAAACCACGTCCAGAGTACTGGGAGGGTACGCGATTTTCTTGCCAATATATAACGTTTATTCAACTGGTCGTTCTTTTGCAGAATCGTTGAGCGCAGGCGTCGTCGAAGCTCATTCACTGAGACATCCTCGCTACTCGAACGCTGTCGATCGGGTTCCACGGACTCTCGGTACACTGATCCTGCACGCTTCGGAAGCATATAGACTGTGCAAAAGCAACTTCAGCGGTTGGCATATCGTTAGACGAGGGTGCTTATCTTGAGAGTACCCCGATAATTAGAACATCGACCATCGCTTGCTTCGGTTTCTCCTTGTTTCGGAGGAAAATTGGTCGATTATAGATATCTATCTACCGTGACAGGTAATCCTGACATAACTTGTCGGCGGCTCATATACGCCAGTTGGCTTCTCCGCGTGTGGGTTCTGGTCTCTTGTTGTTTTATTGGCTTATAAAACTGGAATATATATAGGGAACAAGTGCAATGAATAGAGTATACTGTTGTTATCTCCAGGAAGCAGGTAGCCAAAGTTACAGGATTTCCACTGGGTCAAATGGCCAGATAGTTCAACGACGAGTGCATTGCGATTATATGAATACAGATCCGGCGTAAAGAAATCTTCTAGTGATTATAATGCAAGATTATCTTTCGCCTTTATGTGGGTTAAGATCTAGTGATTACTACCTGCATGAAGCGCTTACATATCAGTGTCTGATATACAGAGTTGAACCAGTAACTCGAAACGCACATTTTCGCCCACGTCACTAGGAAGTGACAACTGTGGCGACTCTGCATTTGTTACAGTATAATGGACTTCCAAGGATATAGATTCGTTTATCAACCGTCGAATGCGCTTTCGACTGTTCAAACTGGACACAGAATAGAGGACGTTTAATCACTGCTCATTGCATCGAAAATTTTGCTTACACTGCTAGCATTGTATTGGCATAGACTGGAACATATATGGATAAGCTCGAAAGCCGCAGATAGTAAGATAAACGAGGGTTATTGAACTTACTATGTCCGCGCAGGAAATATACAGCTGGTGAAATTAGGCTCGTTGGAGTTATCAAGTACTATGAAGGAAAATAACACATATTAGCGTACTATCAGGAGGGGAAATCAGAAATGACTTGGAACTTGAACGAGCTTACCGTGACAACAAAAGCCACAGCAGATATCCTGCAGAAGTTCATTATGAGTGACCTAACAAATAGCCACTTCACAGAAGGCCGACTAACCACATCAGAAGGCCAGTTGTAAGAGCCCATAAACTGATATAACTTATGATGCGTAGGGTATTCGTCCTGTTTTCAATATGAATGAGCAATGCATAGAGAGCGCAGCACCTAATTGAACGGTGAGCATTACATACTTCCAAATAGATTCTTCAGGACGTTTTCGCCAAAGAATATAGCACATGGTCCCAGCGATCAAACCGTCAGAAACGATCCTGGAGCCATATGAGGCAAATAGCCACGGCTTCGGAGAAATATTCAGTGAACATATAAGATGAGTTGGATGAGTGGTCGCCAGCTGACATTGTTTAGTTTGAAAGCTGGATAGCACCGCATTCGAAACCTTAGTTGCGTATCGGTCAGATAAGCAGTTCTCGATTCTGGTTCGTATAACATACATTCCAACGCAGTACACTGTAAAGTAAAAGCGTCAATCGTGCGGATTAAAAATGAATTTGAAAATTTGTACCAATATTAAAAGCTTTCCCAATTTGATATGATCTATTTCGGTGAACCTTCACTTCGAAGCAAGGGGAATTACATACCCCAACCCGTTAAAAAAGGGACTGCCTTAAATTTATTCAGATGGCTATGATGGAAGTGATGACAAGGACAAACCGTTATTATAGCCATGCGCTTTGAATCGGCGACTAGGAAAGAAATGAAGACACATCGATGAGCGGGGAGAAAGGGCTATAGATAGTCCTACCCACGTCTCCACATCCTTACAATAAAGAAGCTTTGTAGCAGAAAAGTTCAGCTTTTCAAAACAAACCAGAGACAGGCTGGTTACTTACATCTCGACCAATAAACAGCAGATTTCCTTCAAACATTCAACAAAGTTTCGCATTTATTCAAAGCACTACTCACTGTTGGGATGGATTGCGACTGCAAAAAAGTCAGCAATGCAGGGGGGAGTGAAGCGACAACGAAAGCCGCTGACCAACAATGTCCTTGATTGCTTACTGAGTTGGAGCGGCTCGTGGAGGGGATTTTATACGGAACATACCAGTCATTACAAAAAATGAATTCTTCGAACGTCCTATTCGCCCCTCTCCGTATCAAGTAATACCATACAGCAGGCGTCATTAGAAATATGAGAAGTGTTTCCATCTATGATCAGATGAGCGCAACAGATGGAGGTTGACGTTGACGTTGAAGATCAACAGAGAAAGGTTGAAGGACTGACACTCCATACAAAAGCGACCTAATTCGGAGGATATGCAATGAATTTCATATCCTCTGACAGAAATGAGCACAATCACTCACATGTGCCTTCAAAATAGTGGTATCATTAGGGAAAGCACGCAGGTAAGATATTAGTTGGCACGTTGCTATGCCATAAAGTCTGAAAAGCAGCAGCAATCAGCACATCTTGAGCTACTCTCTACCAGAACTCTGAAAAGGGGAGCCAACATATATGATGCTAGAGAACCGAGAAAAATTGCCCCGGCCGTCGACGCCTTGGTCAATCCCACGTCTTCCAGGCTGCGTCCTGACCCATATTCCAGAGACATACGCCTGGTTACTTCGATAACACGTTGAAATGGTGAAGGAATGTGGAGGTCAAACAGAGTTGAAGAGCATCGTCGGGATGAAAAGTTGGCATGGATCCAGACACGGTTACTTTCAGGTGTTTCAACGTCCAAACGCCACCGGCATTATGCGTGAATAAGGTACTTATGTTGAATTGATAATCTTATCTTGAAAATAAGAATTATCTAGAAAAGGTAAAACTTTCCTCTCTGAGCAAAAATAAATTGATTATGGTCACTTATTCCTGCGCGTGACATACCATGATACCCACGCGTGACACCAACGTGATACTAGGCCCGTCGCGGCTAACCTCGGCTAAAGCTTGCACGTTTGAACTGCCAAGTTACGATCTTCGACGGACATTCCCCTCTCTCGTTGATTTGCTACTCTCTGGGAGCTTGTTGAACTCTGGATTTGCCCCAACTGTTGTCTGGCTTCGGGTCCCCGACCTTCAAATCATCACTAGCGTCCTTCCAGACTAGAGCTACTGTCGTACTTGTGGAAAGGGAAGGCTACTCAGCGCATTACTTTCGTTAGACTGAAAGATAGAGACGGCCCAATGTTGTAGGAAGGACAATCACAACGAGATGTGTTGGGCCGTCGTCCAGTACGTGCATTTCCTCATCCATTTTGCCTGTAACACTCAAATTTTTCTATCGCTGCCTTTCCAATCTAAGTTAAATTATCGCCGATCATGGACGGCAACACTGTCGTTTTCATCTGTATTCTGCATCCCACAGAACATTTGTAGACCTTAAGAAGCCGCCACACAAAGCATACGGAAACTTGTAATTGATCTTTTGGGACGACTGTTGAAGTCAGATTTCTATCAATTTTCTATAAATCCTGGGACAAGAGATAGTCTGGCTTTTGCCAACGTCTAGTCGCTGCAGGATGCCAAATGTGGCGGACACTACTGTTACTAGGAAGTCATGGATCCTAATGAGCTCGGAATGATATCTCCCAACCCCGGTTGATAACTGACAGTCAACAAATTGCGCGTAGCTCACCGCGACGCAAAACCGTATAAAAGATCTCCTATTTTTGATTCACCTATTAAATACCTGTATCTCGAGCTCTCGAAATGTTCGCTCCAAAGCTCTTGACCGCTCTCTTCCTGGCCTTCTTCGTCGCTGCCAATCCAATCTTGGTTGACAAGTTGCCCGTAACTCTTGCCATCTCGCGACGCCTCAATTTCACATGCGTCCACAACCTTGTTCACCATGATCAGACCAGATCCAAGGCTCTGAAGCTCAAGGGCATTTCCAACTCTTCTTTTTACAGCCGCGGTATTATCAACAAGCCTGTCGATAATCAAGCTGTCTCCTTGCTCTGATTGGTGTCGGTAGCCCACCTATGTACCACTTGTAAGCAGTTGCATATTGCTGCAGCCACTGGGATTTACCATTCTATACAGACAATCTCATTGTTGACACAGGCAGGTATGAGGTCTGTAAATTGCGATAGCTATGCATGTGCTCAATTCTTCACGACATACAGCTCGAACACCTGGGTCGGAGCTGGCGCACAGTACGTGAAGACCAATACCAGCAGCGAAACATAGGAAAAAGTGGTAAGAATTGATGATTATATGATCCACTGGTTTCGGGTCTGATATTTTGACTGCTAGTTTGTCAAATATTCCCGTGAACAGTATCGGCCCAGTCAACTTGATTTTAGGCATCCTCAGTCCTGGCGGTAATTCCTTGACCATCCCCACTGTCATAGATAATCTCCTTTCGAACGGTGCCATGGACAACAATATAATTTGCGTTTCCTTCGAACCGGCCAGTCCCTCGAAGCCGTCAACGGAGAGATAACCTGGGGTAAGTGTTGGCCTATATATTAACTGAAGTGCAGCGCCAGCTGAATAACCCTGTGAATGGGGTATAGGTGGAACTGATAGCTCCAAGTTCAATGGATCCATCACTTACGTATATGTAGGAATTCTTGTCTTGTTGAAAGTGACAAATAAATCTCGGTCATGTCCCAACAGCCCTTTGACTACTACCGCTCCTGCCAGCCATTACTGGGGTATCGATCAGTCCATCCTCTATGGAAATGCAACCATTCTTCCCACCACTGCTGGCATTGTTGACACTGGTATGTTCAAAGTAATCTCTCGTGGTCTGTAGGGAGCATAACATTGTTTTTCTCCGAGTCTTTAGGAACTACCCTTATTTATCTAGCCACTGACGCATTTACTCAGTATCAAAATATGACTGGCGCTGTTCTAGACGATGTTACGGGTCTCCTCCGCATTGATTCTGATCAATACTCAAAGCTCGAAAGCATGTTCTTCGTTGTTAGAGGAATAAGTCTGGCTTCGTGCAAAAATTCAATTTTTCTGATTTGATTCCATCTTTTCACAGACTCCTTTCGAGTTGACTCCCAGTGCTCAGATATGGCCTCGTGCGCTCAATACTGAAATTGGTGGAGATGCCTCCAATATTTACCTAACCATCAACAACCTTGGCTCTGATTCTGGCCAGGGTTTCAACTTTGTTTGTGGACTCGCTTTCCTCTAACGGTTCTACAGTGTCTTCGATACAGGCAACCAGCGCGTTTGATTAGCCACCACTCCCTTCACCAATGCGATCACCAATTAATTGCGGGCGGAAGTGGATGTGCCTGAAAGGAACAGTCCCCCGGTGTCTTTCCTTCTCTTGAGTATCGGTCAATTCGTGATAGAATTTTCCAACCTGTACGCAGCTACGTCAGTCAGCGTAATAAATTGACATTTTTATGTGAATTGCCTTGCTCTCTTCTGTTACTTCCGGCTCGCAAAATTCATGCATCAAACAGGTTATCTTAGTGATTCTGGGCAATAAGATCCTGCGCTGGAATTTATAACTTAGAAAAACCGTCGGATATGAGACCGTTCTGCGGCTTGATTCCTTGAAGAGCTCAAGCTTGGCATCAAGATGATATCACTGCTGTGGTTCAATAATTATAATATGATCCTCTGTATGCTTCGCGCAGCTATATTTTGTCTACTGATTAGTCGACAGCCACCTCCTTCTAGAGCTACACGTTAAAATTCAACACCGCGAGTTTTTTTTTTGCCTGGCGAGCTTCGAACACGCATTACGCCAAGGCCAATTTGCCAAGGCGTTCTTAAAGTCAATCTCTGCATGGAGAGAAGAAGAAGAATTGTCACTTCTTCTAAGTTCAATGAGTGTACACCTTCTGTATACTTCATTGTGACGGCATCCGGATAATAGAAGTACTGTATAAGATAAGATAAGTCCCGGTCAACACTTCTTACATCAGAGGCTTGGCGTTGTGGTAATTGCATGCTCTTGGCGCCCAACGAAGTTCTTTCCACTTGACCACAACAAGCTCTTCTCTATCCCCTCTCCTTTCTTTGGAAAGTCCTCAACTCAAAATCCTTATCTCCTCGTTGCTACTGTCTTGAGTAGATTGCGCAGGTGGTGAAGATCGGAAGAATCAGTAAGACGATAGAATTCCCCCCATTCTACGACAAGGAACAAAGCTCTGGCGCAGGAGAAAGACTTCACAACCCCATCTCTCTGAGGAGTTGATTGGAGCTCTACATTCGATGCCACTGTTTTCTATTGATGCCAACTGATAGACGAATAGGCTAAAATCGCGCAGGCTAAATTCCCGCTTGCGAAGATTTCGCCAGTGGATATGAAGCGGGCTTTTTGGGCAGCTGCATATCAGCCCAGGTCTGGCGAATTGAAAGGCTTGTGTGGCTTTCCATGATTGTTCTGCGTGCCCGAAGACATAGTTACCTCCTTAAGTATCCCGCCTCCATCAATTCTCCCACCAGTTCGCAGTGTTACTCTTTTCTCTTGCTCTTTTCTCATAGTCGCCTGTTCATCTTCTCCTGCATATCTATGACTGCTGCTAGACGGAAAGGCCTCGCCCTTAGCGTCTTGCTAGTAAGAGCGGCTATAGCGTCACCGTACGGTATTCCCAATGCCCCGCTTCCGAATGGAAATACTGGGACGGAGCGTGGCTCTCGTGAATTCTGGTACCACCTTACCATCAGCATTATCCTTGTTCTAGCCGGCGGTGTCTTTGCTGGGTAATCGCCTTGACTCATTCTTTGCCTTTTTGAAGATATATTCTGATACATTGCATCCAACCAGGTTGACCTTGGGCTTGATGGGCTTGGACGAGCTGCATCTGCGCGTTCTGGCTACGTCTTCGGAAGATTTTACAGAGAAACGCAATGCTCAAAAAGGTATTCCTCCTCTGAACTTTTATCAATTAATTATCTCACGAACCGTATTTGAAAGTCCTCAATTTGCTGCGTCGAGGTCGCCACTGGGTTCTCGTCGTACTGTTATTGTCCAACGTGGTCTGTATTTTCCAGATATCGGAATTTACCTTGCTAAGCACATTGCATTTGGTAGATCGTGAATGAAAGTTTGCCCATTTTCCTCGATAACGCCGTGAGTACCTCATTCTCTAAACCTTTGATGCGAGCGATTCTCATTGTTAAACAACGTAGATTGGAGGTGGAATAGCGGCTATTGCTATATCTACTACAGCCATTGGTAGGTGTATCTCCTCTGTGCTGCAAATCAATATTTAAACCGCGTATCCTAGTCATCTTTGGGTATGTTTTACAAGCAGTCGTATATAAGACTTGCTGATCAATTTAAATATCCACTCTGTCTCTACCATATAGCGAGTACGTCTTACATTTCTCCTCCCATTTTCCCCCATTCTTACTTGGTATTAGAGTCATCCCACAGGCTGTTAGTTTCCGCTACGGACTTCAAGTCGGAGCCACATGCGCCCCTCTTGTCCTCTTCATGATGTTTGTTCTTGGTACGCTATGAGCCATACCAGCCATTCTCTTTCATCTCAGTTAACTTGAAATCCTGCAGCTCCAGTCGCATATCCCATCGCCAAAGTACTGGACCTTGCATTGGGGGAAGACGACGACGACCACCTCTACAAAAAGGCTGAGCTCAAATCCTTCTTGGAGTTCCACCGTTCCGGGGAAGAGCCTTTGCGCGACGACGAGATCACTATTTTGAATGGCGTTCTGGAGCTCAATACGAAGCATGTTGAAATGATTATGACGCCTCTCAGGGTATGTTTTTACGTTATAAGCGTTATCTATTTGTTTGCGTACTAATGTCGCACTTTAGGATACGGTGATATTGAGCGCCGATGATATTCTTGATCATACTGCTATTGCGACTATGTATGTTGTATCTTATCTTCATTCATATTTTAAACTGAATATCATTGACATGGCTTGGCGACAGGCTACAAAGTGGATACTCCCGTTTTCCTGTTCATGAACCTGGAAAGCCCACCTCGTTCATTGGTCTCTTGCTCATCAAAAAAGTAATAGCAATCTATCAGACTCCCAGTAGATCACCTCTAATTCATTTTATTTCCCCCAAAGCTCTTGACCTACGACCCCAGCAAGGCGCTCCCTGTATCAAGTTTCCCTTTGTCTATTTTACCTGAAGCGCATCCGTCGATCAACTGCTTTCAGGCTCTGCACTACTTGTGAGGACAATGCTACACAAAACGTACTCCGTTGCAGTAATAACTCTGATTGATTCTAGCCAAACCGGACGTGCTCACCTCTTGCTCATCAGCCGTACCCCAGGACAAGCCGGCGGCGCGATAGGTGTCATCACTTTGGAGGGTGTGTTTCTCATTTCATCTCTTGTACTAGTACCTTACTAACATCATTACTTTTTTTCCAAGATATTATCGAGGAAATTATCTCAGGCGAGATCATAGACGAAACCGATCAATATCGGGACAATCATTCGAAAACCAAGGCAAGGCGCTCGACAACTGCCACTATCATGAAAGGGTGCGTCCTTTTGTTCAAGCTTCTTCTGTGCGACAGCCTGATTGTTGCGCTATAGGATTGTGGAACGGAAAAAGGATCCAGCTCTGGGTCTCTTCAACGAAAGCTCCCTGCTTTTGGACAGTCGTTCAATATCTCTCGAGCTCCAGAATGGGACCACCGGTCGGTACAGTGATGCTTCGTTCCCAAGAACTCAATCGCAAACGCAGACAAATTAAATTTATTTTGAGGTCTTGAAGTAGCTTCGCTCGAGATGAACTTATCGTCCAGCACGGAGTTCTCGTCACTTCGTGTCTTGATATTTTTTTGGCCCCAAGATATGTCCATTTTATATAATTTACATCTACATTGTAGCCTAGCATTTGATCAGATTTATTCAATCATGCCTATGTATCCATGGGAAAACCTAGTCTGATGCCAATTGTAGGCCTGACACAGGCGTAAAACTTGAACATCACGTGCAGTTCCCACGATCGGCATCGCGTCGTTAATTACTTGGGATATATACGCGACTATATCGCGACTATTAAGCTTAACACGTAGCTTTAACTCGATCGACACCTTAATGGATATATCTGGACTCGTATGAGTAAAAACCGCAAAGAATTCGGTGAAATATCAGCGAAACGGCAATGATATAGGCCTCATCGCAGCTTGTGGGCACTTGCGCAAGCAAAACGGCGGTAACCGCGCCTGCGATGAGCCCGCAAAAATTAAGGGAGTATCTATGTGTTACAATAAATCTGCCTATGTGTATACCGCATTTGAATTTTTGTGCAGATGGAGGTGTAGGATATAGGATACAAACATTCAATTGGTTTGGAACGTGAAGGCATGTCATGGACATAGTTGTGAGGCATGAGTCAGTTTTCTGTACCCTGAACCTGTCGCCCAAAAGGCCAAAGGTTTCCCCTCTGTTGCTACTAGAGAAATAGTTGCTCCACTGCGACAGGCGCACCAATGTCGGTTACCCCAAATGGTTTATTTCACTATTTGTTTTATAGCGCACCACACCAACCACCACTCGAGCGACACTTGAAGAAAATTGCAAGTGGTCTGCACTCTTACAGAAAGCTAAAACTAGACTATTCACAAAATTTTACTGACACTTTCATCTCGTTTGAGGGTGCCCTCAAAAATATTGAATTTTTGACCCTCGAGTATCAATGCAATTGGGGCGTCAAGTCGCCTTTTGAAAGAGGTAATGAGGGATTATATTTCTTTAATTGTGGTTTATAATTTTTTTCCCCTGCTTTAGACTCACTTTGATGCAAATGGCCTGCTCCTGCTGTCTGTGCACACTTCTAGGGAGTCATTTCAGGGCATTTACAGAACACATGGCTACCTTTAGCCCGTCTTTTGAATCATATTCAAATTAGATGCTACTGCGAGTTATAATTCTTATTTTTGTGAGGGGATAGCTGTCTTGACGAGGGTCATCCCAGGGATTGTAGTGTTGAACACCTCGCGTCGCGTCTCAAGCAACTGGATCACATGTTGGGACGTGGGAATATATTTGGCTGAAGAGCTACCCATCGTGGGAGTAAAAGCGTGGAAAAGTTTTACGCCTCTGTCGGGGGCGCGTTTAGTAGTAGTGTTGAACACCTCGCGTCGCGTCTCAAGCAACTGGATCACATGTTGGGACGTGGGAATATATTTGGCTGAAGAGCTACCCATCGTGGGAGTAAAAGCGTGGAAAAGTTTTACGCCTCTGTCGGGGGCGCGTTTAGTAGCAGACTCCATATGAACGTCTTGATCTGGGAGTGGGCACAGCCCGCCAAATCCAAAATTTATTTGTACATGTTTATTCTTAAGGCTTCCCTGCCAAAAGTCAGATCAAACACGCCGGTACGTTTCATGGACGTAGTTCTGGGTCAGATTATATAGACATTGCGCAAAATCATTGGGGATTAGGATATCTTGGAAGGCTTGTGCCCAGATTTCAAATTTTTCTGATATTTTAATCCAAATGGCGCACAGAAATAAGATATTTCATTTTTGAGTGAAGATACAGGCTTTCCAGCACAAGCCTATCAAGAACACACTACACAGAATGCTCACGCAAAAAATCGTAGTGAGATCTCTAGTGGTCGTTTCCCAAAAGGTACATGAAGAAACCAGTGTAAATATCACGGACTCGCGTGTGTCACACGTGTGACGGCACGCGATAAATCACCGTGTCTGCTCCCCGAACATCGAAAAACAAGGAATGGGGAATGGATTTGCTCTGAAAACAGAGACAATATTCAAGGTACATGTTTACTACACATATAAAAGTCAAAGGCTCACCAAAGTATGTGATAAAAGTTCACGTTTCGAGGCAAAATGGGTCGCCAGAAAACGTCCCAACGCAAACGGTCAAAATTGCAGAAAGAGCATTTTGCGGCTGCCCGAAACGACGAAGGGCTTATGGCAAGACAACTACAAGAGACCAAATCTATGCTATGCAATTCCGAGGACTGTCTGATGTCCCACCCAAGAGCAGATTCCCTCGAAAAAGAGAGCGGCAAGAAGCTTCGCGGGAAATATTGCCTCGATATCATGCATTTAGTGCAGCTCATGGTGAGCCACTGTTAGAAACCTCAGTTTCTCCTCTTGAGCCTAGTATTTTTATCATTAAGGACTGGGTAGGGGAGGAAGAAGCAGAGATGGATGAAGAACAAGTTTGATTTCACTGCTATATTAGCCTATATACACATTTTATTGACATTTTAATTACTTTTATCTTGTATAATGACCTTGTTTTAAATACTATACACACTATACATAGTCTTATATTTGTTTGTAACCTGTAATATCCATTTATTTGCACTACAAGCGAGTCTAAATGGAATTTTTGTCGAGTTAGCGCCAACTTCGTCGAGGCGGCGCACTTTTGGGTGGCTGTGCGCTTAGTCATGGGCCATCAAACCAACCGTATATGCCCACTCCCACTGATCGACTATTCCAAGGGCACGTGCCAGTGAATATCGGAGTCTGCACCTGTAACACCGGTTGTTTGGCCATATTAGGCGGGAACAAACCCATCAAGTTCCCGCCTAATATGGCCAAACAACCGGGTGTTACAGGTGGGAGTCTGACATCGGGAGACTAGGGAAAACCCGAAAAACTGAATTTTCTTTTCTCAGTCGATATCCGTACAGTGACGTCATATTAATGACGAAGTATTAAAAATGGGTTTGTTCCTATGCAATACACCGCCTTTGGAAGTATCTAGCGTTCCTTTCTTTCCACCGGCGACCATAGTCAGAATGCCACCTAGGTTTCCAGCAGCCCTTTTTCTTTTGCGAACAGTGCTTGCTTCCCCTTATCTTCGAATCAAAAATGCGCCAGTCGAAGTGGAACCATCGAGACCAGGGTCATCAGAATTTTACACAAAACTCGTCGTGAGCATGGTGCTCGTGCTAGCTGGAGGCGTATTTGCAGGGTATGTTGTTCTTGGTGTCAAGCTTCAGTATATCGCTGATGTTGGAGACAGGTTGACGCTGGGTCTAATGGGCCTGGACGAACTACATCTACGTGTCCTCGCAACGTCTTCCGCAGACTTGACGGAAAAGCACAACGCGCAGAAAGGTGCGTAGTCCTTTGTTTTCTGTGTGTTCTTCGAGCTAATCAAGGAACAGTTCTCAAACTCATGCGAAGGGGACGCCATTGGGTGCTTGTCGTACGTGGATGTCTACTCTTTTTCTGACGCGTACCTCTGACGCGATAGATAACAGGTTTTGCTGTTGGGAAATGTCGTACGTCCGAACTCCAAGTTCTTATATTGAAAAGGCTTTGACGCGTCGTAGATCATCAATGAAAGTTTGCCTATATTCTTGGACAGCGCAGTGCGTGAATCTTTCGAATTGATGTCATTGGGGAGGGTCTCACGATGATTATCTAGCTCGGAGGGGGCGTTGCTGCTGTCGTGATATCGACAATTGCTATCGGTGTGTTTTTCTTTCAGATATACACTCCTTCTTCCTTTGGCTTCTAACTTTCTTCAGTCATTTTCGGGTAGGTGAACTCCATAGCCAACGATGATGTGAACGCTCACACGACTGGTTCGGAATCTAGAGAGTGAGGCGCATACCCTTTCATTCCTTTCACGTTTAGCTCATGCAACCTCCAGAATTATTCCACAGGCTATCAGCGTCCGCTATGGACTAGCCGTCGGTGCCACCTGTGCCCCTCTAGTGCTTGGGATGATGTATCTCTTTGGTGAGCTCGCTCGCTTTACCGCAGAGTATGGGAACGGGGCTCTGATCACTGAAAACCTCTTCAGCTCCCATCGCCTGGCCTACCGCCAAGCTTTTGGACTATGTCCTTGGCGCTGGGGAGCAGCACACCTATAAAAAGGCCGAACTGAAATCGTTCCTCCAGTTCCACCGTACGGGCGAGGAACCTCTGCGCGACGACGAGATTGCCATCCTCAATGGAGTGTTGGAGTTGAACACGAAGAATGTAGAGGAGATCATGACTCCCTTGAAGGATACCCTCACGCTCAGCTCAGACACAGTTCTGGATCATAAAAAGGTCGATGAGATGTATGTGCTTCTCCGGTTTCAAATGTCTTTATCTGATTTTTTTTTGTTAGCCTACTGAGCGGTTACTCCCGTTTCCCCGTGCATGAGCCAGGAAAGCCTCTATCATTCCTCGGTTTACTTCTCATTAAAAAGGCAATTTTAATCCATCCTCACCTCTGGATAGATCAATGCTAACTACTTCGCAAAATAGCTACTCACTTACGACCCAAGCAAAGCCCTGCCAGTATCATCCTTCACCCTAGGCATCCTCCCCGAGGCTTTGCCCTCCATCAACTGTTTCCAGGCTCTGGACTATTTGTGCGTCAAAAGTGTGCAATGGTATGCCTTGTTCTGACATTCATCAATTCTTCATTAGCCAGACTGGTCGTGCCCATCTTCTGCTGATCAGCCGTACACCGGGCTTAGCTGGCGGTGCTATTGGTCTTATCACTCTTGAAGGTACGGGCTCTGCTTTTAAACCTTAAAAGCGACTAATTGTTCTTAGATATAATCGAGGAAATCATCTCAGAAGAGATTGTCGATGAAACTGACAGATACGAAGACAATCAGAGCAAGCGCAGAGCCAAGAGGGCTACTACGGCAGCTGTCATGCGAGGGTGCGTCCAGGTGACTTTTTCCCTGAAAGAGCCTTCGTCTGATTCGGGCACACAGGATCGTTGAGCGCGAACGAAGAAAAGACCCCAACTCGGAACTTGCTCCCTTGCTGAGTTCGACCGCATCTTTCAACGGTGCATCTTTCAATGGAAACGGAGGTGGCGTATCGAGCTACGGGACGGTGCCTTCTACGATTGGCGAGTCGCCCCGGGACACCAGCTCATTGTTGGACCATCCCAACGGTCAATAACCGTCGGATCCTTTGCGACACATAGTGACTAATGACTAGTAAAGGGAGTGGATGGACTCTGTTCGAGTTATACCTTGGTGCTTTTAGATTATTTTTTTGTTTCTATTTCGTGCTATTGTTGCTGCAAAATACTACTTTCTGATATTTTTTTGTTAATTGAATTTTATGACGAGCAACCCAGTGGCTGATTTCCAAGTCTTGATATTGTACTTAACGGAGAGGGTGGGCCTTCTATTTTAAATTTTAAAGTACTACTATGAGTGAGTGTTTTGGTTCCGATCCGCTCAGACCAGGCTCTTGGTCGAGACCACGGACATCATATTAAGTCAGTAAATTTTGAGGAATGCGGATACCGACGGGGTTCACCTTTATAACATAACAATGTGAATCGTAGGAGTTAGGTGAGAGGTGTCGCAATGATTCGACCAATTGGTAGAGAGATATTCATGTTAGGGTGCCGAAGTTTGTTATCGACGGGGGGGCGGAGAGGGACTGAAGCAGCATGCCTTGTTGGGCCCTGAGGGGCCTACGGATTTCCAAACTATCTTGCCAAGAATGTGGAGGGGCTCCGAGCCAACTGAAGAATTGAATAGTGTCCGAACAACGAGAAGCTACAGTAAAGACGCGTCGATGCCTGCGTATACTAAGAGATACAGCTCGAAAGTGGCGAGCGTGTTCCGACAGATAGTCCAGCGATCATATCAAGTCGTATAAAACCTGGACGTCAAGGCTGTCAGTTGCGCGAAGGAAGGAGAGTAAAGAAACGAGATGAACCTAGACGAGTCACTAGTCCAAGGCCTAGATGTTAAGGTGGTTAGTTGTAAGTACGAGAAGATGAGACGGAAAATAATGACGAACCTAAACAGGGATCCTCGTTGATGTCGAGATGTCGATGTCGATGTGGGCGTTGGGGAACCCGTTAGCGTGGATACGCTCAAGGAGCCACCAAAACGGCGTGGCGTAGGTCATATCGGACGAGTTGGTCTTACCAGAGCTGCCGGTAAGCATGCCACCAATACGGCCACGGATGTCAGCGATGATTGAGCCCGAATCGCCGGGTTCCGAAAAGACGTCCGATTTACTGTCGTAGTTAATTATCCCCCACTCCATAGAGGTGTCGTTGATGGACATGTCGTAGAAGTAGTACTCGCGAACGACGGAGAAGACGCCGTTCGCGCGGCCGATGGTAGTATCAGTGGCATTGCCGCTCTTGATAACCAACAAGCATAGTTCGCCGTCAGCATCCCGCATATCGGGGGTGCGCATCATTTCGTCAGTGAGGATGCCCCTCAGTGGAAGCAGACGATCTTCGGGATATTCGAACTCCCAGTTTGCGTCTCCGTGGGAGAAACACTTGAGCGTGAACTCGTCTGGCGTCAGCTTCGTGCCTAGAAATTTAGGTTAGTAGATGGTCTTAGTCGAATAGCCAAAACGCACCAAGATTAATGTTATTGCCCTTGAAGCCGTCGCCGAGCTTGGCCCGGTCGATCCGGAAAATCCCCCAGTCCTCCGTGAAACGTTGCTCACCGACGCCGAGACGGATGGCTGGGGAGCGGATGATGGGGCCGAGGACGCGGCTATCAAGTTTCTTCCAGTCCCTGTTGACATCGTCGAGCAACGCTAAAAGTGCATCCATCGCTTTCTCCGCTTTGTCCAGCAAACCCAGAGTCTCAATCCGGTCCGCCCTAGCATTCTCAACGTCGGCAGCGTCAGTGCCCTTCTCCCTCTCCTCGAGCCCTTCAACCTGCTTCTTCCAGCGCTTGGACGATATGCCGTGTCCTGCGATTTTGAGTTTGCTCGAATCGACGACTATGGTCAAGGCTTTCTTGCCGAGCAGGACGACGTCTTTAGGAGGGCTACTGTGGTGGCGAACGTAGTCAACGTTGGCCTCGTTGTATCCGATGAGGACGTGACGGCACGAAAGGCCCAAGAGGCCATCGCTGCCGCCACCTTCGGCAAGGTAGAGAGCCATCGTTCCCTGTGCGCCGGGTCTGCCCCTGGTAGAGATGTGGAGGCCGAGGGCAGGAGTGAGGGGACCAACAACATCGACGAGGGGGTCTAAGTCACCGACGGGTTTGAGAAGCCGAGGACCGACCTCACGCGTGTAGAGGGACTCGCGGAAGTCGACGTCGACGTCGATCTGGTAGTGGTCCTTGAGAAGGGCTAGGACGTCCTGAGCTGCGTTGTGGGCAGCCGTAGCGGAGGTAGATCCGGGGAAGACGCCAGTCCAAATCGTGACAGGACCGAGGACCGGTTTCTTAGCCTCACCCTCTTCTTCATCCTCGCCCTCTTCTTCGTCCTCGAGTGCTTCATCGACCTCAACCATCTTGAAACGAACTACGTCTATCGTCGTAAAGCGTACCTACTGATCCCAGTTAGCAACCTCTACGATACGACGGATATGAACTGACCTTGTGAGCGTCCATAGCTTCAACAACCTTCCAGGCCAACTCGCGGTTCCAGAACTTCGCAATCGGATGGTTGAAGACTGGGCACAGCTCCTTCAAACGGCGCTGGGCCTCAAATCCGCGGGGCGGGGACCACTGCTGCTTGCCAGTGCGGTAAAGCAAGATGGGCTCAGAAGGAATGCCTGTGTAGTACGACAGAGCCTCCGCCTCGGAGACAGCGTGCGGATCAGGATAGTAGGAAGTAGAGCTAGACGCGGCGTCGCTGCCAAAGTCTAGAGAGGCCGACGTGGTGGTGGTCGGGGAGGGAGCATCGTCCTCGTCAAAAGCACTCTGAGCCTCCCTCTGAGCAAACCGAATGCACTCCTCGAGAAACTCGGTAGAAATCACTGAATGAAGAGAGGGAAAACGAGATGATTAGTATGCGATAATCATGAAGATACTAAGGGACAGACTGATGTGTAAAGATCAGCGATCAATCTGCGAGAGACGAGAGAGAGACAGTTATCTGTTACTGTTTTCGACTCTCGGGTTACAGTTTGATAGAAAAAAAAACTGAATCAGTTTTGAAATGTCTGAAATTTTTGACATTCTGCACAAATGTTGACCAATCCGTGCGCATTGAAAGAACTGAACTAAGAAATTAAACTATTTGTGCGTCAGAAGTATCCAATCGTACTCTCTGCGACCCGTAGTGACTGGTGAAGGGAATGGATGGGCTCTGTTCGGGCTAGGTATACCGTATACCACAGTGCTTTTTGAATTTATCGTTTCGTGCTTGCTGCAAAATACCACTTTCCTAGTATTTTTGCATATGTGTTTGCCAACTGGATCTTTTGACGAGCAAAAGTCTTGTTCTCGTATTTAAACAAAAGGGTGGGCCTTAGCACCAATTCTATGAGTGTTTTGGTTCTGATTATCTGAATTGTCAGTCAGACCATGCTCTTGGTCGAGACCACGGACGATTCCCTGTATCGAATAAAATCAGTAAGAAATTGTGGAAAATGGGAATGCAAGGGTAGACCTCTAGAGCGTAAAGATGTGAATCGTAGGAGTTAGGTGAGAGGTGTCGTACGGATTCGACTAATTGGTAGAGGTATTCCTTTTATTACATATCTCTCAGTTCACCACTAATGCAGGACGCGGGAGGGACTTGAGTAGCATACCTTGTTGGGCCCTGAGGGACCTACAGATTTCCAAATTATCTCACCGAGAATCTCGAGGGGCTCGGAGCCAACTGAAGAAGCGAGGAGTCAATGGAGCAAGCCAAGATAGGTGAAGATGCTCACTGAATGACGGGTTATCATTGCGTCCGACGTAACACTAAAAACAATTTGCACTCCATGTCAGTACCTTTGTACACCGGGGATACGACCTTTTGGCATACGTATGCCTATATGATTGGGAAATATAAAAATCAAACAGTTGCTAATAAGAGAAGACGCATACATCGCGGATGATTACTGTGTGCACTCCGTGCTCGTCTATACCGTGGATGTCCAAGACTTCCATTGTGTATCCGTCCTGAAAAATATATATTCAGTATTCAGTCCCTTGATTACCTCGATGGTAAAATTCTGACTTTTTCTCTGTAGTCTGGGGGCATGTGGTCAATAGGGTGTAAACGGAAAGTAGCTCGGGAGTGTTCTCACCGAGGTAATCACGAACTTCAGCCTCGTAAGCTGGGTCGATGGTATACGCTATGCCTGTTCACAAAATCAACCATTTATGAGGGAACGGGGATTGCTGTTTACGCACCCCACACTATATCGTCGTCCGGGAATGCGTCCTGTTTTAGAGAGGAATTATACAAGATGAACAGAACTTCAGATGGTTGCCGTTGGCCCGAAGCTCACCGATCCTGAGAATTTATCCCAGTCTTCTTTATGCACGAGAGTGGCCACTCTTCCTGGATTCTTTCCAATTCTTCAGTCTGATCTGCGGAATACTGGATTGGAAGGTGCGTACCTCCTCCGTCCCCCGGTGATCATGTGAAGCCTGAGCGAAACGACGGACGTAGCCTTTCAGAAACCCTGGGACTTTGGCAGGGTGAGTTTCTCAACTATTATAATTTCAAACTTTCTTTTGAGCTTACCTTGCTCAATTACATGTGGGGGAGGCTATACAAAAATTGCGTCAGTAAGTTTGAAGTCATAGGTCGTCATTACCTTGAATATAAGGGATCCATAGCCGAACACAACGAGTTTCTCTGAGTTAGATTCCATTATAAATCTAGGCAGATAGGTAGGCGCTTGTCTTCAAGCTTCAACCCGAAAGCGTTTGCGCTTCCTGAAGCGTCAAGATCAATTAGTAGATTATCTAGAGATTGTAGTGCCGAGATAAGATCGTGTGGGTATCCCGAGGGTGTCCTTGTGTCCTTGGTTGGAGATATTATCCACCAGAGAAAAAAATTCTGGGGCACTCGAAGGACCGTTAATGCGTCAAAGCTGGAGAGAGTAAGCAGAAGAGTTGTGAAATGATCGGCGCATGATCGTCAGCCAAACAGATTGCAGCAATTAGGAATTACATAATCGCTATGTCAGTGAACTTTTGTAACGGTTCGCCTTCAACTCACACTACCACCCTTCCTTCCGACTCCCCGCAGCTCTAGGGTCCGCACTCTCCTTGATTCTGGCATATGCGACCTCTGGCCTTATATAGGCGCATTTTTACACAGATTTACCCATCCAGAAATCTCAGGAAGAGTGTTTTGCCGAACTTTCGTCCAATGTCAACTTCAATTCCACAAATACGCTCCCTGGCGGATTCGGAGGTTGATGGACCTGTGCTTAAAAAGCAGAGGATAGAGATTGAACGGGTGGAGGAAGTCGTGCTCTCTGAAGGACCGGAAGAGGTGGAGGATTTGGAGGAGAAAGAGCAAGAAACGACGATTCAAAGCTTTTCGCTATCCGAAGTCGAAACTGGACCAAAAGCAGTGAAGATGAAGAAACGGAAGAAGAGAAAGGACCCTCCCCTTCCCGAACCATGCTCCGGTGCCGATGTGCTGTACCAAGAAATTAGGGAGCTTCTTGGAGGCGATGTAGTGGATTCGGTGACAGAAGCTGGAGGCGCATTTCGGCCGCCATTTTCCTACCAGGAGGAGGTGACAGTGAAGATAGAGCGCTTTGGCTCGGGAGGTACGGAATATCATCCATTAAATCAACTTTCATTACTCACAGGCTTTTCAAGGCTCCGGACTCGGTGTAGCGCCCAAGGAAAAGGGTCCATGGGCAGTCGTTGTTCCCATCGCGCTCATTGGCGAGACCGTACGCGTCAAAATCGTCAAACACGACAGAATGCATTCATGCGGACAAGTTGTAGAGGTTCTGGTTCCCAACCTCGAGTTGAGAGATGATTCTCTCATCCGGTGCCAGTATTTTGGAACGTGTGGGGGATGCCAATATCAAGTGCGGCTTTTCTAGTTCAAATGTATCAACATTCTTGCTGACCTTCGTTTTCTAGATGATTACAAGCGAAAAACAACTGGAGCTCAAGAGAGACGTCATCGTCAAGGCATACCAAACCTATTCTTGTACGTGTTCATTTTCTACGTCTGTAAAATTTGACTCACTTCACCAAGTGCAGCACTTCCAGAGTCTTCAATACCCACGATAGAAACGACCGTCGAATCCCCTCTGCTCTACAATTATCGAACCAAAATTACGCCACATTTTGAGCGTCCACCAAAATCTGCGCGCAGTGAAACCCTCGTCTCAGGGGAACAACCGTCTTGGTTGCAAATTGGATTTAATGTTGCTAATAACCGATCGACGATAGATATAGAAGTGAGTGAAACCAAACCCGAGAGGCAGTACCCGTATTTATATTAATTTACTTGTTTTTGCAGGAATGTCCCATCGCCACACCTATCTTGAATGAAAAGTATAAATCTGACCGTAAAGATATCATCAAGTGAGCTATAAATTACACTGAATTGCCGTAAAACTAATGCGCTACCTCATAGTAATATATTATCCTATAAAAAGGGAGTATCACTCATGTACCGGGACTCCCTTGATCCCACTTTCGTCGCCAAGCAGATGATGACACCGCCGATAGACAAACTCTCAGAGGCCTTCACGAAACACATCTGCGTATCGGACCAAAACGCAACCTCCCGCGAGATGGTCGGCGATTACCTCTTCGAATACACCGCAGGCGGCTTCTTTCAGAACAACAACTCCGTCCTACCGCTCATGGTGGACTTTGTGCGTGGGCTGATCAAATCAGTTCCAGGGGACGCGCCCACGCACCTAGTCGACACATACTGCGGCGCGGGGCTCTTCGCGATCTCCCTCTCGTCGATATTCGAGAAAGTCGCCGGGATTGAGCTGTCCAAGAGCTCCATCGAGTCCGCAAAAAGGAACGCAGAGCTCAACCACATTCCGGAGTCGAGGATCTCCTTCCTAGCAGGGACGGCGTCGGATATCTTCGCAACTGTGCAGTCCTTCCCGCAGGACCGCACCGTCGTTCTCATCGACCCCCCGCGCAAGGGGTGCGATGACTTGTTCTTGCAGCAGCTGCTCAAATTCAGACCGGCGGTGGTGGTGTATGTGAGCTGCAACGTCCACTCGCAGGCGCGCGATGTGGGGTATATTGTGAGTAAGACGGAGAAAGACGAAGAGGGGAGGCGGTATAACCTGGAGAGGCTGAGGGGGTTTGATCTGTTCCCTCAGACGGCGCATGTGGAGAGCGTTTCGCTATTGAGGCTGTATTAATTTCTTTTGAATTAATAGAAGGCCTTCACTAGGGCCCTCCGGGGAGAGACATGGACGAGGGCTAGAACCGCCGGGGAGGGACAAATCCACTTTGACCGGTCCTTGACTTCATCATTGGATGAATGATGGATAACAATCTCCAGAACGAGGCAACTGTATGTGGGATGTGTCTTCTCCAGGCGTTGAATTGGATGGTGGCCATACTCTGTTCCTTCTTGGCCTTGCAGCAGAATATCCCATAGGCCGTGAGCTTGATCCGCCATTTAGGCGCCCGTTAATCTGCAAACAGGGCCGCAGCGCCTACTTATGTCAAAATTTCCTGTCATTTTCGAGTCAGAATCATCGATAGCACAGGTGCCCCATTAAGCGCACCGTCATTGTCTTTGGGTTTATATGGGGTAGATAGGCTTTTCTATACTCCATCTCGTAATTTTTGGAAGTCTAGATCTAGAGTATACCACGAGATCGTGAATTTCCTCCGCTAATTTCTTTGACCATTCAAGTTATTTCTACGTCCAAGTGGCGGTGATATGACGTTTTTCAGTTGAAGTAACTGACAAATCTTTCCGACTTCTCGCTGCGGAATCCAAATACACCATGCTCTAGCGTATCGTGTCCCAATCACAATCTCTTTTTCTTTCACCGCCTAGTACACATGAGACTTTCTACGGTGCTTCCTTGACCAAAAACTGATGTATAGAACTTCTTTTGTCTAAGTATTCGGCCGAAAGGCTATAGACGTAATTATAACTTGGGAAATTATACAGAACACGTCCCTTTTGGAGCGCAGCGTCTCCTCGCTGTTCAGCACAACAAACAAGCGCCCCCGGATCCTGAACCAGTCCCCAAGCCCTCCCTATCAAGGTGCTGATCAGAACGCGAACAATCATTGGCCGAAGGTCCGTCTCAGATAAGATAAGATTAGACAAAAATGTTCGCTTAACTTTTTTTCCCGATCTCATGCAAAGGCAACCCTCACCCAATTTGCCTTAAATATGACTCGCTCCAGCCAATTTCTGTTGCTTTACCACCCCCACATTCTTGGATACCTCTCCTTTCAAAAGCTTTCGAACTACCCTAGAAAAGCGACATGGCTATTCAAAACGGAGATGCTACTAATGGCTCTGCCCAACATACCCCGGCGCCGCTCGATGTGAGCACGGACGTCGTATTGGTCTTTGAACATGATAGCTCACATGCTCTACAGGCTTCAAAGCTCGTTGTTACCCACCCCAATCAGTTGAAGCCAGTGCCAGACCCAGAAGCTCTGGTATTCGGTCAGGTGCGCCCTCGTTATACCTCTCGGGAACGGGTAGAATCGCGACTAACGAACCGGAAATGATCCAGCAACAAACAGACCATATGTTGATTGTGAACTATGACCCTGTTAATGGCTGGGGAACCCCAGAAATCAAGCCATACGGACCTCTTACGCTGGACCCTATGTCGTCGTGTTTCCAGTATTGCCCCAATGTTTTCGAAGGCATGAAGGTGCGCCCACTCACTTGTTAGCCAACGGATCATGGACTCTAATTACAAGCTCGTTATTGCTAGGCATACATCGGACCTAATGGTGAACCCCGTCTCTTCCGTCCAAAAGTCAACATGGCACGTCTTGCGCGCTCCTCCGCGCGTGTCGCGCTGCCTGTACGTTCTTCGTTGCCTGTGGCTTCGATTTCATGACTTATGTATTCCTCGTAGACCTTTGATACCGATCAACTCCTCATCCTCATCGAGCGCCTCGTACAGATCGAGTCGCGCTGGATCCCCAATCTCCCCGGATACAGTCTTTACATCCGTCCCACCGTCATCGGTACCCGCGCTTGTACGTTGACTTTTCTTCTATACCATCTATTCCAAAGTCTCACCAATCCTATAGCTCTGGGAGTCGCAGCCTCAGATTCTGCCTGCATCTACGCCGTCCTCACCCCATGCGGCCCCTACTTCCGAGGCATCGCGAAAGGCATCTCTCTTCTCGGAGTGTCTGAGAGCGTGCGCGCGTGGCCTGGAGGCACCGGTGGACACAAGCTGGGCTTGAACTATGCTCCCGGATTCCTCCCCCAACGCGTCGCAGCAAAGCAGGGATACGACCAGATCCTCTGGTTGCTCGGTGACGAGGAGAAAGTCACAGAGGTCGGCGCTATGAATTTCTTCCTGGCGGTCAAGAATGCCGATGGAAGTGAGTTTCTGATTTCCTTCTCCTTTGTCAATTAACACCCTCTGACGCATGGTTAATTCTTTCACAGCCGTGGCGCTGCTCACCCCTCCTCTGGACGGCACCATCCTCCCAGGTATCACCCGCGACTCCACCCTCACGCTCGCCAAAGCGCACACCGCGGGTAAATTCGCGCTCCCCGGCCTCGACGGAATCGCCCTTCATCCTGAAGAGCGCGCCATCACCATGGCTGAGATTGCCAAGCTCTCCGACGAGGGACGCATTCTGGAGTCGTTCTGCGTCGGCACGGCGGTGCTCGTCGCGCCTGTAGGCAGGATTGGTTGGAAGGGCCGGGACTTGGTGCTCCCCGTACATGAGGGTGGTCTGGGACCTATTGGAAAGGCGTTCTGGGATACCCTGCTCGCGATTCAGACTGGAAGGAAGGAGTTTGAGGATTGGAGTGTGTCGTGTGCGCAGTGATCGTAGGCAATGTGTCTAGACTTTGCGAGGGTCACTGCAGTCAAATTTGTATATATGTGGTATGGATCTAGCATTTAATAGGACTTCATCCTGCTTTCTATGCCAGCATCTTTTTCATGCCAGGCTGCTAAGAATGTTGAGGGGAAGGATGGAAGATCTTACAGAATCCCTATAGTTAATTCTTAGGCGACTTTTTCAACTGTCTCGATAGCTAAGTGGTATAGCATGCGATTGCAGTGTAAAATTAACTATCGCAGGGTCCGGTGTTCGAACCACCGTCGGGACTGACGTTTTTTTCTCTTCCTTTACTGCTCTTTGTGTCCTATTTTTTTTTGGTAGATTGTGGAATTTGAATTCTCTTTTGCTTTGGAAATCAGAAGGACTCGGAACTGACAGCCTACAGGTTCAAATAATTTTCTAGCCGCTGCTGCTGAGCAATTCCCGCAGCGCTGTCAGCATTTTCCCACGGGAATGACTTTACGGGAATCGTTCGCTGATGAAAATTTGGAACTCTCAATCAACTCCCATTGCCAACCTGCCAAAATGTGACTCCCACTGTTACTCGTTGCTTCGCTCCAATCTCACCCCGCTGCTTCAGCTATGACATTGACATCGTATTGTTGTCGACATTGCAACGATCGAACTGTAAAATGAAACGACAGTCTCGGACGTGTACGGATGGGACAAGGATCAGACTCAAAGCATCTTGGACCAACTCGCTGCTCAAATCGTCGACTCTCTACTGGTGCAGGAAGCGGGTTCCTTTATGAAGGAAACATGTCTTGTTTAACCACAAACTCCTGGAAAGGTCTTTGTTCGTTCTATACGACTGGAGCTACTTGTTCACACGAATCTAAATCAAAGAAAACGGAGATACCAAAGCTCCCACTATGTAATGGAGAGGTGTCTCTTCGATGACGCTTCTATCACCGTGCACATCTTTGAAACTCTAGTTCATCCAAAAACAGTCTTATTCCTCAGGCTGTCTCCCTGTTCGCGGATTGGGACTCCTTGGCCCCCCTATTAGGCATCCAAAAATTTAAAGCATCTGTCGGACAGTATCCATGGCAGGTATCCTAAGGATAGTAATGGCGTTATCAGTGTTCTCAGTATGCAGTCTGGAATTTCCCGAGACGAAGTCAAGTTTGACGGTTCTTACCTGTCACGAAGTTGTAGATATAGCCTTCGACGAGCAATAAAGCTGCGCTGTGCATCCACCCCGATGCTGTTTAGTATTCTCCTTCTCTCTAGCAATGTCCAGTATCTTCATGACCCACTTGTCACTTGGTCCGAATTTTGGTGTTTATTTGATTGGCACGTTTATATCGAACATGTACGTCTTTTGAGCTTGTTCTGCTGACCTCTTTGAACGTGGTTTCGTTTAGCTTGTTGGGGGCGACGTGTGTTCAGGTAACTGTCCGATAAAATGCTACATCATTCATGAGTCTTATCGGATGTTGCAGACATATTTGTACTTCAGAGCATTTCAGGATACCCTCTTAATCAAGTCCACAGTACGCTGCTTTTTTCTTTTCTTTTGCGCCTGAATTTTGAGTGTGCTAAATAATTTGAAGGTTCTAATTCTGGTGTTTGTGGACTTCCTGTAGATTCTACGTTGAAGACTACAACTCAAGATGCTCTCTTTTCCACTACAGAGTCCTAGAACTCATGCATGGCGCATTGGGCATGGCCTCGTTATATCATTATCTTATAAACCATTTCTTGGATCCTGTTGCATTGACGACGACTGTTTGGTAAGAGATAAAAATTTTCTCAACATATCAACGACGTACTGAATGACAGACTCCTTAGGCCTATTAACGTGCGCCATTTGCGAATCTGTTGATCAATTTGCTAATAACTTCCATGCGAATGTTTCAAGATTACATTTGCAGTCACCGTGAGTACAATGCCGTTGACATCTTGTCCTATTCTCCAAGTTGAACTAGGTCCCAAAGGGGTTGATTGTCCTTATCGTTCAGGTATCCTACGCAATTCGGATTTACTATGGTATGTTTGAATCGCACACTCATTTCTTTCACCTCTTTCTCTCACTCCGTTTATTTAGTATCCAGCAAGAAGCTTCCAATCCCGATATTAATCGTAAGCGTACAACGAACTGCAAACTAAGTCATTATCGCTCATAATATAGGATTTGAATTTCAGACCATCTTGGCCTTGGGAAACTTCGGTGCGTCGATAAACAAGTCATTTATGTTATTTTATCTAATCTTCGAGTTCTAGCTGTCGGATTGGGTATGATCATCTGTCAAAGAATTTACAATGGAGCTGACAACGATATGTTTTGAACAGCTCTTGCAATTAAGCTGTAAGCGAAGACCAGTCGCTTAAGTTGCGCTATCGATAGAGTGTTACTTCTTTAGCTTCCAGAACCCGTCCTTGGCGAATCTGAAGGGCATAAAGGACGTACGCCCTACATTCAGCCTCGACCTTATAGCTAAACCTTCTGAATCCTAATGTACTATTATTATTCTAGGACTTGGCGAAGGTTCTCAACATATCGGCGGCCCTCGATGATTTCCTCATCGCTGCTACTCTCACTTATTACTTACACAGAGCTCGCACCGGAATCAAACAGTCAGTCCCAATCCTGCGTAGCCTCCATTTCCCTCTTTGACCTTTTCCGCATTGACAGGACCGATAAAATCATCGACAAGCTGATGATCCATGCAATCAATAATGGGATCCTGACTAGGTCAGTTGTTATCATTCTTGTCTTCAACCGGATGACTTATTTTTGATTTAGCGTTACGGTTTTCGTAGCACTCGCTACTGTGAGTGTTCCAATTAACTGTTCGGATATCGACCGCCGCTTAATATTCCTGACCAAGCTTTTCGCGTTCCCGAATGATTTCTATGGCCTCGCAATTTCTCAGATCATCGGAAATCGTAAGCTGCACCCTTTCCTTGCTAAATTTCATTTCGGAATCTGTCGACGTGAACGCCTTTCTTCAGTGTACTCTAATTCTCTAATGGCCACTCTCAACGCTCGGAACAACACCAAAGAATTGGTGCCCTCCAACTTTGAAGTCGCTTCTCATGGATTGTCGACATTCGGGACTTCAACAAACCCTCATATTCGGAGCACACATAGTGCGCACTCACTTGTGGCCTTTGATAAGCCTCAAAGATTGGTAAGTCGGTCAACACATGGACGTCAATGGCCGCAGGCTGAATGATGTTGGATATTAGCAGAATGTCGGAGGGGGAATTCGGGTTCATAATCTGAGGCCATCCGACGAGGAGTCGTAGATAATCTGCGAGAAGCAATTGGTATCCTCGCAACATCGACAAGATCAGGAGCCCCAAATGTGGACGACTCTTATTTAAGTATCGCTGCCTTCTGTAAAATTGTATCGGTATATCTTTGAAATGTACAATCATTGGATGACTTCCCGTAGGAATCTGAGACTTTCAGAGGAATTTCAAGCTCTGAATCTGAAATACTTTTTTCAGATTTCTTCATTTTGCGCTACAGAGTACTTACCGCCTACTGATCATGAGCGATTCCCGCAACTCCAGTCTTTTCCCACGCGAACAAGCGGGAATCGCTCGCTGATGAAAATTTAGAACTCTCAATCAACTCCCAAACTGCCAGAATACCACTCCCACTGTTACTCGTCGCTTTGTCCCAATCACACTCCACTGCCTCAGCTATGACATTGATGTGATTTGTTGTCGACATTGCAACGATTGACACTGTAAAATTGGAACGTTAATGTCAACATGTGCGGATGGGACGAGGATCAGACTCAAAGCCTCATGAACCGACTCGATGCTCAAATCGTTGACTGTCTGCTGGTGCAGGAAACAGGCTCTTCTATGAAGTTGCTCGACCACAGACTCGCAGAAAAGTCTTCGTGCGTTCTCTTAGTCTACGACTCGATTTGCTTGTATTCACACGAATCCAAATCGAACAAAACTCAGATACCCAAACTCCCACTATGTAACGGAGAGGTGTCTCTTCGACGACGCTTCTATCATCGTTCACATCTTCGACATCTAGTTCATCAGTCTCATAAAGTCGCCTTATTCCTCAAGCTGTCTCCCTGTTCGCGGACTGGGACTCCTTGGCCCACCTATCAGGCATCCAGAAATATAAAGCATCTGTCGGACAGTGTCCTTGGCAAGGCCAGGTATCCTAAGGATAGTAACGGCGTTCCCAGTGCTCTCAGCATTCTCGGTCTGCGGCATGTGGAATTTCCCGAAGCGAGGTCAAGTTTGATGGTTCTTGCCTATCCCGAAGTTGTGGACATCACCTTCGATGAGCAATAAAACTGCGCTTTGCATCCATCCGGATGCTGTTTGGCACTCCCCCAATCCTCTCTAGCAATGTCCAGCATCTTCGGGATCCATTTATCACTCGGTCCGAATTACGGTATTTATCTAATAGGCACGTTTATATCGAACATGTACGTCTTTAAACTTGAGCATGTTCTGTTAAACGCTCAACATGGTTTTGTTAGGTTATTGGGGGCGACCTGTGTTCAAGTATTTATCTGATCAAGTACTGGATCATCCAATCTTACCAGAGTTTGCAGACGTATTTGTACTTCAGAGCATTTCAGGATACGCTCTTAATCAAGTCGACAGTACGCTGCCTCTCATTTTTTGTGTCTGAGTGTGCTCAATATTTTGAAGGTTTTGATACTTGTGTTCGTGGACTTCCTGTGGGTTCTGTCCAGTGAATAACACGACTCACGATGCTCTCTTTGCCACTACAGAGTCCTGGAACTCATGCACGGCGCATTGAGCATGGCCTCGTTATATCATTACCTTATAAACCATTTCTTGGATCCTATTGCATTGACGACGACTGTTTGGTAAGAGATGAATATTTCTCAACATATCGACGACGAACTGAATGACAGACTCCTTAGGCCTATTAACGTGCGCCATTTGCGAATCTGTTGATCAATTTGCTAATAACTTTCATGCGAATGTTTCAAGATTACATTTTCGATTACAGTGAGTGCCGTGCCATTGGCATTTTTTCCTATCCTCCTTGTTTGACCTGCTCTCGAAGGGGACGATTGTACTTGTTGTTCATGTATCCTACGCGATTCGGATTTACTATGGTATGTTTGAATTACACACTTATTTCTTTCTCCTCTTTCTCTTAGTCTGTCTATGTAGTATCCAGCAAGAAACTGCCTATCCCGATATTCATAGTAAGCATACGACGCCCTGCGAACTAAATTCAGTTGCTCACTCAGACTTTGAATGTCAGACCATTTTGTCCTTGGGAAACTTCGGTGCGTCGATAGGCAACTCATTTATTTTTGTCTTATCTGATCTTCGAGTTCTAGCTCTCGGATTGGGTAATGAATTAATGATCATCTGTCACCGAATTAACAACGGAACTGACTCAACGACATATTTTAAACAGTTCTTACCGTTAAGCTGTAAGCCAAGGTCATTCACTCAAGCAGCGCTATTGATAGAGTATTACTGTAGCTTCCGGAACCCGTCCGTGGTGAACCTCAAAGGCATAAGAGACGTACGTGCCACATTCAGCCTCAATTTATAGCTTAGTAAAGCTTCCTAACGTATTATTATTCTAGGACTTGGCGAAGGCTATCTACATATCGGCGGCCGTCGATGATTTCCTCATCGCTGCTACTCTCACTTATTACTTACACAGAGCTCGCACTGGAATCAAACAGTCAGTCCCAATCCTGCATAGGCTCCATGTCCCTCTTTGACCTTCTCCGTATTGACAGGACCGATAAAATCATCGACAAGCTGATGATCCATGCAATCAATAATGGGATCCTGACTAGGTCAGTTGTTAGTATTCGTACCTTCAACCAGAGGGCTTATTTCAAATCAGTGTGACGGCTTTTGTGGCCCTCGCGACTGTGAGTGTTCCGATTGACTGTTCGGATACCGACTGCTGCTTGATATTCCTGACCAAGGTCTTCGCGTTCCCGAATGATCTCTATTCCGTCGCTATTGCTCAGATCATCGGAAGTAGTAAGCAGCTCCATTTCCTTGATAAATTTCATTTCAGAGTATGTTGACGTGAACGTCTTCCAGTGTACTCTAATTCCCTAATGGCCACTCTCAACGCTCGGAACAACACCAAAGAATCGTTGCCCTCCAACTTCGAAGTCGCTTCTCACGGATTATCGACATTCGGAACTTCAACAAACCCTCATATTCGGAGCACACATAGTGCGCACTCACTTGTCGCCTTTGATAAGCCTCCAAGATTGGTAAGTCGGTCAACACGCAGACGTCAATGACCGTACTAGGCTGATGCAGGGTATTGGCAGAATGTCGGAGAGGGAACTCGGATTCATAATCTGAGTCCATCTGACGAGGAGTTGTACTAGATAATCGGCGAGAAGTGATTTCAAGATGTGATATCCTCGCAACATCGACAAGATGAGGTTCTGAAGAGCCACAAATATGGACGAGGTTATTTAGTATCGGTATCGTTCTGTCTTCTGTAAAACTATCTGTATCATATTTGAAATGTATAAATATCGAACTTTCAGCGGCTTCATTTTTGCGTATTTTGTGTAGCTTATTGATACTGGACGTCAAGACATGGGGTAGTGGTGGCGTCAAGTTGTCTTGAGTCACGGTCAGCCACGGGCGGACATTTTAGTTCGGGGGCTGTGTGCCGAATGATGACGCAGAATTCAACATTCAATTTCGACCGCCAGCTCCGCCACGTCCAAGCCACAGCAGGCAACTAGTACTACCTATTCACTTCTCGAGCGCGCGCAGACTTTCGATCCCAACTTATCGCGAACACATCATGGTCCAGAAGAAGATGGTCTCTATGCTCTCCATCTTCTTACGAGCGCCTTCTCAGGCATCATTATCTTGTGATGGTCGCTGGATGACTGCATTTCTGGATTCAACAAGTCAGAGGCTTGACACTGACATGTATCATTTTGCTATATGAACTCTATCCTTGGCAGGTTTCTTAGAATCAGATACTGCCTCTTAAGACACTCCGACATCGAGAATAACTTTAGCGCCTGCTCCACGAGCTACTACAACATGCTAGGTCCCTAGGAACGTCACTTCACAGTGCTTGCGATTTACTCAAGAATCAATTCTAATCATTTGATCTGTCCTTCGAATGAAAAGAATGCATCATCTCCACTATCCACATATCATGTACTTCCGAAGGCTCTCCACCTTCCGGCAAGATTCACTGCTCGGATTACAGCCTCTCTGCCGGAAGATGCCACAAACTCTATCAATGTTCTGCGTCTGAAGTCACCGTGATCTAGTCTGGGACTTGAAATGCTTGATGGAAATTTGCCTCAGACAGGGCTTTGGCGTTGAAAATTTATAGCCCTCAAATACGGCCCCCCAAAGGTCGCTAACTTCAAATCCCCCCACTCTCTGCGTCTCTCGTTCTTTAATCTATAGTGATGAGTATCTTCGGAATCCACGTAAACCTCAATTCGACTAGTGGTGTATATCTCATTGGAACATTTATATCGAACATGTACGTTTTCCCGACTTCATGCAGAGTTTACGTACTTGCTCACGCTGGTGTGCAGTTTATTAGGAGCGACATGTGTTCAAGTATGGCTAGAATCCAAAGCTTCAAAATATCGGGGTTTACTCAAGTTCGTTAGATGTATATCTACTTCAGATCGTTCCAGGATTCCTTCTTGATTAAAGCCAGGGTAAGTACTCTCACCAGGCGTTTTGGCTTCTGGCTGATGAACCTATTACAGGTTCTGACCTTACTGTCCGTTCAATTGCAGTTCAATCTCGAGGTCATTTCCCTCACTGCGCTCGTAGAGTTCTAGAGCTTTTACACGGCGCTTTAAGCATGCAAGTACTGTATCACTATCTCATAGCCAATTACATGGATCCTCTTGCATTGAGAAAATCGATCTGGTGAGCTTTGCTTCATTATGCAGTGACTACACCATGTGTTAAATAAAAACCGTAACTTCAGGGCTGCAAATGTACACCTTTTATATTTCCTGTCACCAGATGCATACTCATTTTCACGCACAAACTTTATCGTCTTTGATCGAAGATTTCATTTACAGTCACTGTAGGTCTCACCCTTGTTCTATTTATCTAGCATCATTCTTAAACGATTTGACAGGGATCAATTATCCTTGTCGTTCATTTGTCCTATGCAGTTCGGATATACTATGGTAGATCGCAATTTCTACTCTTGAAGTGTCTTTGGCTCTGACATCAGCGCAGTCTCCGGGAAGCAATTACTCGTCCCCATAATCATTGTAAGTGCTATATACTTCCATGCCGCATCCTCTGATCTCTCTTTTTCATCGAAGTTAATACTGTCTTTGGTCGTCTTTGGTGTGTAAAATACGACTCGGTTGATCGTTTGTTGTCTAATCTTTGGACCTTGAAGCCCTAGGAATAAGTAATATTTCGCACTCAACCGTTCGCTTCATAGTGTTGACAATGTGGCTATTTGGTAACAGGTCTCTCAGTAGAATTGTGAGTAAAGAAATACCTATAGGGACTGTATTTCTTTGTTTTTGAATTCACCCAACTCTAGATTTATAGACCCAAACCTGTTCAATCTCGGCGGTATCAGAGAAGTGCGTTTTCCGATGCAAGGACTAGCGCTGAATAACGCTGACAAGCATTACAAAAACAAATAGACCCTAGCCAAGGCGGGGCTGGTTATTGCCGCATTCGACGATTTCCTCATTGCTGGAAGCTTAACTTTCAACCTTAAAAGAGCTCGAACGGGCTTCAAACGGTGTGTACGAACTCGTGCTACCTGATCTGCTTACAACTTACCTTGCATCCACAGAACCGATAAGGTTATCGATAAGTTGATGATGTATGCTATCAATAATGGGATTTTGACGAGGTTCGTTATCGTTATTGAGCTGTGGTTTAGGGGAATTTACTTGTTCTAATAGTTTGGCTGATATCGTGGCCCTCGCTTTTGTAAGTCCGCCAATACTTCAAGTCAATTTACTCAGACCTAGTATTCCATTCGATCTAGGTCTTCGCTTTCCCGAACGATATGTATTCTGTGGCGATCTCTCAGGTTATAGGAAACCGTAGGCATTTTCTCCTGTGTAATCATAGTTTAATTATAACCTTGGTTCTAACTCAGCATTCTAACTTGTCAGTATACTCGAATTCCCTAATGGCCACTTTCAACTCTCGCAAGAAACAGGCCAAGGCTCTTGAACCCTCTTCCTTCGAATTTAATTCGGGGGCACTGTCGACGTTTGGGGTTGCAGCAAATCCTCAACGTCAACTTCGAAGCAAAATCGCCCCGAGATCGTTTAGTTCCTCTGATTCATCCGAAGTGCCAGTAAGCCGATTCATAATTTGAGTGATGGTTGCAATGTGCTGAGAAGAGGCTACTACCAATCTATATAGGACCCAGAGGGCTATAATTGCACACACACCTCGATGCCGGATGAAGAGTCGATGTAGCCATACTACGCTGTACGATAGTGAGCTCTTGGTGAGCTCAGCGCCACCTCACGAAGACGGGCGCGAGAATGCTGCATTATGTGACGGGTAGCTGTGCGCTCAAGCTCAAGGTTGGACGTTGCTCAAGTTTATTTTTGTCGACGGCAATGGACTACATTACCAGAATATAATAGTTGACTTTTCGTACGCTCCAGTGATATTGTCACGGTCAAGATGTATTGTGTTTGTAAAATTGAATAGGATTTGTCTGCATGCCCAGAACCCAGTGGTTCGTCAAGTCGAACTCTTGCACGTCGCGTTCCGGCGGATTGGAATTAACAGTCGATTTGTAATGTAGGGAACTTATGGACTTGACGTGGTCTTGGATGCAGAATGTCAAGTCCAAGTTGATTCAAGCCGATATGCCGCTTATGTAGACAACAATTTTTCTCACATGATAAAAATACTTTTCTCATCCTGCCACGCCCGCTGTATGCAACCTCGTTCCCAGAGCTGAATCCGACTTTAAACCTTTTTTAGCCTAAGGTTTTTGTCAATCTGAAAAATGCGGGTGGCGAGCTTGCAACTTGAAGCCTGAATGGTATGTTCTCCTTACAAATGTGGCGTTAGAAGAGGTTGACTTTATAGTTTAGTACACATACCCCAGTTCCGACTCGGAAGAAAGAGATGTCCTTTTTTTGAGGATGCTGAAGCAGTAAGGCTCCAACCATACAGTATAGGCTACTGTATATATACGGTTTTAACTGTATATGATTAGGTATAGGTATAGGGCCAATCGGAAAATCCGCCTATACAGTAATTATATAGTATATGGTTTTCGTATATAGTTTGTATACAGTTGTTCGAGAATCACTCGGATACACCATTTGTAGGGTCAAAACTGATAATTTGAGGGCTCAGATGCGCACAATTTCTAATAAATTTCTAACCGCTGCCGCTGCCAGTTGGCCACCTCAAGTTGGTGCCTCTTCCGTGGACCGTGAGCGACGAAGACAGACGCCGGGCAACGGATGGGGTGGAGCACATGTCAGATAGATAGCCCATGCCCAACGGCATGCGCACCCTCGAGCAGAGAATAATGATTGCGACTGATTCTGACTTTATCCGTTACTAATAGATTTGCGCTGACGCTACTTGACAGGGAAGGGCTGCGCTACGCAATATATACTTCTTGCGCACAGGTTTAGGACTACTAGCACGTTCACTATAGTCTGTACGTGATGAATTGATTTACTATTTATTTTCTTAAGCGATATTGAGCACTGAGTTGAATGCCGAGCAAGCGCGCGCGCCCAAGGCTGGAAGTGCGCTAGCATTGCCGCGCGTGTTGCGCATCGCCGCATGATGCATGATCAATGTACGCTGCTATGACTGGGCAACATGTCTATGTACATATAATATGTTCAACTGCGCAAAACGAAACACTTTAGAGTGAATTTTAGCACAGAAAAAACTCTTTTAAACTAAAATATTCGAAAAGTGTATATAAAAAGGGTATAACCGTATATATACAGTAATTATACAGTAGGCAACTGTATATGTATACTTACACAGCCAGGCCTATACATATACTATATGGTTGGAGCCTTATGAAGCAGGATTCGTTCGTGATAGAAAATTTGAGGAAATTCAGAATGAAATACAAGGCCAAGTTGAGTTGCGACCCCGGGCCAGTGCCTGAGGCGGTGCCAGCGACTTAGGTAATTTCTTCAGAGGTGGCAGGGGTCCTCTTTAGCGGTTGGCAGGCTTGGCGTTGTTCCCACTCCCAACTCTCATCATCCTTCCCCATCCTCATCGGCGTCCGCAGCGAGTTCGCCCCCTCCACCGTCGACAGGGCCGCTCACCCACATACATACCCATCTCTCATTTCGTGTTTCTATTTCCTCTTCCATTCTTTTTGAGGGACTGTGAGCAGCTAAGCCTACCAGGACGACAGTCGCAATTGCCACACTCATCCAGCACGACCCTTTGACGGACGATTCGACATCTTAGCGCTTTTAGGAGTGCGAAGGAGGTCAAACGAAGGATTGAAGCAGAGTGACGGACAAAACAAGGCTTCATAGAAGGATAGTCTCAGGCGGTGAACGAAGGTCAATTTGGTCTGCTCATTTCATGAGGCTTCTACTTACTGTTGCCATCTTTGCTATCTTTCTCGGCATTTATCGCGATTTTATTCAATGGCACAAACCAACCATGTCTCAGCCTAGTCGAATCGCCGCATTTTACGGGTTCAGTCGAAACTAGCCGCATACACGTTCCAATCTCCTATCACTCGTCGACTAATACCCAGCGTCGTGTTATAGTCAAATTTCCATCCACTCTCCGTTTATTCGTCCCCGCTACTAAATTACCCCTCAAAAAACGTACCCACTCGCTGCTCCAGGATGGTCGGGATTCAATTCGGATCCTTCAATGGTGTCTGCGAGACTGCTGCCCTCGTCATCTGCCCACTCATCGGTTCGTCCCAAGGCGTCGAGCCAAAATGCTACAGCAGAAATGTCGATGTAGGAGGCACACTGATCTTCCAGCCATGTACGTATTGTCTTCTCGTTCAAACCCCCTTCGCGTACCCGCCCCATTATTTTCATCCATCATAAGCTACTAATTTATTTTTTTTCAACCATCAGCAACATCTTTCGTGCACATCGTAGCTATAATCATGACAGCGATCATGATCCTACACATCCGGAGTAAATACACTGCGGTAGGCAGGAAGGAAATCGTCACCTTCTTCTGGATGTACATGGTCATCGAATTTCTCGCAATGTTTCTCGATTCCGGCGTCATACCTACAGCTAATGCGGTCTACCCAGTACGCGATTCTGCTTTTTGGCGAGGAGCAATGAAGACTAATTCAGCTCGATTTACAGTGGTTTGCAGCGATTTATACGGGTCTAGTGGCGGCGGCATATTGCTGTATACTCATCAATGGCTTTGTTGGTTTCCAATTTGCCGAAGATGGCACACCACTCTCTTTATGGGTGCGTTTTTATTCTTGTTCTTCATCCTTCGTCCCGCCTTATTGATTTTTGTTCCCAGTTCCTACGCATCGCATGCCTCATCGTATTCGGTGTTTCATTCTTCGTTGCCATCGCCACCTTCAAACAAAAATTCGGCTTTAACTACACCAAGCCTATCGGGCTCTTCATCATCTACCTTCTGTGGCCAATCATCTGTGTTCCCATCTACGTCGTCTCACAGCTCATCCTCGTCTTCCGCACGCTTGAAGACCGCTGGCCAATCGGCGATATCGTTTTCGGCACGGCGTTCTTCGCTGGAGCGCAGGTGCTCTTGTTTGCATTCAGCGTGACGATTTGTGATGCGATCAAGCATTATATCGATGGGTTGTTCTTCTTCACGCTGTGTGTGCTCTTGAGCGTGATGATGGTGTATAAGTACTGGGATGATATCACTGTACGTCCACTTTCTTTCTCGTCTACCCACTCCTTTTTTTCTCCTGCTTCTCCTTTTTACCCCCCTGTCGTGGGTTGGAAGCCTTCCGGATTGTAGGACGATTACACATATGGGGGATCGCAGTTTGATGTATATCGATGTCTGGAGAGTGTCGGCACACTGCTCTATGTGTGATAATCATCTGTGGTTTCTCTATTGTGGTGTCCTATATGTGTATCCCCTCTTCTGTGCATCCTTCACACCCTTCACCCCGTTCCCAATTTTGTCCTGCTACCTATTCTACTTTTACTGACATATTCTACCCTTTTAGCGTGAAGACCTCGAGTTCTCTGTCGGCTCCAAAGCCGCCGTCTGGGAAGTCAAAGACCCACTTCTCGCACCTTCGGGCGGGGACTATGACGAAGATTCATCATCTGCCGAGCGCTACCCCATACCTCCGCCACTTCCGGGCTACCCCTCAAGCTATTCTGGCTCCTCGCAACAACATGGGATCCCCTATCCCGCGTATAAGACAGGCGGCCCAGGCGGGAATGCGCCGAGTCTGGTGGGCGGCGTTAGTGGGCAGCAGTTATATGGCGGCAAGGGAGCACAACGATACCCACCTGGAAACGGAGAGAGGTATTAGTTTGCGATGGACTTGATGTTGGTGTTTTTGGGAATTTGGAAATAGGAAGGGGATGAGGTTAATAATGACGCACGTACGACGACTCGCTCTCGGATGCATATATTTACTATTACTACTACATTAGCATACATAGCACAGCACAGGCATGGACGATCCTTTTTCTCTTTGTCTTCTTTCTTCTTCCTTTTGATTTTTGATTTGATTTTTATATCTTCACCTTGCCGATTTTTTTTTGGCTGCCCCCATCGCTTTGGTTGACCCTTCCTCAATCTCCAACCCCAATCCCAGTTGGCCTTTCTCCGATCAGCTTACTAGCAGGACATAAGTACATACAGATCTACGTACTGTACATGTACACACATACTTCTGGCCGGTTCTTCCCTTTATATTTCTTATCTTTTAACGGCCTTTTGTCGACGTGAAGGATACTGTACATGGACCTTGGATATGTGTTGGTCATTTATTATATCATGTGGTTACCTGGATAGATACGCAATTGACGCTTTTTCTTTCGCCCGCACTCTCTTTCCTTCGTACTCTACAGGATGTTTTTTTGTTCTGGATATCAAGAGTGTACTAGTTTTTTGTATGTAGGGCGTATCTAGGCATATCTTAGCATTCAGGACGTTGAATTAGCGCTTGTTTCTTCCTTTATGAATTAAAACCCGATGAACAGCACTGGTAAATAAATATAGACATTTTCTATGTCACAAAACCCTTTTGTACACTAGGTTGACAACGATGGCTCCGGTGGGGCAGGTATATGGAGTTATGTTCAAGATCCAAGTCTGCGAGTAATTTTCTGCACATCTTCTGAATTGGTCGAACTTGGAGGCAACGTCTGAGTCTGGCGGAGTGTACATGTGCGCCACAGCTACTTATTTAAATAACGCAAAGTACGAGTACAAGAGAATTATCCTGAGTTATTACTTATCTCACTCCCTTGAGTTGGCGCCAAAAATTGGGACTACTTTTATCAAACTTTTATTATTTAGGAATGTACAGTAATACTTCATTCTCTGACAGAGGGCGGGGAGCCTAGCATTTCTTCGAGGAAAACACTGAATGGTATCGAAGTCTTGCCGACTGACATAACCTGAACGTCTACCAGAGATTGTGCAAGAACGCATTGCAGCTTACGCGCAATATACGAAGACATCAAACAACCCGGAAACGGTGCAATATGAAGGGATTCTAGGGGCCTAACACGATCCCGGATATTTTCAACACCATAAACAGATGGTCCCGTGGGGGTAGTCACAGAATCGTCTACCGTTAAATGCTCAGAGAGCAAACCGAGAAGATAAGCCCATGATATCTTGATCGAATGTAGGCTCAACTTTCTGAGCTCGGGTAGGAAATTTGGATGAGGCGGAGAGGTTTCTTGATTATTTGCAGTCACTGAAAGTCGCATGAGGAGATAGTCGATGGGTCGAAAAGAACGGTTTCCCTGGAGCTCTAACGTATGTAACGATGGAATCTTCGAAAGAAGGCTGACAAGTTCTATCTCCTGGTCCAGATTTCGGATTCGAGGGCATAGCTCCAAGCTTTTAAGCTTGCATCCTGAACGTTGAATGAACTCGAGTACGGAGTGGGCGCAATTCCATGGACCGAGCAGATGTTGTAGCGCTGGGAATCGTGTCCGCAAGAGTACAACCTCCGTCGCTGTATTCCAAGTTCTAATTTGAAAAAGGCTAGATGGTCGTGCTGAATGATACGGGTTAGCTCGACATCGAAAAAAATCCTATTCTCGAGCTGAATCGTGCAACTCGTGAGAAAAGGTGCCCGCGAAAAGAGTTCTAAGCAGATGTCTGCCGATGAAATAGGGCCTTCCATGCATGTAAGCATTTCCCAGTTGAGACGGAAGCCTTTGTCTAGTGGATAACCGCTTGTAGATATTATTGTCCGCAAGTTAGGAATCGGTTGGAGATCGATGAGGAAGTTCCGTCTTAGCTTCAGTGTGTCTAACATCGAAGCACGCGAGATGTTAGAGTGCATAGAGGGAAGATCGTCTAACGACACGGCGTCTAAATCCAGATAGAGCCACCTTTGTGTGTAGTATGTACTGACTGAAGAGGTCGGATAAACTTTCCAGGATGCTTCGTTTTGGTTGAAACTTGAAGTTGGTTCGGTAGATAAGGATACAAAGGGAAAGATCCCCCGATCTACCCAGCCATTTGCGCAAGATATCAAAAAAGGTCGTGTTAACGTAAGACACATCCAGGGAGATCGAGGTCCAGAGTTGGGACGTGGAGAAGGCAATAGAGCGCCATTTCATACAGACCGCACCAAGCGAGAGAGGCGATGTGACTTTCTTGGAGATCCCACGGAGATTCATAGGTATGGCATAGCTCTTGTCGACTTTTTCGGGAAGGAAGTGCCCGAATATCTCAGAGACGACTTCAGTGGGGAGTTTCGAGGTAATGGGATCGTGTGCGTCGTTCATCCTGCTGTAGATTGCTGACCGCTTTCTCTTCAAAGTAGCGACAACCTCCTCTGCATTAGAAATCTCTTGATTGACGACGTCGAGATCTTCGCATGCCTCGCAAGGGTAACCTTTCGCCATCTTGGGACAGGGTGAGGGAAGAACACATTCTGATATTCTGAACAGCTAATGACACAAGTCAGTGAGAGCTAAAACCAGTTCACAGAGAGCGTTACCTCGGATATCCCTTGCAATGGGAGCTTCTGAGAGTGTACGTTGATGAGTGGCTGCACCTGGTGCCAAGTGGCAGTTGCCGAGCGGCCTTTGCTTCAAAAATTTCCGCCAACATCATGTGACACTGATTAAACAAGCGCCCACACCACTCAACAATGACTTCAAATCTTGAAAGACTCGGAGTTGCCTTCAATTTATTTTATAATCTTGAAGGTCCCAAAGTTTTTATAAATTAGTGGGAACCTCAAATTTTTACAATGAGAAATTTACTTGATATATATCCCATCATACGCCACAGTACTTCGGTGCATTCAACTAACACCGTAAAGTGCGAGGGAGGTACTGTATGTACATAGTTGGAGCGCTTGAACACTTATACTAAGAGTGTTTGAAATTTTTGAAGCCTTGATCTTATTACTCACATTATAACACAGTGTGTTGTTTTTTACGCTTGAGCGGGCATACGAAATTCATATTATGATACGCAAATCATACGCTTCCGAAATTCTGCGCATTCTGCTACTGATCAAACGGAGTGATTGCGTAGGAATACGGCACGTATATGCGTGCAGCATAGATAAAAGATATACACATATGTGCTGTGTGGACACTGCTCCATTCTGCAGTCGCTGCAATGCAAGGGAATTGAAGTCAGAACATGCATAGCAGGCTGCAGAATAAGATTATTAGGCCAGGAGGAGGAGGATTGATGAGCGCTGAGCGCTGAGCCTCCGAGCCTCCGACTCATTCATATGACATGAATTTATCTTCCGAGGTCGTACATATTATGTATCAATTCCCGAACATCCGAAGTTCATCTGTCCACTTATCCATTCAAGGCTCGTCATTCATCACTTTCCCCTTTATCCATCTCATCCCCCTCATTAGCCTTATTAGTCTCATTGGCTCATTTATGCCATCGGAGGTAGATACCTAGAGTATGTAGAGTTATGTGACTGCAATATATCAGCTCACCGCTAAGTATACTTAGGAAGCTGCAGAGTATTTACTATATTTATCCCCATTAACACATCCACCGCAAACATCGCTCTGGGATGCATTTGGCCTGAGCATTCGGAAATGACTCTGCAGTTGGATGGTCCGTGTTTCGAGGGGTTCTCCGTTTCAATGTTTGCTGGATTGGACGGGTGCCGGGTTGGTTGGAGCGGCCGCGTTAGGTGCGCTTTAATTCAGTTGGCTGAGTGCATTCGTTCACGTTGCAGTACGATATAGATACATACATGGGTGGGTGCTGGGAGGTATTTTCGTTGCGTGCCACCGAGCTCCAAGCCTACCTACATACTCTTGCAGGCCGAGGTCGTATCGAATGCTATAGTTCGAATGCGTATCGTGCTGTGTTAGGTTGTGCCCTAAATAAATTCTATCTCGATTTATGCTATTTTAGCTATTGTATGTTACTATGTATGTCCCAACGTCATCGCACGGGTGCAGGCTTGCGAGTTACGGTTTTCCCTTGGATAGGCTGGGTGTATTTGTCATAAAAGAATGAAAAAAGAATTCAAAAAAGGAAAGAAAGAAAGGATTCAAAAAAGCTATAGGGGAATGTTCATACCTTTAAGACAATGTTAAATCTCATATTTATGAGCCCAAAATGCTGAATTTTTTTTCGCGCGATGCGCGCTTTGAAATCAATGGTACAGGGACCTATTTGAGATGGATGCACCTGCATACGTAGTCTGACCTACTTTGTAGCTACAGAACATTGTTTCAGTAGTCAACATTTTTTGCCTATATCCTATGTACATATGGCTCCTCGATAAAAATTTTTTCAACCCGAAAGGCAGCGATGTGGAAGCTGCACAAATATAAATACGACGCGCGGCGACGAGGAGAGGGCGCCGGGTCACGTGCGTGGCAGATAACTTTCAGCCCATGTTATCTGCCATGGCCCCGTTTTCACCGTTTTCAATTGCTCTGAAAAAATTCTGAACATACACAATTATAGTAAGTATGTACAACACTCTATGTACGAAGTTTCAAATTTTCAGAGTGCCATATGGATACTTAATTACTGACATACGCTCGAAAGTTATCTGCCCGGCAAGTTCCGGGCAGATAACATACCCAGCCTCATGACGGGTAAGCCCGAGTTACAGCTGCGATCGTCATTAATGATCATGATCGATCGGGGTGCACGGAGGTGGGCTGGGTGACACGGCGCAGTCTAAGGCGTATTGTGGTCATCGTCATATTAGGATGGAGCTGACAACGGGGATTGTTGCATTGCATATGAGCGCATGAGTTTGAGAAGGGTTTGTGTGGGGTGGAGGGAGGGGTTCAGATGGAATGGAAAGTGGTATGTTTATTGCCTAAGGAGTCTGGGATCATCGGAGTAGGAATCAAGAGAGAAAAGCTAACGGCGCAGGCCTGGGCGGAGGGTGTCCGAACGGAATATGATAGCGTCTGACCATGGTACCATCGTAGTTACCCATTTATCTAGCCTCAGTACTAGCTAATAATAAAGACGATATGGTCTGACACAGGGTGGGAAAGAAAGAGGCAGAGTCAGTCACGAGTACTACTCTATAATTGTGCATACAATACGCTTCATGGGGTCGGTTCACAACAATAGCGGGGGTTGTCTCAGCAGGCCGCGAGGCGAGCCATATGGGAATACTTACCGTCTACATACAAACTCCATAGCTCTCGCCTCTCGGCGTCGGTATTAGCTGGAGTGACGACTATATGCATCGCGCGCACCGCCGCAATCTGCCCGCCCCCAAGGCAGGCCCAAGGCCCAAGCGCCGACCCGGTACCTGTTGTCCGCGTCGGTCCCGGGCCCTGCGCGCGTCCGCTTTGTCCTCCGCTGGTGATCATCGCGCCAAGCGAGTGGCATTTACTCAGGCGCGCGAATCACTTTCTCGTGGCCCTCGTTGAGAAAATCGAAATCGATGAAGAGCTGGGTTTTGGGTAGGCCTACCGCCTGGCCAGCCGGCGATAGACCAAAGATAAATCGGAGACAAGAGAGCCGAGTGGGCTTGATCTTCCTGAATTTGATGGGGCCACGGAAGAAAACCCCTTTTGTCCGGCGTGACGAGTGACGAGAAAGAAAGAAAGCTCGTGCCGCCGAATTCTTTGTTTCTTTCCCTCTAACCACCATCTCGCTCGCTTTTGCCCCTGCCACCTCCTCATTTCCTCTCTTTCCGGAACCACCATCATCTCCAGGGTAGCTATGTCTCGTCAGGAGAGCATGGACTACAAACCGACCGCGTCGCTGACGCGACCTCTACCAGCCTCAAAGTCAGCCAAATCTGCTCCCAAAGTCGTCCGCAGCGGGCCCGCCGACATCCGCGAGCGCAGTGCGTTCCGAGGAGCATCGTGGAAGCCCCGTAAACTCGAGCTAGATGCCGAGTCGTTGACCATCATCGTCGTGAGTAGCATATATGCGCTTTCCGTTTCACCGTTTTCACACAGTTTCAGCCCTCATCCAACAAACGGACTCGCATCCCCCTTTCGTCAGTCGCCGCCATCGACCGCACAGATCTCGGTTCCCATACACTCTCAATCCGAATTGCCGCGTCGGGGAACTCCCAAACCAAAGAGCGCCACCTCCACCTCGCTTTTGCTGCGGACTCGGAGCTGTACGACTGGCAGGATGATATCTATAACCGTGCTCCCAAACTAGGTGGCTACAGTTCCACCCCCTTCGACTTTGTTCACAAGGCCCACGTCGGTGCGGATGTGGAGGGGAACTTTGGGGATGCGAGTGTTTTGCCCATATATGCGCAAATTGTTGGGGGTGGGTCACAGCCTGCTCCTGTGGCTTCCACGTCTGGGGCGTCGCCAAAACCTTCTACATTGATTGTTCAAGCTCCACGGTCAAGACCCACGTCGGGGATCATCTCGCTGAACGTCAGCAAGACGCCGTCGCCTCCAGCCTCCAGGCTTCCCACACTTGAAGGTCGTTTCCTCGTTGCTCAGAGCGGGGTGTTTTCCCGCTGGTTTGCCAAAATGCGGTGGCTTAGTCTCAGTGGTCAGGTTCTTACAATCCACCAGGGCGCTGAAAAGGTGTGTATTTTTTTCATTCGATTTCTTTTTTCGACTTTGTATGCATCTTTCAACCACTTCTCTGCCACTGGGGCCTTATCCTCTTGGCTGTTTCACTTTCCACTTTTCATCCACCATTCACGGGGTTTTAAGTATATCGTCCACTTCGGACTTTCAAGTTCGGGTGTAAGCCACCTAGTTTGCCACGGGTTCTGCTATTCTCCCACTGCCTGGTACTCCCAGCGTGAGCGGGGGTGCTCTGATGCACATCTATCACCCTTCGTTCATATTGATCAATGGAAGTAACCCTCCGCTTGGAGGCCCGGGGTGCTCGTGGTCATTCAGTTGTGTTATTTTTGCTCTTGCTTTTTTGAGTCCGCATCACTCTCTCTTCTTCCTTGGAGTATGTGACTTGGGGTCATCATCCGTCATGATCGATTATGCCTTGTGCCGGGGGTGCTCGTTGGCGTTCCTCTTCATTCAAATAGGGAAGATGGTGGTGGTGGAGCATATCGCTGTTCCCCGCAAAGTTGAACAGTCATGCCACACTGTATGATGCATGCCGTGTCATATATGCTGCTTCCTGCTTAATTGCGGGGATTTGTGATCCTCCCCACTGATCCATCAGTGTTATCTTTGGTCCCCGGGGTGCGACGGCGTCGATGGAGTCGTGCTATTCCTGTGTGCTATTTGGTTCGATTCCCATTCCCTTCTTTTCTTTCTTCTCATTCGTTCTAGTTTGGATTTGAGTCGACTTCAGATATTGAATATTGCAGTCTCGTCGCTCCGTGGGAGCACTGGGAACCGGTTTTCTCTCAAACTGGGTACTACTGATGCATGCTCGATGTCTATGTCATCTCATTGATCGATCAGCGTTTGACATACATTTTGGATCCGGAGTGCATCGTGCTAGTGTTATCCATGATCACCTTCGTTCTTCAAACATTGATCCTTCTTTTATCAACTTTCTCATCTATGTATCTTCGTCAACTTGCGCTGACCATTCTTCTCCGTTTCTAGACCTCTCCCCCTTCAAAAAGTATTCCCTTGTCTACCTTTACACGCATAGTACCCGAAGCGAAGCGGGCTCGCACCCTACTGCTTGAGTTTGCCCCCAAGGCGGCTCGACAACAACCACAGCAAGCGTCGGAGATTCTTTACCTTTCGTTCACCAAAGATGCGGAACTGCGCTCGTGGCGCGATGCATTGAGCGCTCCCCCACCCACCCCTCCGTCTGCGGAAGCGGACAAAAAAGCGCGCAGGCAGAGCCGGAGGAAGAGCATGCCTCTCCCAGTAGGCACGGCTGTGCCTACATCTGCGTGATGTCCGTTACATCTTTTTTGGGATTTTGTTATGATTATACGCTGCCGTGCTGCGTTGACGCTTTCATGAAAAGCTCTGAGATATCCATACGTCTTGCTCATCCTGTCTTGTCTTGTCCTGTCCCTTGGTCCCTGTTCCTTGCTCTACGCCGCCTTTCTGCATTTGTTGTCGCCCTTGTCTTGCCATTCCCTTTTCGCTCCTTCCCGCCTCATCCTGTCGCATCACATCATCATTTTACGACTAACGTTCATCCATCAACGGCGCTCGTGTTCATGGACATATCGATACCGTTTCATTCACGTTTCGCCTCGTTTGTCATGTCTGATGATTTCTCGCTGGCGGCGCTCTTCCTCCTTGCGCTGCAGCACGCCTCGAACAACCCTTCTTCATTCACGTCCTCCCTGTTCGGCTCACCACCTTTCTATTTTCTCTATTTGTCTATTTACATATTTACGTTACACTGTCATGTTGTCCGTCCGTCCTCTCACTCTGTTTTCACTTTACTTTACTTTTCTTATTCTCCCTCGTCTTTCAATTCTCTTTTCCTCTACATCCATTCATCGTCCGTTCATCATCCACCCTTTCTGTCCGTGCATGTCATACATCGTTCATCACGCACAACCCACCCACCCCCCACTCGTCTCCGTATTCGTATCCGTATCACGTATCCAAACCAATGTCTGTATTGTACAAGGTACTCGCCCCCTTCCCTTCTCTTCCCACCCATCCCGCGCTGTCGCGCATAGCATCGAAGCTGGTTTGCTTGCTTGCTCTGTGTGTGTGTGCGGTTGTATATCATATACCCATAGCCCCCGTACTCGTATTCGTACTCGTATTATTGATGTCTTTTTGTTGTCTTTTTGGAATTTGGGGTGGTTCTTTTGGTTGTTCGACATGAATTCTGGTCAGGTGGCTCATTGGAGGCGATATCGATGTCGATGTCGAGATACCAGTGTGAGGACTCGAAACCATGCCTGGACCTGGAAGAATTCTGGATCAAAGAGCTTTTGAGACGAAGACAATAAGCTGGCTTGGTGATAACTGCCCTAGAAAGGGGGAGTTTGCTCTTCGATTTCAGAGGCTTATTAATTATTGTTAGATCAATCGAGATGACAGCATGTAAGTTGTGCGCGTAAGGCCCGGCGTTACACCTCACCGTGCCTTTTCCACTAAGGATTTGCAGCGCTTAGCAGTTCTTATACTCTAGAGCACTCTACATTATTCTATGTAGCTAATAATTGTGTAATTTCGATAAGTTGACAGTTTTGCTTCAATCACTCATTTTGGCGCCTGTGGGCGCATGTCTCCCGCATCCTGGAATCTCATTTATTGTTATGTTACACAACTCGAATGATATTCCAAGTGCCCGTTACTACTGACAGCTAGTTAGACCACTGATTATTAGAATTGACATTATGATTATTCGAATTAATCGTGTTGTTATTCGTAACGGGAGCCATGAACTTCTGTCGTCCTTCGAATACCTGAAGTGGGTTCTTGAATAGGCGCTTGGCCCAATTGGATCGCCTTTTGGTTTCGACTATTGACGCGCTGGTAGTATGATCCTCCTCTTCATTGGTATCAACCTCAGTTATAGAGGCAGTGCCGCTGTTGATATCGATATCGACACCGACATTGTTTGAATTGTGGTTGTTGTTGTTCGAGTTAGTCGTGTTGTTGTTCTGAACCTCCTTCATGAACTTCTGGTTGCCTTTGAAGGACTGAAGAAATGATTCGTCTGAATCGTTGTCGAACACCGTATGATATTGCGGCTGCGTTGCTGATAAAGTAATTGCAGCTGGCTTTCGGCTAGCAGCAACGTTGTTAGCGTCGCCGCTCCGAGAACCGACATTATTGGAATTGTAGTTTTTGTTGTTGGAGTCGAGAGTGTTATTGTTTGTCACCGTGTCGTAAAAGACCTGATCGCCCTCAAAGGCCTGGAGAGGGACGCTTACACGAATACCGTCGCCGATGTCCTGCATTTTGACCTGTGGCTTAGCGCTCGGAGTCTGGGGCGTCGATTTTACTTCGTTCGTGTTCGTTACGGCCTTCTTGAATTCTTGTTTACCGTCGAAAGTCTGGAGGTTTGGTCGGATGCTGGTTCCGGACTCGGTGTAGATGTTGGTATTTTTGACGGTTCCTCCAAATACTTGGTTGCCGCGGAAGACCTGACAGGGCGCGACGGGCGCACGAGATGTGCAAGCGCCGCCGGCGTTACTGTGCGCAACATTTTCCGTGTACTGGGTTGAAGTATTGGGGACCCGCCCTTTGGAAACTGTGAAAGAGGTTAGAATGAGGGATTTTTCACGAAATCAATAATCCAAACTAGACGTGTACCTGAGGAGTTCATCATCATGAATAGAATGAGTTCTGACTAGTCTAGATCTGGCAGGTCGGATGGGAGTTTTCTTGAAGTGAGAGAGGATATTCGAGGGATGGAAATGTATGATGCAAGAACGCCACGTCCGAAGTGTTATATTATTTGTTTCGCTCTGCCTCAGGCTGGCCCCTAGTCCTATGCGACGTTGCCATGAATAGAACTTGATGAAGAATGAAGGATTGTCAGATACGACATCATTGTGAACTGCCTCTGTTGAGCACATTTCCCGGAGGATATGGTTGCGCGATACGTTATGACAGTATGTACGTACTATCACAACGAATGGACAGACTCATACAGTGTAGCTAAAGAAAGAACAATACAGCGTTCGTAATGTGTGTCCTCAAGCTGTGATCTGTGTGCTGTCGCAACCGGCTACCTTGTTTAGCGTGGGTTTGGTGATCCCAACGCGAAGTTCAAACGTCAAAATGACCCCGAATATTTGGCAATTTATATTCCGAGCGCATAAAATTAGCAGAATCGGATGGACTGCAACTGCAGGAGTACTTGAATTACGAGACATCTCCGCTGTGTCTATCTCATTACTACCTAGTGCCCGAAAAAGAAATAAATCTAAATTTAGGTATGTAATTTCCCCATTTGGTCTTCTTATAACGGTCGAAAACAGCAAAAAGGTGTTCCAATTCTTCGAGCCCGCCGTGTCGCCTTGCTGGTGCTTTCTCGTATACAAGTCATATTGTCTTAGGGGGAAGAAAAAATACTTGATGTGATGTTGAGAATTCTTTCCCCCAGCTGCTGTTTGCGACGATCTGTCGACGCTTTCTCCACTCGATGAAGTTTCAAATTTTGAAAAGCTGTACCATTGCGCTGCATACATGCACATATAATGAATGGAATATGGTGTACTGTATCATTTTTCGTCGACCTTCGCGTAAAATATGCAGAAGCAATTCTCGATCATTTAATTTTTATGTATCAGTAGGTTGACGACGACATCCCCTACCTCAGTGAATGACGCGTTCTGTCTTTTTCCTCCTCTTATTCTTACTGATAGAATTCAAGTCTATTCAATCCAGAGATTTTCCTTGAGCTCAAAACGTAGATGGAGCACCAATATTCGTAAGGACTAAGCCGGGCGCACCATATACAAGGTCGACGAAGCACACAACTTATGGACCCACATTACGAATGATTCTTACCTTGTTTTTTTTTGGTCCTATACCGCCTGACACTGTCCAATCGTTATGATAGTGTGTACACATCTTCACAACCTCAGGCCTCATCCCCCATCCTATCTTAGAAATAGGTGCATCAGAGATGGTTCTGATGTCGTCTAACTCTCGCCTTGTTCTCGTTATATTAACCGCTCGTAAACTTCATTGTATTTGGAACTCTGAGACAAGTCCTCGTCAGTCCCAGAAGGCTAAATTTAAGAAAGAGCGAAACGTATAAAGGCAACACTTCCAACTGGAATTCTTACATCACAGATATCCTCTCTATCACTTCAAATCTAGTTTCAATTTAAGAACTACAACTTCTCACTATATTCTCATTATGATAAATTCCTCAGGTATGCATTGAGTTGGGATTATTAATTTTATGTTCATCTCTGGTTCTAACCGCTCTTGTAGTGTCCGAAGTGCGAGACTCCACGGCTTCAACCCAGCACACGGAAAACGTCGGCGCCGGCACATCTCGCGCGCCTGCCACATCTAGTCAAGCCTTCCTCGTCGGCAACCAAATATTTCGAGGAACCCTGATAGATAGAAACACCTACATCGAGTCCGGAACCGGCGTTCGCCTCCAAACTTTCGACGGTAAACTTGAACAAGAATTTATTAATAAGAAGGCTGTTACGAACACGAACGAAGTAAAATCGACGCCGCCGGGCGGTATTCTCAATGGCGATCAGGTCTTCCACAGCACGGTCACGAACAACACCACTACCAAGTCGACGCCTACAGGCGGTATTACCGATGGCGATCAGGCCTTCCATGATGGCACGGTGACGAGCAGCACCATTATCAAACCAACGTCTCCGGGCGGTATCCTCGATGGCACTCAGGCCTTCCACGGCGCGGTGAACATCAAATCGACTCCGGGCGATATCCTCGATGGCACTCAGGTCTTTCACGGCAAGGTGACGAACAACACCAATACCAAATCGACGCCTACGGATAGTATTCTCGATGGCACTCAGGTGTTCCACGGCACGAACACGAACACCTATACCGATTCCGAAACCAGCGCTCAAAACCTCCAAACTTTCATCGGTGTCATGCCAGTCGGAGTCGAGGCGGGAGACCAAATTTAACTCCGATTTATTATTTAGTCCATCCACGAACTTTATGTAATTGAACTTTCACTAGCGCTACTCTAGCTACTTTTCCTTGTATACGCTCTCTGGCAGCTGGCTGCCTTTTCTTGAAACCTTCATGGGAATACTGCGTATAATATGAAACCTTCATTCTCACTTGTGTTAGCGGGCCATCGCTTTGCGTGGCAATACTCGGCATAGGGATTTGGTGTGTAGATTAAAATTGTCACAGATCCATCAATTCAAATTATTCCCTGAGCAAAATGAGAAGATCTAGCACAATGCCTGATCTGCTCCCTTCTACTACACCTTCTGAGAAGAAGCTTGCACATTTACAGGAATTAACACCCTGAATCTTGCAAAGTGTCGCGAAGTCACCATGCGCACATCTGTGTAGCGTTTTTGGGCGTCAAACAGGCAGACCAGAGCTCACTTGCACCTGAAGGCTCAAAAGATCTAAGTAGCATTTTAAATATTAGAAAATATACAATTAAGAATAGTCTCCATAGGTCCGATCTATTATCTTTTAAATTTACCATACGTGAAATGTAGCAGTGTTTGTTGTCGTCGTGGACGTCGTCGTGCATGGCGACTTCGCAACGGAATGGCCAATGTGGACAAATTTTTCAGGTAAAAAATTCATTTTCCGTTTTAGAAGGTTACTATACCAAATGTAGAAGACGTATATAGTGCACTCTGCTGTATTTTCAATTCGAAAGTACCCAGATCGTCGTCGACGACAATGAGCATCTGCATCTCGGCGTTTGCCGAGACGCGCCATCAACTCTTTGTTGATTGTCGAACTTACCGGCAACCACCATCATCCCACCTGCAGCCTCGCTCTGACCCCCACACCGCCAACACACGCGCATCAACGAAGGAGGAAGGGCAAGGAGACACAATAGCAGACCCGGAATGCGGGAGAGCCGCCTGGTACGCCCAAGCAGCCACATCATCCCAACCCCTGCTGACCCACAGCCCCTTCCCCTACAGCCCGCTGCACTCTCGCGCCTTTGCCTCTGAGCGCACCACCGCCATGTCCCTTCATCTCCACGCACACGCCTACGCCCTCTCTGCCCTCGCAGCCATCCACCGCCGGTGGGCCGTGCACCCAAGCACACACCGCCCAACAACACGTCGTCGTCGTCGCCGCCGCCGCCTCCTCAACCATTTCACCCCCACCTGCCTTCACTCCCGTGCACGCTGCGGCGTCCCCGTATTACGGGAAGCGGGTACAGTACGCCTGTCGGCGGGATGACGGTGTGACATGGCGGCGATTGCGTCACCTCGCTCACTCCGTTGTCGGCGGCCGTGCCCCCCTCGCCACCTTCGCACCGCCTCCGCCTCCCAACTGCCCTCTCCCCCACCTCTCGTCTATGGCCTGACCCCCCATCCACCCTGATACTCACAGCCGCGGTAATCTCAGTGGGTGGAGGACGTCATGCGTGCAACGGCTGCGGCTACGGGGACGAGGTCCCGCCGTGTGTCTGCACAGGAACCCGGTCGCGAATGAGCGCGAGCGGTGCCTGGGCAGGGGGGCGGGTGCCCGGGCGCCAATCCCTCGCGACAACTGAGGTCAAATGACCTAATGACAGTGGCAGGAATGCAAGGCGAGCAGGGAGCAAGGAAAGCGCGACGGCGCAGCGGGCGAGAGCGCGAGGGGCAATATCAAGAGCGGCAGTCCGGGGGCAAGAACCAGAGCGCGAGAGTAGAGGCAGTGCGGTGAGCGGGTAGCGAGACGGCGGGGTGCGAGCAGGTACGCCTCGCTCGTACGTTGTTGACATCCCCTGCACCACCCTGACTCTCTCCTGAGGGTAAGTATTGCGCGAGATGCAGATAGGAAGGCGGGGAGGAGTTCAGGATGCGCAGACAGCGCTTTGAGACAGCGGGGAGGTGAGCAAGTGGAGGTGGCGTAGAGGACAAGACAGGGGGATGACGAGGCAGTGATACGAGGACAGGACGTGACGCGACGCGATGCGGAGATCAGAAGGGAGGCAGCGCAGGCGACAGAGAGAGACAACGGCGAGAGAGAGCGAGGTGCACGGGAGGCAAGGAGACAGCGAGACAGCGAGACGACGGCGAGGGGATGGCGAGATGGTGGGCAGGAGGGAACGACCATCGACCAGGGGTACAGTGGACAGTGGACAGGATGGGTCGCAGAGCCAGTGAGGAGCCAGCAACACAGGGAGACAAGCAGACAGCCAGGCGAAGGGAGGCAAGGGCGAACAGCCGCTGGAGCGTAGGGTGACCGCGACCACATCCACTGTCGTCCTCTCTCTGTCGCCGTTTCTATATATTAAAATACCATTGCACATACAATAGGTACCTTTTAAGCAATAAATTATCCATCCATCCATCCATCACCTGCCGTCAAGATTGTCAGTAAAATGCGACCCAAAGTAGTAACTATTGCTAAAAATGTCTGCATGTCTGAGCATCATCCAAACACCATCCTTGAGTAGTTACCCAGATTGATATAAGAAACGAATGGCTCGGTAGATCTGGAACACATCCTCTTTCCATTCAGATAGGCTGTACGCGCTGTCTGGTCCTCGATGCTGCGATCAAGACCTCGAATTTATTTGCGACATATGCGCGTAGATGGTTCTATATGGCGTTCATTTTGTATAAAAAATAAAACACGATAGTTTTTGAGATCCGCGATATACTTTGAGTGTTTTTTCATGTTTCCATCAGATTCTGAGCTAAGTCAGCAACAGGCAAAGTTTCGCGCATTTTTCGGTTTTCCGCGCTACTTTGGCTCAACACCGCGCTACTTTGAATTGTCAGCGCGCTACTTTTATTTGAACCGCGTTACTTTCAATAATGAATACACTACTTATTATAATAGTCTTCAATTTACTAGTCAAAGCGCGCTACTTTGAAATTGCACCGCGCTACTTTCAAGTGTAGCGCGCTACTTTGAGATTGATGCGCGCTACTTTGAATTCGACCGCGCTACTTTGAAAATGACACGCGCTACTTTGAGGTCAATGAAAAAATTTGAACTAAGTGATCAGATATGTCTATTAGGTTACCGTAATGCCTTTAAATCGACTTATATGAGTTAAATGTGCCTGATACTTGAGCGACTTACTGGATGGTGTTGCTGATGCCGTGGCGGCAAGACATGCCGACGGCAACTCCGGCCCAATATAGAATTTACCATCAAGCCGCATCTCGGAAGCACTGCCACAGGTGACAGGCCCAATGCTCCTGCAAACGCGTCGTCGTTCTTCATTGGTTCTTCACCAAGTGCGTAATGGATAGCATTGCAGCAACCCATAAAAGTACAGATTACCTGCCATATTGCATAGCACAACGACATGAGCATTTATATTGACGTAAAGTTAAAGGCAGAGCAAAATACAGGAGGGGACCCGATGGCGAGACAGCAATTTGTGATATAGGCATATGAAGTACGTCGATGTCAGTAGTCAAAGGCATACGTAAGACATATGGTCTTGTAATTTTATGTAGAGAATTGAAGGTAGTAACACTGGGCTCACAGCGTCTGTTTTTATTGATGCTGTGAGTCCCCTGGTGAACGACGGACGCGTTTGCAGGAGCATTGGGCCTGTCACCTGTGGCAGTGCTTCCGAGATGCGGCTTGATGGTAAATTCTATATTGGGCCGGAGTTGCCGTCGGCATGTCTTGCCGCCCACGGCATCAGCAACACCATCCAGTAAGTCGCTCAAGTATCAGGCACATTTAACTCATATAAGTCGATTTAAAGGCATTACGGTAACCTAATAGACATATCTGATCACTTAGTTCAAATTTTTTCATTGACCTCAAAGTAGCGCGGTCGAATTCAAAGTAGCGCGCATCAATCTCAAAGTAGCGCGCTACACTTGAAAGTAGCGCGGTGCAATTTCAAAGTAGCGCGCTTTGACTAGTAAATTGAAGACTATTATAATAAGTAGTGTATTCATTATTGAAAGTAACGCGGTTCAAATAAAAGTAGCCCGCTGACAATTCAAAACCGAAAAATGCGCGAAACTTTGCCTGTTGCTGACTTAGCTCAGAATCTGATGGAAACATGAAAAAACACTCAAAGTATATCGCGGATCTCAAAAACTATCGTGTTTTATTTTTTATACAAAATGAACGCCATAGTTCTACGTGAAGTCAGACGTCAGCCCAACTTTCCTTCCATCATCGTTACTCTCCAATCCCTCCCTTGCGATCATGCTAGACACTTTGGAGATATGATTACCGCTCTGCAAGGAGATCCTGGATCTACATAGCAGTCCTTCCCAACCTGAAAAAAGTATCGTGTAGTCAACGAACTCAGAATGGTCAAGATTGATTGGAAATTTGGAACACATTACGTACAGAAGCGCCACAGCGCTATTGCCGTCTCTATGATCAACGTTACTACAGTATATTTACGTTTCGAATAACCTACAGGAAAGAACCTGAAAATATGACGAAGTTGGTCGATATCGTCGTCCTCGAACTCTTTCCGGTCCAGGCTTTCCAGTTATACTTTCCACTGCGAGACTTTCCCGAATTGCAGCAATAATATGCCCATCGTATGAGCTCGTGTCTTGGCAATGGTAAGAAATATCTGCTGTTTGTGCGGGACAATCAATCAAGTGCAAGTTCGATCGGCGTTAAGCCCCAAGCGCTAAGCGTTTATTGGATGCCGATAAGCAAATGCCTCCATTTAGCCCTTCGACCGCGTTTTATCGGGTTGTAGGACAAGAAAAACAACTGTGAGTCGGGTTCATTGGGTGACTTCCCGCAACGAAAACTTGAATATTCAACTCTAAATTCTTGGCATCAAGGGTCCATCGCCGATATGCCGTGTCCTAAATTGGTAGATGGTATTCAAGACGATGTATTCAAGTCGTTTCTAAACCTTCAATCTAGAGAGAGGGTCCGTACCCCCTCTCTAGATTTCTAAATGCCTTTTGATCCCCAAATAGGAAATGTCCCCTGCCAAGGATACTGTTTCCGTCGTTCGTTGACACTTGTACCATGTGCATGCTGCCATCCTCGCTCTCGTCCTCGACGACGGTAAGTATACACTACATCAGCCTTGGTGTCCAGATAAAATGCAGACTGGTTCAAGAAGCACTTCTACATAGGACCTTGTATCAGAACACCACGAAATCCGACCCAGGGAGAGAGTTCAGATGCTGTAGCCTGTAAGGGAGCTTGCCATAATTGGTGCATTCAAGTTAGAAAACATAACATCGTTGCGGTTTAGAAAGACGAATAAAAATCTTCCCGTCCCCCCTGATTTCAAACTCCGTAAATGGAATCTAGAGTTAGAAATTCAAGTTTTTCGTACGGGAAGTCACCCAATGATTCACTCAGATTCAGAGAGAGGGGTGACTGGGAGGAAATTCTCAAGTCTCACCCAAGTGGCAAGGACTGTCACGGTCTGTGCCCTCTATAGACTATAGTGTCCGACTCTCAGAAGTATATATTATCCGTGCGCAGATCCGACATCTCTTTCCTGCTTGTCCCTGATGACGGTGGCGCTGATCTCTTGACTCTCGTTACCAACTCTGCGTCCACTGCTGTCGTCTCCCTCCATCTCCTCAGCGTCTCAGCTGCAGGCTGGCTGCCTAGGCCCTAGATGTCTATCGTCTCTGGTTCGGGACTTGGATTGCAAGATGTAGGCCTTAATAAGCACACGACGGCAGGCGCTATGTTACTCGGGGCTCTCGTGTCATATGTGTGCGTGAATTTTTCGCGTCTTGCGGTTGGTGCGTTGGAAGTCGTGGCCTGGTTATGCTGACCATCGAAGCGCGTTTTAGGCTCTATGGTGTCGCGTCTTGTCAAGTGTTAACCTACTACTGGACGTTCCCCAGGGATCCACGGACCTTGAAGCTACATGTAAGTGCTCCTTCGTTTCTTTGAGTCCGTATTTCGGCTGGAGTGCTTAGGGTTGTTCGAACATTCAGGTTGCCTGCGTATGGATTGTGAGTCTCTTTGATCTGGTAGACCTGCGACTCCGGGGGTTAAACTTGCCTTTCGGACTAGGCGGAAACGGTCAATGTGTTTCTTATGACACCTGCGGTGTGGTTCTATTTGATACGAAGAGGGGCGGATATAACATTCGAGCAGTTCATTCTGTGTAACGATTGGTGAGTACTTTTGGCGTTACCTACCCTTCCATCCCTCCAACAATCAACGGACTATGCTTGGACTATGCAGGACATTTGTGGTGCGTGTGTATTTATTTCTGCTGTTGGTGTCTACTTAGCAGAGAGCTTTGTGATGGAAGGCGCAATCCGTTCCAACAGTGAGTACTATTTTGGAACCATCCAGTTCCGTGCTCTGACCTGCTTCATGAAATCTTGAAGGAGGTTGTCTGTTTATTGGTGGAATAGTAAGCAATTTAGAAAAACTCATCAATTTTGAGAGCTTTAATTGACCCTCTCAAGCTTTTACATCTTGAGGATGTGGAGGAGTAAGTCCCATTTCCATCCAGCTTCTCCTCCTCTATACGGCTTACGACAACATGAACTGTTCTTTTCTGCAGTCGCCGATTCAAAATCTATGGCTGTGATTACGGTACGCATCCCCCAATTCTCGTTGAGGAAAAAATCGAAATCTGACCCTCCAAAAGACAGTCCCCTTTTTGACAGGCTGGGGTGTGTTTCCGTTGAATATTTGAGGGAAATTTTGACATCAATAATTGTATTCTATTCGGAAGGCTTCAATATCGGTGCGTTATATTCTCTGTTGTAACTGCGATGCCTGATTAACATGACCACTGCAGCTTATTGCGTTGGAATGTAGGTCAATACGAGCAAGGAATATGCCGTACCATTTCTGACACTACTCAGGTTTCGACTGCGCTGTCTACCAGATTTGAAGGCCAACGACGTAAGGCACTTTTCTTCAAATAGCTCCTCTTGCCGCTCATTATTTTATAGCCGTGGCTGTTCGCGTCCTATGGCTCGAGAATTCTATCGGATGGATTAATCGCGGGAACTATGTGCTACATGCTTTGGAAGAGACGCCCTGAATCCGTGTGGAAGTATGTATGGAATTTTATTGGAAATCATATTGCGTGCAACTCTCATTTTGTGATCTAGAACGAACACAATTCGGATGATCAGCTATCTTAGTTTGTGGTCACTTACGACCGGTCTTCTTATGTGGTGAGTCAAACACGAGACCAGGGTTTTAGATATTCTTCCTCAAATCAAAAAAATCATTTTTTAAAGGATGTCTGCGGTGGCCTTCATCGTCTCAGTATGCCCGTTCACCCCTCTACATCACCATAGTTTACTAATAGTTCGGGAAGTATTTAACGGGACCTTTGACTTGGGTTCCGCCCGCTGTATACCTGCTACGGGGGAGGAGTGAGTGCCTCGATTTCTTCATGTCAACAACCTGATTTATTCATTTTTCAGTTCATTCTAACACAATGTTCGCGGTGTAAGCGCCAAGTGCCCGTGCACATATCCAAGCCTAATAACTTGTCCCCTTTCTTTGCCACAGATTAAACAGTCGGCGGTATATGCGCAAGCTGGCAAACGAGAGTATACCGTTGCAAGTCGATGATACAGACATATTTGGGCCTCCGGGTGAGGTAGTTCCTTCCGACGATGTGCGTAGAAAGGCCCGACCAATCTAGACATTTTAGGAGTCATCACTGCGTACTGATTAATTAACTAACCAGACTTCTTCTACTCATCCAAGTCGACGGCGACAAACTTAATATGTGGCCGATATAGACGCACAAGATCCTTCCCTTGCAACGTCAAACGGCTTTATAAAATGATGTTGATCAATCAATATAATAGATATACGTGCAGCATATGTCGCATCCATTGTACATATTCATGATTCATCACCTTCAAGTTGTCGTCTTGTTTATCATCGCTATCCTGTTGCACTTTAGAACATCCTTATTGCTCGTAGTCTCTATCTCGTCATATTATTTAATTGTAGACTTACATTTATACTAGATTTCTATATGTTCGCCATTGTAAAATAAATTTTTACCCTTGCGTTGTTGCTCTGTCCCTGTGTAATGTACTTACAACGCTCAGGACGTATTGCCATTGGTACGCGCGCCCCAGGCGCGTCTAGGCACGACGCACGTATGCGATCACGTGTGGGACAGTGAACAGTGAACACTGGTGAGCAGAGCACCGAACACTGACAATCGACTCTCCTGAGTCTCCTCAGCTCTCAACTCAACAGCCTAGCTAAGGTCAAGATTCAGAGAAGAACCAATTAACAATATGGTTCTTCTTCGATTCGCGCCTTCCCCTACTGGACCTCTCCATCTTGGAGGTCTGCGTATGGCGCTTTACAACCATCTCTTTGCGAAGAAACACGGAGGAAAATGGCTGCTTAGAATCGAGGATACAGATATGGTGTGTATACATCTTATTTTGTCTGAGGACGTGAGTTAATTAATGAGATTCCGTAGAGCAGGTTTGTTCCGGGTTCCGTGGAGGGGATTCGGAAGGCACTGGAATGGGCAGGACTTAACTATGACTTCGGTGCGCTCTGATTATGTTGTCGCGGAACAGCCGACTAACTCGAACTAATACAGGTCCAGGGAAAGAAGGCCCACAAGGCCCATACTACCAAGTGAGTGGTTCCCAAACTTACTCGCGCACAAAACTCATCGAAGATAGTCAGAGCGGCTGGATCTCTACAAGACATACGCCGGAAAGCTAATGGAGGTGCGCCAGGAGGAGACTACTGTATAAGATGGCATCTTATACTTCTGTTATGCTACTTTCATATAGTCCGGCCATGCATATCGCTGTTTTTGCACCCCAGACGAACTTGCAGAAACCAAAGGAAGGCTAGCGCGCAAAGGCTCAAGCGCGTCATATGACAGGAAGTGCTTGCACCTTACGGAAGAAGAGGTGGCACGAAAAGTACGCGCTGGCGAGAAACATATCGTTCGGTTTAACGTACGTCGCAATGATCTTCGAGAGTCCGTCAACTTGCAACTTGTTAGGTCTTTAGTCAAGTGAAGTGCCCGCACGACCTCAAGCTACCGACCTCATATTCGGGCATGTAAAAGATGCCCATGCATCGCTAGCAACCGACCCAGTCTTATTGAAGACCGATCTCTTCCCAACGTATCATCTAGCTTCAGTGGTGGACGACCACGAAATGGGAATCACACACGTTTTACGCGGAGAGGTATTACCCTCGCTACATTGAAGTCAAAGTGCTGTATCAATTTTATTTCGGCTCTATCTAGGAATGGCTACCATCTCTACCCCTCCATCTCGATATCTACGCTTCGTTGAAATTCGCACCACCCACCTTCGGCCATATGCCCATCCTACTCAACCCAGACGGGTCAAAAATGTCTAAACGCCACGGAGATGTGCGAGTGGAAGATTTCATGGTCAGTCGATACCATATAACTTGTAGGATTTAGTTGACCGTCTCAACTGATATATAGAAACGTGGCTGGGAACCCGGCGCTGTGCTGAACTGGGCCGTCCTATCTGGCTGGGGAGTCGCTAATGAAATAACTCCCGATACGACTGCTACACAAACGCGGTCACAACATTTCGTCCCCGAAAGCACTCGAATCATGACTCTCCCAGAAATGATTGAGCAGGTAGCCTTCGTCCTCTATATCATTTAGCGCCCTTGCTCATTTTCGTTGGCTCTTTTAGTTCGATATCTCAGCCATAACCCATCGAAACACCATTCTGGAAGCGTCTAAACTTGAGTATATCAACAAGCAGCATATCATGCGCAAGACTTCCACCCCTGAGGGTCTCCGAGCGGCCGCAGAGCAAGTCCATGGTGAGGTTAAGGCATTCTTCCCTCTCAGGTACTGTTTTCACCTTGCTATATATGAAGCTTTGCTCATTTTCAATTTTCTTTAGTTCACATACAACTATCGACATGATCGAAAAGGCTATTAATCTCCTTGAGGTAACTTCTGCTTTTTGTAGCTGTCATTTGGATGCTGACGAGAAAGTGGGATGAAGGGCCGGCTAACTAATCTATATGACATCCCAATACATGCTCCATATCTCTTCGCTGACCCCGACTACACCACCGAGGAAGCAAAATCTATGGATTTAGCAATACCCACTGATATTTTCGGTGCGCTAGTCGCTCTGATTTCTTGTTCTATTTTCTTGCATCTGACAATAAATTGATGAACAGATATCGTAGTCGAAAGTGTGCGGACAAAGCTGGAAATGGCCAGCGGCCCATGGGAGGACCTGGATCTGCTGAATATCCTCCTCCAAGAAAAGGAAACCCTCGGATTAAAAACCAAGGCATTCATGAAGCCACTAAGATACGCAATTACTGCGAAGAAGGTATGCATCAGTACATCTCAGTTCCGCATTATGTTCCGCTAACACTTCATTATCTAGGATGGACCTGGCATTGCAGATATTATGAAAGTGCTGGGCCGCGAAAGGACACTAGCACGACTGAGATCATCTGAAAATGGAACAGAACAGAATTACAAACACTATGTATGCTCTATGGTAGATAAGTAGTAAGCTCGTGAACTGTGGCAAGTTGCAAAACATTACGACGAGGAAGACAGATGCGGCAGAATGGAAGGAAGGATGATATGAACTGTGACTACAAGGGAGAAATTGTTTAAATAGGGTATGCGTAACATTAGTCGTTATTGGATCTGGACGGATGGATGGATGATGGTACAAAAATGCGATATGGGGATGATAACAGACGTTGAAAGTAAGGTTCTAAATATTACGAGACTTTCGTGACGAAGAGACTGAGAAAAAATGATAACAGAGAATAAGAAGAGTACATCTAAATTACAGTGTTTCCCAACCTCCGGAGTCCATGCTGCTTTCTAGTTTTCTAGCAACCATACTCGGGATGCCGTGCGATAGCCATGTCTTGCGGATGACTTCCCACCTTGCGTGATGCAGGAATTGTCGACGACCGCGGCGGCTATTTGCAACGAAATGTTAGATCACAGGTGGATAGGACAAGGAGTAAAATGAATTACCTCATAGAAAGATCCACCTCTCCGTGAGCGTCGAGGTAGGGTGAAGAGGTGAATGTCCCGTTGCCTGAGTTCAGGTACAACACCGAGCAACGTTTGATGCAATAGTATATCCCAATAGTCCCACCACACCTAAGAATCCGTCAGTAACTTAATTTATCCAGATGTAGAGGGAACACTCACTCTCGGGTATGCATATTGCATTCACCGCGAAGATAATCTTCATCTTGGCAGCAGCTACTTTGCAAGCATACTGTAGTACCACAAATTAAACAGATCGCAGCATCGATTGGGAAGGTTTCGCAATTCATGCACATGAGTGCCCTATCTTGACGATTAAATAGGCTGTCGAGGACCAGAGGTAGCCTCGCTAGGCGATATATCCCAGGATAATCCAGGAGGACGCCGCAATTGAGTTGCGAGGCTGCATGCGCGTGGCCATAGTGCGCACACCAGCTAGATAGTGCATTTTGTAAGGTGTCCTGGTGCGGCAGATCGGAAAGAGGTGGGATGTCAAGTATATGGAGCAAGCGATTGTACTCGCATACATCCTTGCTCTCACCAAAGTCAGGTGTTAAGAAAGCGTGTGGAAGGACTGCACGACACAGAATAGCTGCTCGACGGAGGAAAGGCAGTGTGAATGCGTAAAGGAGTTTTTCTATCCGCGCTTCACCAAAGGTTTCGAAAGCCAGCGTCGCAGTGTGCTCGAATACGGGCGAATGCCTGACAACGGACATGAAAAACATATGGACATCGCCAAAAATGTCTTCATGTGCTCTCCGTTGAGTCTGCGCAGTGCTGTGGCTGCGTGATTTACTTAGAATGTATACGAGGCCGATGACTGATCGAGCGAGGCAGGCATAATAGGTAAGCACTAAAACATGTTGGAGCAGCTCGGGGGCTACGGCAGCCGTCTCTACCAGCAGGGTGAAGGGGTCTCGGAGTAGGAGGGGATACGAAAACGATGTCAATGACGAACGGCTCCATTCAGGTAACAGCCTCTTGATAATCGCCTGACGTACTGCGTCTCGGCCTTCGTCAGATCGATCTCTGAACTGCAAAGCGACAAGTTTTGTAAGGCAAGCTAGGAGACCTCGAATCATTCTCGTCTGCGATTCCGAGAGGGCGTCGATCATCATGGTCCCTTCCGTTGCTCCAGAGCTCGATGTGTCGACAGCCATACCGCGTTGACTGATCTCCATTGCTGCAATTGTATAGCCTACCAGTTCCTCCGGGAGATAGAGTCCAGCACCGCGTTCGCTTGCATCGGGCTCCATCCTGTTGCGCAGATGGCGGCTTTGTTGGGATATCGACTTCGTGATCACCATTAACGTATCAAGCATCTTGCCTTCGTCGGGATCCTTTTCTTTTTCTTGATTCTTCTTCACCATGTTGGAATATCCAGGGTCCTGCGCACTCCAAAACACGAACTCGCCCGTACCATTCTTGGTTTGTAAGGCGGCGAGCTGATGGTCTGATTTGCTTTTCAGAATGTGAATTCCAGCTGCTCTAATCCAATCGGGGAACGCGACGGTGTTGAGAGAGATCCTAGCATCGGGCTGTGTAACAGGCAATATTACATTACCCAAACTTTTGCATAACGGGCAGATGAACTCTTTCCGAGGTATGCACTCCGGATGGTTCCGTGTCGATTGCGCCCGATGGCGTTGTCGTATGGAAACACTGTACACCTGGAAACAGTCTAGATGCATAAGATGGCTGCAGACGGAACCGTGCAGTCCAAAGCGAGTATAGTTGGAAGGAAAGCCCTCGAAGTTAGGAGAGGTAGAGCGAGCATCAAGCAGATCTGCTTGAGCGGGTGGGAACGATCCACCTCCAGAGTGCGGGGCCCCATTAGCTCCGGTGGCGGGGTTCAAATTGGGAGGGCGGTCCATTGAGAGCGGTGAAAGCAGCACGTCATTCAAGAAAGTGGTCTGCATGTCCGGATGTCTCCTAATCAACCTGCTTGGCTGAACAAGTCCCAAAGAACCGAAATGTTTTCCAGCAGCGGCACTTGCGCTCGTTAAATCCTCCTGGCAGACAATGCAAGTACCGAAGGACACCACCTCCTCTTCATCCCCGGAGCCATTGACGTCGGCCATGCTGGCGTCACCGTCATCATTGTCGAGGTCGTCATCAGAATCTGAGTCGCCGCCCTGTGCGAACATACTCGCAAAGCTCGCCTGCTGCGCCTTCATTTGCAGCATGATCGCATCCTGCCTCTTCTTCGCCGCCTTCTTCCTTTCTTCGTCCTTGTCCATCCCAGCACGCGCACCAAATCCATCAGAACCGATACCAGACCCTGCCGTCAGTGCACGGATCCTCTGGGTCTCATTCGGTATTTCAGCGTCGAGCCTTGAGAATATCCAGTTGATGCGGGACTTGTACAACTTGGCGTATTTCTCGTGTTCACCAAGCATCCAGAGAACTTCCAAGAGAGTCTGTCCCTTCCCCTCGCCGCCGAAACGTTTCATAGCGGCGAGTGTACTGAATCCTCTAGGTCGTTCAACCACACCAAGCATGACCATATGCAAAGCCTGATCGAGGATAGCTTCAGCGGAAGGCGGCGCTGCCCCCGCGGGGATGGACGAAGATCCAGAATTAGTGACCACTAGTACATTCCACACAGCGAAGAACATGATTTGAATCACGATCTCGCGCTCCCAGACCTCGCTGACGCCCTTATACGGCCCCTCACTGACGCCGAATGGCTTCGGGGGCAAAACAACTTCCCATTCCTTCTTGCCCGTCCTCTTCTCAATCCGTTTTCGCAGCACCGTCTCCACCTCTTCTCGGCGATTGCGCGTATAGTGGTAGAAGAACGGGTTGACCTCGTCGTACGCCTCGTCTTTGAGTTCGTAAAGTCCTGTTTCCGTGGGACCTTCGGGTGGACGGAAATTGGCCACTTCGCGCAGCATGCGCTCGAAGGATGGATCATCCACAAGACGCTCTGCGACGCGTTTGACAAGATCGGAGAAGCTGCATGGGCCCATCGCGAGCGCGTGCACAATTTCCCTCCGAATCGCAAGATGCATGGGCATCTTGCTGGCATTCGCGTTCTCGCTGAAGATAGTGATGAATACGTAGAAGACTTCCTCGACCATGCTGCCAAGCTGGGGTCCTTCGTAATGTGAATGCAGATACGAGCCGGAGAAGTACCCCAAAAGACCGAATCGGTCCAGAATAGCGACAATGACGAGGTCGGTGGGTAGTATAACCAGTGCGGTTTGCAGAATGAATAAATCTTGGTCGTAACAAAGCTCGCGGAGCATGTAATCCCGGTAATGGAGGAGTTGTCCACGGATGGCAAAGCCATTTCGCACCCAGAGACCAGTACGGATTTGGGCGATCATTGTGAGTACTGGTCAAAAGTGATATGTAAGATGGACGCATTTGTATCATGCCAAAAATGAGAACTGACCTCTGAGCGGGAAATCAATAATCGTCAGGATAGCTTGCTCGCTTGCCCCTCGTCCAAACACCTCCCTCAAACCTCCAGATATTCCAATAGCCCTCAATGAGTCATCACTCAGCAAATCCACATGCTTCAACAGCTCCGCAAGGAGCCAGTGCAACGAATGATGAAAGCTGACCCATCCCTCCGAGACATCGAATTCGAGGGTGTGGAAACGCGCCCCACCAAACTCGACCCAATGGAAAGCCGGCACCGAAAATTTCGTCCTGTCGAGGCGGTCTTCCGCGAGCGTACAGACCATAAGGATTTGGTGCACCACCGTCCCAATGGCCCCAATGAGCTCTGCGCTCGTCGCGCGCGCAAAAGCTTCGCCGAACACCTTGATCACACGACTCAAACTGAGCGTGACGTTGAACACGCTGATCCATGCGTCCGTCTCGTACTCGACGTGTGTTTCCACCGCGCGCTTATTTGGGTTCAGACACATGAAAAGACGACATGTAGACGCGAACGAGGAGAGGTAGGATGGCGTGTGCGCGATGAGATCTTGGACTTGGGAGGTGTGTGCGAGATAGCGGAGGTCGCTGAAGACGGGCATGAAGCGTTTGGACTTGAAAGGAAAAGAGTCGACGTCGATGGTGCCAGTAGCGTTGATGGGAGTTGAGGGTATGGGGGATGTAACTGCACCAACTCCACCTGAACTTCCTGTCGCTCCACTCCCTTGACCAGATGTTCCTGGGTACATTATCCGTTTTTCGTTGATTCGGTTGGTAAAGAAACTCGTGATGATCGCGAGGAGACGTTGGACTAGCCGGTGGTTCCTCGCAATGTGTCCAGATACCGACGGTACAGTGAATAGTTGCAGGGCGAAATATTTGATACTCGTCTCAGCTTCCCGGTCGACGAGAAGATACGCATCGATGACTCGGTGATATATATTTGCGAAGTGACCAGCTAACAAGTATAAGCCAAAAGCGCGCATATATGAGGATAAACGTACCGATTGCCAGTTTATGTGCCCTGCTAACTGAGATTACTGATGCATATACCTCCTTGAGACTGAGTCGTGGGCGTTTCCAAAGCCTCGTGTGATAGAGTAAAAGCGTGTCGATCCTTGTAGGATTCGCGACTTCGTTGTCGAGGTTCAATGCGCAGGGAGGTGTAAGATGTTTTGTAAATGCATCCCGCCTCCTTGGGCTCAATAGTTCTGCCGCTAATGCCTCCCTGATCACCAACGTATCCGTGCCCAGTCGACTTCGCGTCAAATCCAATAGCCACTCGATTATAACGCCAATGACTTGTTCGCAAAATGTGTCGTATGCCCGACGAATTGTAACACCCAGATCAATCTGATTGATAGCCTGTGCGGTCTCTAACAATCGGGTCACGTTTGAATTCATGTCGATAATTTCGCGCCCATGTTCATCTAGGCGACGAACAAGTGCAGATGCATCCTCCGGTGTACGATTTGTCATATCCACCAGCAGCTTCGTGACTTCTTCAAACGAGTGTTTGTCGTCGTTCCATAGCACTACGCAATATTGATCTTTCATCATAGGGTCGGCGGAAGGTTGCAGACGGAGATCGGCTTCATTTGACGGTACCACAGGCTCATCAGGCGAATAATCCAGCGTGTCCAAAAGGAAATCCAAGGCGAATCCGATGGTCCGCCGCATGCAGTCCTTGAAGTCTGGCGGTGTCGCGACGCGAAATGGGTAATTTGGCGCTGGCGGAAGGTCATTCGGCATAGGTTTGAGGATCAGACGAGGGGTTGTATCCTGTGGATCATCGGGCCCCGCAGGGGGGTGGTGAGGGCAGTGTATTGGTGTCCTCCATGCTTCTTCGTCTCCGCAATCGCAGCAACCTCCGGATTGCTGAGCAATGAAGAAGCTGACGTTGTGACCTGTATGATCAGTGGCATGAAAACACCGCGAACATAGAACACAACTATCATCCAATGCACAGTCTCTTCGCAGCGTGTTAGCCTCCTTGTAACATAGCAATATAGAAAATCCACGCACTTGCATCGGTAACAACTTTCACCCTTCTTGAAGATGTGACTACATGGTCTCCCAGGTGTGAGTGGATCTTCCTTTCCCGCACCCGCAAAGGCGACCGACACCTGATATTCGCTGAGAAGCATATGTGTTGGCACCTGCGAGACCCCACTGGGCAGAAAGAGGTGTGGGTATTGGCCCATGAACGCGATGTACAGCTTGGAGATGATTTCGGCACGCGCGGTTGGAGTGAAGACATATTTCCGGGATCCTGGCATGATTTCGAGAGAGAAACGAAGGTCTGAGAGGAGATCGCTGTGGCTTGAGGGCGGCCGGCGCGAGGGAAAGAAGGCTGAAAGAGCAGACATCGTGGGGGTTGCAGAGAAAGCCGGCCCCCCGTTGTCGCGATCACAAATACACCTTGGGTTCTATTTATCATCATGTCTGCGCCTCAGCCTGCTCCCTCGACGTCTCTCGCCGCCCTTGCGGACTTACCGCTGCGCCAGATAGATGCCGCAGCGATGGACTATTTTCTCATCGAGATGGTCGCGACCCTTCGTGAGTCAGCGGCTGTGTCGACCGCTCGTGCCAAAAAGGTCGAACAGGAGATGCTCGATGCGGGATTGATCCCACCGCCGCTACCCGTACCATCGTCGCTGAAGAAGGACAACTCGGCAAGGGACTCGGTAACGAGTTTAGCGTCAAGAACAGGAAGCGCAGCGGGAAAGGGGACCTTGGACGAAGAGGAAGAGCCTGTGCGTCAACGGCTGGAGGCAATAGGCATGCACGTTGGCGCGAATTTCTCTGAGCGGTGTGTGGTGGATCTCCTTAATTCGAGACTGACTGTACTTATAAAAAGGAGCTGGCAGGTTATGTCGTGACAAGGCTCTGTTTGCGGAGACTTTAGACGTGATGAAGTTCATCTGCAAGGACGTCTGGGCAGCTTGTTATGACAAACCGGTCGATAACTTGCGCACGAATCATAGGGTTTGTTGGGAAGAATTTTGTCTATTTTGTTTGCTGATATGACAATAGGGTGTCTATGTGCTACAAGACAATGCATTCAAACCTATAAGCCGCCTTTCCTCATGGGAATCGCGAGCAGAGGCCATGAGACGAGCGCGTCTGGTACGTCCTTTCGCAGTGCAACATTAGATTCCTCTGCTAAGTCTGCACCAGTACGCTGCAATGCCAGCAGGTATCATTCGTGGTGCACTGCAACGATTAGGATATATCGGAACCGTTGTTCCAGAGATCACTTCAATGCCGCAGTGTGAGTTCTGTCTTCATCTTGGCCGTATTCAGACCATATGCTCATACCTCGGTATTTCTACAGGTACATTCCAAGTAAAGCTCCCAAAAGGATCGTAGTCCTTTCTGCTATAATTGCTTTCTTCCTCTACTAGCGACGGCTCGTTTGTAATCAAGTTGCCAAAATTGCTGTCTCCATTCTTGAAATTGTGAAGCCTGCTGTTCTTGTGCTGGACACATAGAGCTCAGGTAAGCTGCTAGTGCACCATGCTTTGAGAAAATAACTTCAGATAGAGAGGCCTGGCACAATGAGCCCATACTGTCTGACGGCAAACACATTTCTTATGGTTCTTCGAAGGTTGTACCAGCGCGCTGGAGCCAATCTGGAATTACTCTGATAGTGTGGCGCACAAAAGTACAAGCCCCGACTAGAGATGTTTTCCAAGATATATGAACACAGTCCGGAGATTCCCTCGACTATCGATGAGCAAGAGAACCCAGTGGCGTTCATCCAAGATTGATTGCCACCTGGCACCAACCAAGGTTGCTATGGTCGATTTCGATTAGTCTCGTAGCTAGCCAGCTCGCCACCCTGGGCTCAGAGAAACAAGGCTTTCCTATTCAGCTCTGAGCGAACCCAGACGACAATGTCAAGATACACGAAAACAGTGCAGAGATTCGACGAGTTCCAGGTTGCTCGCTAACGACGTTCCGGTCCAGAGCCTGGCTTCCCTCAGTCAAATCTGAGTGAGTCATATAGTACGGACAGGGGTGGTACGAAGGATACCCAGACCATAACATTCGAGTTAACAATTAAGAGCGCTAGCCTTTCGAATTTTTGTCTCAGCATCCGTCAACATGCTCAGAAGTATAGCTCCCGCTTGCGGATATGTTGCCTCGCTCTCGCCTCATGTCCACCTTCAACACATAGAAGTTGCATAGAGAGCAAAAAATAGATGCTTCAAAAAAAACTGAAAGAACGCCAATGACGTGTTATTACACGGAAAGAACAGATGGTATATTTTCGCCACTACGGAAGACTGATTTCTTCGCCCCTACTAACGAATCACGATCCCTAGAAGTGCATTCACAGACTAAGTTCACAGGCAGTCTCGTTTTCGTCTTCTTTGAAATGGTTATGGCCGCCCAACTCTAACTTCATTCTATAAAACCTCAAATGACGAGTTCGGTACCTATGGCCTCGCATCCAACTAAAAGTAAACCTACTGAACCCTTCTTCAACGCAGACAACTACTTCCGTTACACCCCGCACCTTGCAAATTTCTCAGACCTCCGACGAAGACCGCGAATCATCGATAGCCTTAACCTGGTTATTCGAGACCAGCACACCATCCACATGGACGAAAGGCTGTCAAATATAAGCATGAATACATAGAGTGTCTTCCACAATTTCCTATTCCGGCAAGGGCACACGATAGCAGGGAAGCAGAGCCGATTTACCCGTCGGTATTAAAGGATTCGTCCGCTGAATGGTGATTTTTCTGTGTGAAGTCCACCAGAATGGGTAGCACGGATGAAGAATGACACCAGCCGTTCCGTAACTTTTTGCCACTTCCGATATGCCACTCAGGATGTCTAAACCTCTGTCATGTAGATCTTTCCGATAGTGATCAGAACACAACCCTCCTTACGTTCCTATTCGGATAGATGTCGACATTTACATCCCAAATATCGAAGCCCCAGAACACAGGAGCTATCAGGCTCGTATCCGGCATGAGACAGGATTTTGTAAAACAAAACGTGAGGTCGTAAAATATGGAGGCTTTGAAACACCTCTACGGTCGACATAGAATCGTTTCGGTACTTGTCAAGAGCATGCGGAAGAGAACAAATGAGATCGATGAACAGAAAACATATGTAAAGACAAGCATTTTGACTCAACGAGGTCGATAGTTGCCTGCCAAGAGGTCAAGATGTCACAAACAGCTTTATATCGAAGATTTCCACGAAAAGCTTCAAATAGTAGGCTTTGGAAAGTTATAGCGTCATGATTTTACTCTGGAGTCATCGCATATAGATAATTGAAGCAAAAATGCATGGTATTAAATTGGTCGAGACCACAGGTCGGAGACAAGGAGGGAAAAGAACACCGATAAGACACACTCATTGAGTCATGACTAGTCAGGGTCAGCAGGAGATAGCAGAGCGAAGACAAGCAATCGGAAGTCGGCGTTGAAGGAGGAGACCGTGGAGCTTCGATGATTGGGGGCAGAAAGAAAAAGCGGTTAAGATTATCGAAAAGAGATACGAAATATTTGATTCTCGGTGCATCAAGTGTAAGAGAATCAGGATAGAGAGAAATCAAACAGCGACGCCAGAAAGAATCAAGTGATACAGATGCAGGACCAAGTAGTAGAATCAATGAACGCAGAACCATAGTCCTGAGAGATCCAAGCCAGACCATCGTGAAAGGGATAAATTGGCTGAGGTAATGATGTTAATGGGATACTTCGCCTCAGACCTTTTTCTCGTAGCGGTCCAAGAGCTGAGTATAAGTTTCCGAGATCTTGAGTTTGAGAACACGCGAGATCGATGTCAGCCAAAAGGTCCTGAGAAAACGGAGGGTATAGCAAGCAACCGGTCCGCACCTTCTCCGCCCTAAGCTTGCCTTCGGGCACAAAGCGACATATGACGGTGGAAGCCTCAAACCATCTTTTGGCTTCATCTAACATGCCAGCGCTGAAATGCAGATGAGTTCCACGGAGAAGCTGATGATAAACAACGTTTGGACAAACTGGAGACACTCGGTTCCTGTGTTATACGCTGTCGCCAAAAGCCATTGCCGCTCATCCATGGGGTAAGGCTATTGGAATGCGCGGTATGTGCGGGATAAACAAATCAGATCGAAGCGTTAGGTGGTGAGATAGGAGAGGGCGGACCTCGTCGCTGTCATTGTGGTCTTCGATTACAGTGAGCGCGTGTTCTACGTATCCAACGGCTTTCAGTCTATCTTCTGGAGTATCCCGAGCTATACTGATGGTACAGATTGCCCGTAACCAGCGTGAAAACTTTTCCACAGAGAGTGAATGATGATCCAAACTGGCACGGAGAATAGCCTGGAGTTGAGGCGGTTTTCAATTGGACTTCCCTATCCGGAGTCAGAAGCAGAATTACCTCCAAGCATTTGTATAGCACTAAGGAAAGTTCTAGTGACGAAGATAGGTCGAGGGTAAGCTCACGCACCTTTCACAGGGCATGACTGATCGAGCCACTACCATATCATCTCAATGACTAGTGAGGTAAGCGGAAGGCGGAAGAACAGACCAATATATCAGCAATTGCTTCATAGCTTCCAACAGCTAAGGGGGCCGAATCTGTGATTTCCTGGAAATAGAAAATTTTGTGGTTATTATCGCGATAAGTAGTGTGAAAGGACGTACATCGACATCTTGTGATAGTTGATCCCACTCATGCAGTTGGGCTGAGAATTCTGCTTGAAATACCCGTAATGCATGAAGGAAATATTGAATGCGTTCATTATCGTGAGGATCTTGAATGACGTGTTTGTTGCAAATCTCCATTATTCTGGACTTCGCAGCTTTGACTTCGGTCGAAATAGAGAGAAGGCGACCTTCCTGGGGAAGAATTAATTCGGGCGTCGATAAAATGGAGAGCATTCATCTCACATCGATTGTCTGCGTGGTGGCTATGGCTTCCCGTATGGAAAAAACTGCAAAAGAATCAGATAAAGGAGCACGGAACGTGGAAATGGTGCCAAAAAGGTGTCAGAAACGTACCTCGTCCAGAGACTGCGGCAAATGATGAATTGACCAGGTGGAGACACAAATCGGCGTCAAGGTCGACTGGCGATGCGTGGCAAGATGCTTCCAATAGCTGTATCGTAATTAGCAGAGAGAATCAAACGGAAGGTTCCCGGGCACATTGCATGCAATCACCTCTCGCGCGATGTCAAACAACTCAGAGATATGCTCGCCTGCATTTTCCCATTCAGAGCATCCTTGGACAGCACAATTATAGGCGGTCCGCCAGAGCCACGAGATATCTTTGAAGACAAGGGTCACCATCTTTTGGGTTGACGCTGCATCCGTCAAAATACGCGCTTCACAGAATACTGATTAATATGTGATCTTGGGAGAGAGGTAGAGCACAACGAGAGGCGAACCTGTGCGGAACTGATTTACCACGGTGTCAATCAAGACGGGTCTATGACAAGCCCATGAGGTTAGCATTATCCGGCGGTAAAAATATGGACTGTGAATTACTTGTTTGCGGTAGGTTCATTGAAAAGTTTGAGAACGAGTTTGATGATGCATCGGACGAGCGTCATAGCTTCAACAACGACCTCCGCTTTGGAACCAATTTTGAGGGTCTTGAGAAGACTTTCTAATACAGCCAGTAGAGCGCCCTTCATATCCGATTGGTGGGAGATTTGCGTAGCTAATAACAACATCTTCCGGTCAAAATCCGGAGCTTTCACCATGTCATGAATAGCCCGGGTAGCTATGAATGAGGTTCCATATCAACGATACGTTCTATATGAGGGGAAAATGTCACGGACCTTCGTTTTCGAGCCCTAATGTCGCACAAGGGTGAAATTTTGCGAACAATATCGATATTATTAGTTATACAACTTTATGGCACTGATAATGGAGTGACTTGGACGAACCTTGATGAATAGCAGTGAGAAAAATGACATAATGAGTAGAAGCTTCATTACTGGGGCATCGACGTATTATAGTGGATGCCAATGAGTATTCTCGTTGCTCGATATGGCACAACGCCGCCTTTCGGAAACATTTCGCAGAACTCGAGGGACTGTGGGTCTTGAATAGGTTGTGGCTACCGGCCATATACCAATCCGCGGCTTCCGACCACTTTTTCGCTTTGTAATGACGGCCTCCATACTGCCATATTAGCTATGTGTACCCCCAGATAAGAGTTTGTATATAGCAAAGATGAAAAAAAAAGATCCACACCGTCAAACATGCGGTGGTGGGTACACTTGGAAGTTCTATGTCCGCATCATACGCCACTGTAGAGCTCGATGCGGTTATCCGGTGCAAGCGACAATAGACCAAAAATGACTTACCCGTAAATACAGCATCGAGCGTTTTCATGGACCTTGCGTGATCTTCGTCCTTTGAACAGTGAATGATCAGGGATATGATCAACCGATGAATGTGCTCCTGTTCGCGGGTGGTCTGCTGCAAGGCTTTTTCCAGGCAATGTTGCTGGACGGTCGTGGCAAGTGCGCTAGACCATGCGTACGGTGAGCTTATTTCGGTGCTAGACCAGTCGGACTTACTGTTGATGACTCAAAGTTCTCAGATCTTGCAGAACACTAAAGGAATGATGATACGCTCAGCAGCATGATCGCGAGATAGAAACAGCAGTGCGAACTCTGTAATGTTAGCGTCTGAGAACTCCATATGATCGACAATAGACTCGAACGCTGCACCAGTTACCGCATTTAATAATGGTAAGTACACCATCAATACAAAAAAAAATATTGACAGGCTGACCATGAAGGAGAGCGGTATCTCCAGCTTTCCTTCTTTTCAGAACAGCCAATCTCAGCCATCGAAGTTCTTGATACTCGGTACTTGCCTAGAACAATGTTAGAAGTTATTTTCCGCGAACCAGGGTGCATCAGCCACGGAGGATATGTCGTCTTACGTGATCTTTGGATGAATCTATAGTCGGAATAAGCTCATCGAGAACACCTTCGGCACGCTCATATGCTCCTGACAAAAAATACGCTCTCGCTGCAGAGCTTTCAAATCAGTATTGTTGTATGAAAATTGAGCCAGAAACAAACCGACCCATCGTTCTCAAGATTGATATCTATAAAAGTCAGCGATAAAATGGACCGAAACCTAAACGGCATACTTTGAGTCCCGAAATATCAGAAACTGCCGAGTCTTCTAGTTGGTCTGTTATTGCAAACGCCCTTTGCAACCATTGTATTGCATCTCCAGGTTTGGATCCGTCCTCAGTAGGTTCTATCAAAAAGGATCTCCCAATTTGATGGAGCTTGTAGGCGAGGGCTTCGCGCTGTTTTGAAGAAGCGCTTAGTAAACAACAGAATGCAAACATTAACTGGCAGAAGACGTACAGCGTGAGGAGGAAGCATGTTGACATTATGGGTATCACCTGTAGCCCACACGTGATTTTAGCCCCCGTACGAACATTGTCCATGAATGGGGAAAGGAGGCGAGCTTAGTTTACCTATGATCTTCCGTGACATATAATCCGCTACGGTACTATTACCCTCCTTCCAGGCCTGTAAAAATAATGATCACACCTTGATCATCGTGTGATTTAGAGAGAAACGTACCGCTTCCATTCTGGTGGAGTGGTACAATACGATAGCACATGCGATTGTTCGTCGTTGGGTCTCGTCCGACTCGTCCGTCGTTTTGGTCTTCAACTGCTCTTCAAACTGTAAATGTTTAGATGACCACAACGGGATAAATAGTAACATAATTGACCTTTGCCGCACTGGTTAACACCCTGGCGGCCACGACGTTATCTCCAATTTCTGAAGGGGCAAAAACGGCTTTAGATGATTCTGGGGCACGGTAGTTATCGAATGCGCAGCAAACACACCACTGAGGGCCGAGCCGGCCTTGCTCGCTAGCTGAAGCACATGGACAAGACCTTTCCAAGGGTTAATAATTAGCATACATTTACAAAAACTACCGTATAGATGGAGATGAACACTGACTTTCTACGCCTGGCTTCGTTTCTAGGCCTGCTTCAACCAGCCTAAAGGCTGCAAGGCGGACTAGATTTAGACAGCGCATCAGTTGATGTCGGAAAGCAGTCATCGGAGATACATCTGAGAGCAAACTGCCGAGCACTCACGAGCAGCGATATGAGAATGTCCCTCACCGCCCAATCCCTTGTAGATTAATCCAGATATATTCCACAGATTGACGCCTTCATAGCACAGGAACGCTTAGTACCCTCGCATTTACACAGACGAAGTCTCCATAGAAAATGACCTTCTCGATCTAGGGAATCTGCGAGATGGCTCCAGCTGGCTTTGCTTGACTTTGGGCGCTGTTCTGTGAAGGACTCTGCCTGGGAAGTGACTTGGTTGAGTTCCTGAATGATAGATGACCAGTTTGGGTGCTTAGGATCGTCAAGTAATGGTTTAACTTTGGACAGTCGTTCTGAAAAGAACACGTTCAATATGAGAGCTCCAGCAACGCGTCCAGACCTCCAAAATACCCAAGATAGAAGTATGAATCTCTTGAAGACTTTCTCCTAACTTTTTCTTCCGAGAGGCCATGATAGAGAGCTTCCAGACGTGTCGTCCGAGGCCAGTTATAAGTCTGAAATATGAATAGCAATACCGAACCGATGGCGGCTAGTGAGAGAAAGTTGACAGTCACACTACGTGACGGATGTGATCACTGATCATACGCGTTCAGGCACGTGACTGAAGTATCTTTCCGCTGACCCTCCGACCGGCGGCGGTGTTGAGCTTTTGACTTCTATCTCTCTCCAAGCTGTGAACTTTGTCTTTCAGAAAAGACCGAGCTCTGCAGCCTTATTCACCCCTCTTATCTGTCTGGTCAATTTGGTGCAACGCTAAGGGAGAAATTCCTATTCGAAATCAAAAAGGATTCAACATGAGCAACGTGGAAGATGAAATAGCACGATTCAGCGGCAGCGGTCTCCCCGCCGACGCGCTCGAACGCATTACGCTGGTCAGTGTTCCTCGGCTCCAATCACAAAGATTGACAGCACCCGGAAACTCACATGCTTTGCGTTCCAACAGGAGGCGAGGAAGGAAGGTGTATTCGCTGGACTTACATCTGGATTGGCATCAGGCAAGCAGGACCGTCATAATTGAATATGTGCCCTCTTTGACATTCCTTCCTGGTGATCCCCGTGACTAACTTTCGTGCGCGTCCACCAGCCGTCATTGGAGGCCGCCTATTTGGTTTCAAGAGAAACATGACCCTCTTTTGCGGCGTTCGTAAGCATGTTTCCGAGCTTGATGCAAATAGATCTAGTGATATTATTCTTTCACCCTTCACAGTAACTGGTGTCCTTTCTGGGTACCTATTTACACAGGTAAGAAGCAGGTTCATTTAACTGCACGGTCATCTGAACCGAAAGTCTGGAATGGTCTTCCACAAAACTTATCTCATCATCTGTGCCTTTATTATCCTTCAATACAGGCCTTTAGAGACACTGCCATCGCACAGCTGCACGCCGAGGAAGCACGTTTGCGTTACGAACATCTGAACAACACAGAATCACAAAGCGAATCCGACATTACTCCAGCGTAAACCCATTTTCTCATGCCGTCCTGCCTTTGTTCTAGACACATCAGTTTCTATATGATTTCTCTAGGCGATATCATTTTCTATCCCTTTTGGGAGTGCCTTTGGTCTTGTGGGCTCATTGCGATACGAACAAATATCTGGCCTTATCGGTAATTCATAGATTGTCATTATTACGGACATGTTTTACCACCAAAAGATTCGGACATCACCAGCGCCGAACATTCATGAGACCATGTTGTAACCTTTCGCGAAACTATGAACGGCATTATCAATAGATCGTCGAACGTCGATAATCTGGGGGGTTGGAGTTCGAGCTGTATTCAGAACGAGGTAAGATCAACACCCATCCAAAGGGTTGCTGGAAGACGAACAAGAGCGAATAGTGAGTCTGTTTGTCGTCTGCATGCTTGATCTTAATTGCTGAGTTCGTTCGACACAGGTGATCTATTATTGAGCACAACGTCTGATACAGCTTGCTTTCTGTACACTCCACGCTCAATACTTTCGATTCCGATGAGATGGCAGGCTACCACATGCAATGTGCTTGGACGAGATAGCGTTGACAACCCAACGCGTACCACGCATGCACGTACGTAGCCAGCGGCCATTGTCAACGTTCCTGCTCACCATTCACTCCACTTGACAAGACGACAATCAAGATGAAAAGCTGTGCATGCGCATGTGCATGGTGCGCAGCTGCGAAGCACGTAGGAGTCAAGCTTAATTTGACCACAGATCAGTCATATTCTGAGTTCACGACTCGCTCTACGTGCTGTGTAGCGTCTGACAGATCTCGCACGCGAGCCATCAACATCCTTCGATAAATATAATGACCATTCTGTTGGCGCTGCTGAACTATTTCGACGCTAGTACAGGACGGATTTCGCTTGTAATCTCTGAGCAGCGAATGCACAACGTACGTGTACTCGGATTCGGCAATTCATTTCTCTCGGTTATATGTTGAACGCGTCTACCCATTGTAGCATCCAAAGTTCAGTCTGGAGAAAGATAGACAGCAATACTTGAGCTTCTTTGTCGCATAATCAATAAAATTTGGAGTGCCCCAGGTAACTTTGCCATGCTCTACTCCCTGTACAAATTTCCCTAGCGTCGGTGTCATAATGCTTACAAGCTTGGGCGAAGATAGTAAAGATAGGAGGCAACGCCAGAACAAGACGTGCGCCATGCCGCAGTGAGTGATGACAACTGTGGATGATCACCATCCCGGGCGCGATATACGGCTCACGCAACGGTATGTAACTGATTTTTAATCCAACACAAAGCACACTAATGACGAATGAATGGTTCTACAAATAGCTTACAGTTGGTCGACAGATTTCTGATGCTCTGAACGCGTCCGAATACTTGACTGGGGTTAATCTGGACCTGACTTCGTATCTCAGCGCTCAGCGGCTCATCATGCGCAACTGTTGAACAGTGATTGTCCTCAACGATAGAGCTTAGGTATAAATCGGACTTCAACGCCCTCTGATGCGAGTCCGAGTCGGAGTTGATACAACAAAAGTTCAAGCAGGTACAAGCCCCTATGAACTTCGTACTACACTTTCTGATAATCAATACTACTAGGATCTATTGCTCGTCTGGAAACCTGCCTTATCATTCCTCTCCTTCAAGGTTCCTTCAGCGTTCATGAAATATGCGGTGCATAAAGATTCCGATACAAATAGGTCATCAATCTTTGGAAGCCGCCAATAACAGATCCCAACCTATTATGGACGAAAAAATTGTATATGTTCGTTTTTAGTTTTCGCTTGCCGGAGGGTGTGCCGTAGAATTTTCACAAATCCTGTCGTATTTGGAACTGGTATCCAGAATGGGCAATTGAGACCTTGCAGCGCAAGTGATTGTCTGTTCCGAGTTACCGACGGATCAAACGGATCTAATCCCGGTGAACAAAAACATGAGCTGCGACCACTTCGAGCGCGCAGATGTGACGCGCCAATGCACTCGACGCAAGGGCCCGCGTTTAGAACTGCACGAGCGGTTCCTCAATTGGTATGTTTAATCACAGCCTAATTCGTGAGGAGTTTGTTCTGTAGCCGTTATCGTTGCCATTGTGTCGATTTTTTTGAATTGGAATGGACTTCATGGAGTAAAGTGAAAGAACAGCGATTATCGCCCGAAAATGAATCCTGATATTATTTCCGCTCCTTCATGCTTTGAGATTGATGTCAGCTTTTTCTGCGGGCCCAAGCATCCCCTTCAAGGTGAGATTTTCTTTCTCTTAAGCTTCGCGTCTTCATCGCACAATTTACACCACCGCAGCGTGTCAGATGATTCTAGCGGTCGATCAGGAGGAGAGGAGATCATTTGCTCTCCAAACTTTAACCTCGACCACAAGTGTTGGAATGCTGGATAACCAGATGTTTTTACTCCTCGCCAACTCCTTACAACGGCAGAGACATTGATGATTGTTATTGTAGCAGAATCAGAAAAGGGTCAAAGCTTGTTTCCATTTTTTCATCCATCTCCCCTCTCCCCTTGTCCTGATGCACGTCGAAGATTGATTAACGATTCCAGATATGTAGTTTTTTTTTGTCCCTCCGTTGATACCCTTGGCAAGCGCAGCGCCGCCCGAGGTCCTTATGCTTACTCACCGCGAGTGATGACGACCTAATGCGCAGATCGACGCGGAACTAAATACAACTTGTATGGACGGCTACATATGTACGGCCGGTCACTGTAGCCATATGTACGGTGTCCCTTTTTTGAAGATGGTGAAGGCCCTTGTTTTCCGATTCCCGAATAATTTTCATGGGCTCTGGGGTGCTGGTAAAATTTTCTGGAAAAGCATTGTGGCATGATGTGGCGTTGGCGCTTTTACATTTGCAGCGCGCATGTTGTTGAACAAGTTGTTGGTCCTGACGATGACTCCTCACCAACTCTCGCCAGACGAAGGCAAATGCCGAACACTGAGCCTCCTGTATATCGTCTATGTTAGATTATGACTTTACTTAGCTTGTTTCGAATCTTCGCCTAAATCTCCCTGATTTACCTCGGATTGACCTTGCTAGTTTTCCAAAATCTGTCTACTTTCAATCTAATATCTCTTGACCCTAGAAGCTCGACAGTCTCCTTACTAGCTTTATTGCAACCGTTTGTTGATCATTCGCCTTAATATATTGTCAGACTAGTATTCAATTCAGTTGAAAGAACCACATTTGTATGGTCTGAAGGCTCTGACTCTCCTGTAGGTATTTATTTTCGGTTTATATCGGAGCAACGAATATTGTCTCCAGTTGATTCTCCATCTGAGAATCTCTCCTTATCGTTTATTCGGTCACAAGACCCCTTGACGCATTCACTCGGACAGACGGTGGCGCCAGCCCAAGAGCAGCGCCGAATAGAGCGTTATTAGGGCAGTAAGTGCATGCATCGCTTTGTCGCAAGAGCGTATCATGAATCATGATTCCTGTCCGTTTACCACTACCACTTTACGGAAACACAGGAAAGGGTGCAGCATTACGAAGGTAGGTTCGTTCGGGTCATAGGTGCCCCTCCTGGACTCAACTCCTCCGATGCCGGATTCAACGTTGTCAGGTCTCAGTTCCATCTGCATGCCGGAATAATTGAAGTTTAATGCGTATCTGCCATTAAACCCCCTTTCTTCGACGTAGAGATTGAGATGCAAGGCGAGGATTCAGACTAATATGGACTAAACGTTTGAGTCGGATGTTGCTGGAACGGGGCTGCGTTGCAGTCGCACTCAGATCTGCATAGTTGCGTCGCAGGTGCGTTTCACTCGCATTTAATTTTTATCCTCCCGACAGCAACTTCCTTCGCCAACCGCCCCCATTCAGACTCCACTTTGTAATTTCTCGCAGGGAGATTCAATCTTAAAATTTGGCGCGTCGTTCCATGCTGTGTACGCTCAATACTTCATTTTTTCTTGTTCGAGCATCGCCGAGGCTTCGGAGGGCGACCTGGCCTTTGGATATGTATAGCGTACTAAGCGCTGGTCTGAATAACGTCTGATGATTCAGAGGCCTGCGCATTCGCCGGGACGCCTTCCAAAAAGAGCTTGGAGAGCGGATCGAACGAGGAGATTAGATTAGAGCGCTAGCTTCGTCGGAGGCTGTTGGAGGCCGTCCCCAGTGCGCACATAGGCGCTGAGCTGAATCATTGATATAGCGCCGCAATTAAAGCACACATGTGGTAATTTAGATGCATTTGTAGCCCTTGAAATAAAGGCTCTTAATCTCCTGATTGTATAGTTAATGCGAGCGGCGGTGTTCCAGAAACCATGGCATGGTGGTTATGCTGAATCTTGCAGTCTGAGATGCTCAAAGGCAGTCCGTCATTTATGACGATATGAACATCATAAGATGCAGATATTGACACTAAATCACTGTAACGAAGTCTGGTCACCGAAAAGAATTGTGCGGGATGAAATAAGCCACAAAGTAATTGCAGATATTCTTTTGATACGGTACTCGTATATTGCTTAGAGTACCAATAGAGTACCCAAACGTTGCATTGGGCATCCGGTCCCCCGCCTGCTGCCCTGCAAGTGAGGACAAGTCACTTACCAGTTCCGCGGCGTCGATTCCCAATGAGCATAAGCCTTAGCTTATGCAGATCATCCCGAAGAACGTGTTATCTCGTAAGATATCTAAATCTAAATTGCGCCTTGAAGTAATTATCAGTGAATTCCACGGATTCCCAAGATTACTGTTGTGCAGTACGATATCGATGCAATGCTATTCATGAACGTTTGAACGTTTGCCTCAAATCTATCCATATCGTACACTCTCAAGCAGCCTAGCGTTGCTATTTTGTGTTGCCTTCAGGCGAGAATATTCATCCAAAAAACTCCATTCAATTTCTTATACTAGCACTTCTATCTCGGCCATTCCAAAAGCATGAACACCGTCCGAGAGCCCTAAACTCGCCCGCGTAGCGTACAACGCCACATCCGCGCACGCCAGCGACTTCAAATTGGACAATGAGCTGCAGCGTAAAAAGCGATAACTTTCGGTTGTCTTTTGATAGCCAACAAGTTCTCGTACGTCTGCGTCTGAAACCAACAACGGCGAACTCGTGAGGCGCATCGTAATAAGCGCGCAAAAGGAGCTGAAATCACACGTGTCTCCCCCCTTTCGGCAAGCTTTGGAGTGGCACACCTTTCAGTGCTGTGCGTGGCGCAGTTAAATAAGAAACGTTCATACCAGTGTGAATTGTTTGAACCATGGTGTTGTATTGCAATGCTGTGATATCTAATTGCAGTTGATCGAGTGCTGTGGTACTATGCTATAGGTGTGCAGTGTAAGTCAAATAGTATGGTGTATGGGGTAATGCTGTCGTGTAAGTGTGTGTTGCGGGGACAAGTGGGTAGTTGTGCGTGCGGATTATAATAAGTGTATCGCGAGGTGATAAGGGGCGTGACGCGTGAATAGGAATATCGGGGACGGTAAGGGGTCGTAAAATTGCGAATGCGAATAGAGGGATGCGATAGTATAAGTACTTTATTGTGCGATGCAGTGCGAATGAAATGCATGATGTGAAGGGGGAATAAGTGTGATTGATTATACGTGCAGCAGACGGATGATGCGAAAAAAAAAGTAATAAACACAGGAAATGCATGCGAGAGAAAAGAGTTCAAGACCAAAGCGAGGATAATGATAACAACAACCAAGAGAAAAAAGGTTCAAAGGAATGAATAAACATTATCGTCATCATCATTGGAAAGGGCGTCAACTCAGCGGCCATAGCTGTACCCATACCCATTTCCATAGGCATGGGAATAAGGTTGATACCCTTGCGAGTTGTTGGGATATCCACCGCTCGTCGCCGGTGGCTGATAAGCATATCCTTTAGATACAGCTGCACCGTTGGCTGCCGGTCCAGCAGTATTCGAGTGCGAAGGCACATACTGCAGAGGCCTCAAAGGGCTATTATCTTCGTAGAACATTACGCCGACACCCGGTGGCCCTGCATTTGCGAATGGCGCAGAGGGGATGCGCGATGAAGGCGGAGTGCGGTCATACTGGTCATTGTGCGCAGCGTGTTGGACTTGGTGGTAATTATGGTGGGTTTGTGGTGGTGTTCGAGGGGCATACATAACTGTCGACGCCGAGCTCGATTTACTCGACGGCGCGGCGGGTTGGGATGGGACATGGGGCTGGGCGGCCAGAGGGGACTCGGTATATGCGCCCGGGCCGGCGTAGGACATCGTCTTGTCCTCTTCCTCGTCTTCCATCTCTTGCTCTTCACCATCATCCTCTTCTTCCTCAGAACTTACTTCCTCCTCCTGGGTTTGCGCGGGATAGGCAGGCGCCGGAGGCCTCGCCCACACATCGTCTCGGAAGTGAGGCAGCGGGCCGAACGACGTCTGCGAAGACTGCAGGAGCGCTGGACTAGTGGTGGCACTCTGAACAGCGAGACGCGTCCCGTGTTGCGTATGATGGTTGACAGGCTGGAGGTGCGCCTGCTGCTGGGGCTGCTGCTGGGCAGGCCACCCAGAAACAGTCGGGATTGGTGCTGCATAGGGATTGTAGCTCGTCGAAGGTGCGTTGTACACGCCAACACCAACACCAACACCGCGCGACGCGTTGAGATCCGCATATGCGTATGGGGCATTGGAAGGGAGAACAGGCTGGTGGTAGCGAAGCCTGGCCTTGCGATATCCATACCCAGCGCCATCCTCCTTGACCGGGGGAGGAGCAGAATCTGTCTGCATGTCATCGGCACCGCCGTTCTGCTTCTGCGAGTACCCACTGACGTTCGAAGAGGAGGCAGGCTCAGGCTTCAATGGCGAGCAGGCAAGAGTGTAGAAGTACAAGTTCTGCAAAAAAAAACGCGCATATATCCACATTAGTTCACTATCCAAGGTAGGTCAAGGCAGAACTCTACACACCTGCGGTCCAGCACCCCGTTTGCTACCGTCGGTGTACGAATACTTGGACGACAGCGTTTTGGGCAACACACTTTCCCTACCCCTTTTCCTCTCGCGCTCCCTCTCCTTCTCTTCCCTCTCCTCGCGTTCTCTGATGGGCGACGCGCCTCGACTGGCACCACCGCCAATGCTCATCCTCTCAAAGCTTCCAAGGCCTTCCAAGGGGCTCGCACTGTTGGTGCCAGCACTGCTTCCCTGGCTGGCCGAGATTCCATCAGGGATGCATAGACTAATCCCAGCCCCTGATCCCAACCGCACACTTCGCGTCTTGGTAGGTGGCACGCAGACATCCTGCGCAAATGACGCGCTCGTAGGCGAGAACGCGGCTTCTGCGGTACGCTTGGAACCGGAACGCGGGATAGCGGTGCTGATGTGCATGACGGGGTGTACGTGATTGGTACTAGGTGCGTGGTAAACTGGAGCGACAGATGCTGGGGCAGGTGAAGGCGAGGTGTATGCAGAGGACGTCCCAGACGGGTAAGAGGCGTACGGCGTCGCAGTGGGGTACATATACGCAGGTACGGGCACAGACATCGATGCAGGCGCCTGAGCGGGGGCTTGCGCCTGTTGATGTTGCGCATATTGCTGGTGCGAAGTAGAGGACGACGTCTGGTAGGCGGGTTGAATCGGTGCGTAGGCGGAGATCGAAGTCGAATAAGACCCTTGCGGTTGACTTTGGACTTGCGGTTGGCTCTGCGAAGGGTGCGCATAGGCAAAACTCGAAGTAGAAGGTGCGTTCGTGGAAGGAGGGTAGTACCCAGAAGGTGCAATCGCGGGCGCTGGTCCGTATGCAGCAGGTTGTTGTTGTTGCTGTTGGGCCGGAGGATAAGGTAAGTACACTGCTGCCGTCTGACTTGCGACCATCAGCGGCGGCGCTCCGAGCACTGTCGCCGACGTCGACGAGCTCATGCGCAGCGTAGGCGACGTCGAGCGCGCACGATGGTGCGCATTGCCTCTGTACGTTGAGGAAGTCCTCGCACCGCCGTTCGTGGGCGCAATGTTGCCAGTGGTGTATGTTCTCGACGCCGGGCCGATGCTGCCGTACACCACCTTCCTCCTGCGCTCTTCCCGCTCCCGCTCCCTTTCTCTCTCTGCGCGCCCATCACGATCCGCCCTACCATCTCGGTCGCGTCTTTCGATCCTCCCATGCCTATGACGACTAGAATCTGCTCCAAACCGCCGACAATCGCGTTCCTTCGCGTGAATGAGGCCTTTCAAGAGGTTGAGCCACGCTTCGTAAGTTGCCTTATCCACGTATAGATTGAAGTCGACGCCAAGCAGGAATTCGCGCTCCATGTGGTTGATCTCAGCCAGGTCGATGCCAGACACCTCTGACCAAGTCTTGTTGGTGTAAGTATTGCTATGAAAAAAAGGGTAAGTAAATAGTGCCACTCGCGAGAAGGATAAGACGCACTCATCCAAAAATTTGTTCCCCATCATCAGCCCTGCCACCGCAATGCGAAACTCGCTCCCAGGTTGCGCCGGCGTATACTGGTTCCTCATCTTCAACCGGTAGATGTAGTGCAGCGAAAGCACGATCACACTCTGCGATACTTGCGTCGTCTCAAGGAGCTTCTGCATGAAGGACACGAAAGGAGGTTCGGCGCGAAGCTGCAGAGTCGAAGGGGCACTGTGCGTCGAGGATTTCGAAACGATCCCAGACGACGAAGGCGCCACTGAAGGGAGCGAAACAGGAGAGGCGAAGAGGGCATCGCCTCCGTTTCCGCTTGAAATTACAGACTCACTGGGTGGCGTCGCCGGGGGTGTCTCTATAGCCTTGGGGCCACTTGCTGCTGAAGGCATCGCGAACCACAGGTAGCAGATCATCTCACATGTCTTCTCCGCGATGAAGTGCGCTGAGCGCGTGCGCGTGAAGTCGAGCCAATCAATCATATACGAAGGTGCGTTCGGCTGTACGGCCTGTGGCTGGTTCTTGTGCAGGCTGGATGAGGAGTCTTCGTTTGGCTGCTGCACCAGTTGCGAGGAGGACGGGACAGGTATGGTCATGACTTCGGTGGAAACGGCTTCGGGGCGATTCGACGAGTAATATTCTTGTGGTGAAGTTTTGGACAGGGGTGCTTGCACACGCGTCTGAGGAGGCACCTGTATTTGAGCCTGAGGTTGCGTTTGGGAAGGTGGAATGCCGTTGGATTGAGAAGGCAATGCAACTTGGATTTGAGGCAAAGGTAAGTCGGCAGGGGGGGTCACTTCATGCAAAAAAGTAAGTCCACATTCATACTTAAATAGCGAAGCAAGGCGGAATACAAAAAAAAAAAGATCGGAGTCAATGATAGACGAAGAATAAAAGGGTCAAGTGCAGGGTAGGAAGGCACGCGTCAAATCGAGTATAGACGCTTGGAAGCATCAAATACAAGCACTGGCCATCAAAGGCAAAGGATATAATAGCGAGACTTACGTGGAGGAAGGTGCGAGAGGTGTCGTTCCAAGTGCGCTATTGGCGGCAGCGTCATCCGCTGCTGCTGGGACGAGGCAGCTTCCTGCCGATATTGCGAATGGTGATTTTGGGATTGCGACGGAGGTGGGTGCTGATAGGATGAGTGGTGGTGGTATTCCTGCTGTGGCTGACTATGCTGGTGCTGAGAGTGGTGGTGGTACGCTTGGGTCTGGTGGTGCGGGTGCGTTTCCTCGCCACCCCTGCTCGCGGCGTTCGTATTCTCGCTTATTGTGGCCTCCTCTACAACCATGCTTGTCGGAGTAGGCAGCGTGGCCGCTCCGGAACCAGACCCCGGATACGCCAGCGCGGGCGCCAGTGTCGATCCCGAGCTCGACCCCGCACTGCTGCTGTACCCCATCCCCGCACTTGCACTCGATCCAGCACCTACACCGCCCGCCATCGTCCGCGAAGAAAATGTCGACGTCATTGGCGGGGTGGGCATTGTTTGTTGTTTCAGACCTGACGCAGAGGCTGCGGAGAGCGACGCCGCTGAGGAGGTCCGCCAGGGCTTGCTCGCGAGCGCGAAGGTGTTTTGGAGGATGTCAGCCGCGCCGCGTATTGAGGATCCCGCCGAGGCAGATGCGCTGGAAGAAGACGTCGCGTTCATCGCGCTGTTGTTCGGCGGTTGTTGTTGTGTCCGCGACTTGGATGTCTTGTATGTATACGGTGACGTCTGGTTCGACGATGCCGATGAGGAGGATGACGAGGCGTACGAGGCGTCGGCGCTGGTAGACGCCGAGTAGGAGGTCGAAGAGCCCTGGCAACTTTGGAGAGCGAAGGCGTTGGTGAAAACGTCGGGGGTGCGGGGGAGGTTGAGGTGGGTCGCGGTATAAAAGGCCATAGCACACTTGGCTATAGCTTGGACGTCGTAGGGAGGTCGTAAAAAGTCACTGAGGATCGTTGAGGGACCGGCCAAGGGAACGAACGGAATAGAAGAAAAAAAGGGAGGGATATGATATAAAGGAAGGTGGAAAGATAGATTCTAATTCAAAGAGGGACGGGTCACGGACGGACGGTAGAGCGTACAGGCTCAGGCCGGGGGGCGGCCACTGGATATATCGGGATGACTTCAGGATGGATCACACAATTCATATCCAGATGCGTTGCGTGCAGATATAACCAAAATAGCAACATTTGCGCGAAAAATGTATTGTCATTTTCCGGGCGTGTGCAACCCCCTTTGCGGGCGTCAGATCTTCCAAGGCGAACACCCGCCTCCGGGAAAAAGCCCAAAAAGCTCCAGGGAGCCTAAAACAGAATCGGCCACCCCACCCTCGCATGCGCACACTTGGAGTATGGGCGATCAGTCGTCTGCTTTCGCTGCAAAGGGGCAACGGGACGTGCCCACGGTAATTTTTTTTCTGCTCATTTTAAAAAAAGAACCGGCTCAGCGAGACACGCACGCTGCGCATCTCTGCATCTCGCCCAGACGTAACTCGATTCCAATTTATCGCGCAGAGGACGAACAGGGGAATCACTTCCCGACTTAGCCTTCGGCTCTTGTGGACGCATTCCAAGTCTGGGTGTGTGTAAAACCGAAGGACATCTATCCAAGTATATTCGCTGACTGGGGGTGACTGCCGCATCCGGTAGTTTGTATCACTAGCTGCGTAAGGAAACGAAGGGGCAAAGGAGCCTGTTGCACATTTGGGTTTGAGGCGAAGGTGGCGACCGCGTCAAACGAGAATCCAAGGAAGGAAAGGACCTTCGATGTCTTGTGTCACATATTTCCCTTTCGCCTGTGCGAGGCTACAGCAGCGTAAACTCAATTCATTGCCGATGCATTTGGCCCAGGGGCCAAGCAGAGATTAGAATGGAACGGGAATTTAGTCAACTGGATCGTCCGCCGGCTATACTTCTGAGTCAACGCTGAGTTACACATCGCTCTCGTCACCGCCGCATCCAGAAACGCAGCGCGGACGCATATGCGGTGCGGATCGGGTCACCAAGCGTACAATGAGTTGGGGCGAACGAGACAAACCGGTCTCAGTGCCCGAACACGATGAAAGAGACCAAAAATGGGCTGGGCTGGGACGCAGAAGAGGTAGGCGAGGACAGTAAGTAATCATCACACTAGCATAGCGCTGGTATGTTCCGAATCCGAGGGATGATCCCACCCACGAGTGATAGGAGGTAGGCTTGTTGTCTCGTTACGGCTGCAGGGAAGGGAGCAGCTCCAGTGGCAAGTGGCAGGGAACGCACCAACCAGGCAATGAATAGAGAATAGAACGCAGATACAATTTCGACAAGTCCAACTCCGACTCACAGGGCCCCTCATCTCTCCCCATCTAGCCCCGTCTTATATTTTTAAAAGAAACGTTTCTTTTCGCATTTCCGCAATTACGTATTTCGGAGGGTGTTTAGTTATTTATTTACCACCACGAAAATAACCATTTCTGTTAATGACACATTCATTGATGGGAGTGCTCGGCATGCGCGGCTGGGGGATTCCCCAGGGATTCCCCATAGTCTTACCCTTATCCTTCCTGCCTTTTGCGGACGTTCCCATCACGTGCACGCGCAACGCTCTTCCTCTCCTCGTCGTCGAACTCTGCAAAATCCACCCTGCGTTGTCGACGTGCCGGCTGTTTTCAAGTTCTCTCTCTGGGACCTCTGCGCGTGGAGCGGGGGTACAACTCTACGGTCTCTTCGCGCAAGCAGCGCCTCTAGGTTCGCCAAAATCGCTAACATCTCGCCTTTGGAACTTGTCAAATTTTCGGGGCGTTGAATCGCCCTGTCATCATGCCTCGAATTCGCAGCGAATCATTTCTGTCTGGTCTTGCTCAGCTCCGATTTTCTTGGGATAGCTGACTGCTACTTGTGTTCTTTCTATCTATCAATGTAGAATCACAATGGAATACTTACCACGTCCATTGCGAGAAACGCGCCCTCGTTTGTGCAAGTTCTTCCGAATTCAAGTCACGAAGCATCGTCTATCTGCGACGACGACTCGGACATGTGTATAATGAACATCTGTCGTCTGTTTTTTCCGTTTGGGGCTCTCATCTCGCATTCCATGTTGCTTTCCAGAGCTGTTTTATGGAATGTAGTCTTTCAATTTTAAGTTGTCTACCCCCGTGTCACAGGTATGCTCCAAAATCTAAAGGACTTGGAAATGCACAACGAAAAAGATATAGCTATCAAGATACTTAAGCTCCATCATTTCTTGACAATCACACACAGCTGTTAAACTGACGTCGACGCGCTCACCAGACCTTTCTTTGTCTGCCTTCGCTGCGTTCCTTTTCGTTTGGTGGCGTCTCGCTTGGGAGTGGTCATGATGATGGAACATTATCGTCGCTCACAAATCCTTATGATCTTGATGCTGGGGCTCCGGATGTCGTCTCAATCTAGGCTTCGAGATGGTATTGTACTGCATTTCTCAATTGCTCCATCTTCATGCATGCGTCGCCGTGATATATCGCGTCCGACCCCTCCTTTTTTCGTGATCGTCTCGATTTCCTCGGTCTCCGCGGATCCTGTAAAGCTTAGCGCGAACGCAAAAAGTGTCCTAGCTCGAGCTCGGATGGAAAGTAGGAGACCAGATGTAAATCCAATTGGCTAGGTACTCCTTCGAGGCACCCGCATGCGCAAATTTGTCGGATTTCCATCTTTTACCACTAGGAGTGGGCTGGAGTGGGCCGAGTCTGACTCATATGCACTATATTATCGCGCTGTTGCTCCAGACAGCTTTGTTTGCGTCTTCGTCTGCTGACAGAGCTCGTTGCCTGATGGGCAACAACTCCTCTTTGTGATAAGATGCACCACTTGTATGTATGTCTAAATCACCTTCGAATATCCATATGGTGCTCTGCGTCGACGACGGAGGTTACCTTTTCGAATTCAGACCTCTCCATGTTTTCCGTCCGTGTTTGAAATTTTAACTCGACATCTTATAGCCAGCGCAAGTAGCAATTGTTCCTGATAGCCATCGCCATTGCCTTCCTACTCCGGCTTGGACCTGCGCAGGTCATCGCGCTCGTCGTGACTCTTCACCCACAGGTCGGCCTTTGCGCCGAATAAGCTTACGGTATACGAACGTAGTCAATTCTGCGAGCTCGTAGATCGCGGAATCTGTAGAAAATTTAGAGGTGCTGCCATGGATGTCCTTATGTAGTACTTACATACATCATGCTGTGCGTAGTTGCTCCTCTTTAAATTTCCATCCAGCGACTCCACGAGAGGTGTATTTATCATCAGCCATACTAAATGCATAAAAGACTTCTGTAACTACCTGGTAGGCCCACACTAATTGATGTTGCCACTTCCTCTTTTTCTCTGCGGTCGCTGCCTTGAGTGGGCCCTACATAACATAAGCCTTGAAGGGGTCCATTTGAAATACGAATGAAAACATATACAGTACCGTAAATTTACATACGCCTGATAACGCCGGCGTTAACCCTCTGCGGTGATTCCGGTGAGCGGCTGGGATGCTAATTAACAAAAATGGGCACCCCTCATTAATCATTAACAATGCCCAATCGATGATCTAGCCGGATGGCGGAATCTGGGCGAGTTTGAAAAAGCAGCGAATATGCAGAGGCGTAGGCGAAAGGCTGGTGCGCGGTTGCGAAAGCACAAGCTAGCAGACAGCCTAAATTCAAGGACAAAAGAGATAAATGACTCGTCGAACGCGTCAACTCCGAAAGCCTCTCCAAACCTGCGCGTTCAAGGAGATCCTATTCCGGCGTTCTTAACCCTTTCTGGATGCCCGATTGTGATCGATCACCACTAAAATTGCCATGCTGTGGCGGTGAGCTCCAGGAGACGTACTAATTATAGCCCTTATTAGGAAATGTTGGTCTGCGGGTAGCATGTAGCAATTAGGTAATTATCGCTGCTTGTGAGCCGACTTGCTAAGCCCCCTCCTGCCGTGAACGCGGGTTCGGACCGACTCATGAATGCCACCAGCTCTGGCGCTTATTCTCGCTGATCATCTTTTTCGTTGACATACATCGCTTGCTTGGGAGTTGGAATTTTTTTTAGCGCAACGACTCGGAGTGCCCTCACGCTCTGCGCATAACTTATGGGGTTGGACGTGTATCTGGACGCGCAATGAACGCTAGGAAGTCTATGCAAACTTAATCTTTTCGGCTCTCTTGCGTCCTTCATGACTGGAACGACGTCTCCAACCATCGAACAAAGGGTCCGCTTTGAGCGTGCTTTCATAAAGTTTCATTTGGTGTGTGATGTTCGTCATTTAATCAGTGGAGAATTGACAAATTTCAGAGCAGTGATGACGGTTCTTCTATCCTTCAAGATGACTTACTGGTAACTGGTACGCTGCAAGGGTTAAACGTCGACCGAGATATCGGCCACCGTTACTTACATATGTTTAGCCAGAATCAGAGTGTTCTGAATCTCCATTTGCTGCGTCCAACTGGCAACTGAATTATAACTGGCAACAACTTCCAACCCCCGATTACTGGGAAGCTTCGCAGCCTGGGTATCCTCTTATCCTTGTTCAATAGACAATCATCACGATCCCACTGCGCGAATAGCCTGCATGTGTATTTCCGTATAATTGCCACTTTTACACATGGACCTGGCACAACATTCTTTCGTTTTCCTGGGCTTCTCGATCTTGGTACCGGCGCGGACGTAGGAAACGAACTCGGAGCCCTATGTGCTTGGTGCACGCGCATGTTGTATGTATCATACGCTCTTTCCATTGCCAATGAAATGTAACAGGCACCGTCCACGCCACCTGTCGACCCGGGCGTACCTAAGGTCTTTGAGATATTATGCAAATGCGAATGTGCAAATCCGACGTTGAACGAGGCTAGATGCTGCTCTGCGACCGCTCTTTCTCGAACCTGCAAGGTGTCCACGAGGCTCACGACACAAGTCGCATTGAGTGAGTGCGCCGGGCACATGCTTTCATTATGATTGTTGGCCAGGAAAAATAACAGAGCATAAACGCGGAATGTAGCTTGTATTATTATCATCACATTGTTCTCGTTTAATTGGAAATACGATGGACAGGAGATGCATTGTGTGATTCGCCGCCATTGTACTTGTATCTCAGTCACCATAAAATAGACGTTGAATCATACAATGACATAGAAGTCCAGCCTTCAATCGACTAAATAAATTGCGAGCGCGATAGGAGGTCCATCCGGAAAGCCTTACGACTTTACACAACGTAACCCCAGAAATTTTTATTGACTCTGTAGATAGCTCTCCGGGTAAGGAAGAAGTCTACATCTGTGAGCGCCGTAGGAGTGTGATCATGATCAATCAATGCGTAGTGCCAGCTATCTGTCTTCTGCAAACCTCCGTGGACCTCCCGAATCGTCACCATTAAGTCAAATTTGCGGATCCTTTACGGAGGTCAGAATAAAATATTATTTCTCATGTAACGGAGTTGTAACGGAGTGATGGACGCCATCGATGGATGACCGACTACTTATACATAGCCGAAGTGCTCTACTTAGTTATCCACCACCACGTAGGCGGCTGAGCTACGCATTGCATAATAATAGTGTGGGTTCGTTTAGGTAACTCTAGTCCACGCAGAACCCGTTCCAACGGGACATAATTTTGCTCAGCGTTGATCTTCCGGTGCACCTAAAAACACCACGCCAGGATCGGACGCTCGGTATTCGTCGATTCGACGCTAACTTAGGTGAGCACTGAGGTTGAGGCTCTCCGCGAGCTCCGAGTCGGTGATGCAACCTCCTGGAATTCAACCAGCTTGATGCTTACCTGAGTACACCTAACCTTTGGATCAATACGAGAGCGTTCGGACGATCAGAGCCAATCCTCGCAATGCTGGAAAGTGAGGCAAAAAAAATAGATGCGAAGTGAGCTATAGGCTAATGAAAGCGAATGTCTGATCACTGGAAATCATAACTAAATGGGGTGTATTGGGGTGTATACGCATCTGGTGCTGTGCGTCTGCTCAATTCAAGAAGGAAAACAGCCACTGACGGGCATTGACGGCGTATGTTGTATATTCTTGGCGCTGTGGAGAGTACATACAAGGTTCTGTTGTTCTACTTCGATTTTTAACTGCGGCGGCGTTTCAAAAGCATTAATATATGCCTTGGTAGGACCGTGGACGTACGAATGAGAAAATAAAGGCGCCGAAGTAGAGTACAGTGAGATACATCCAGTAAGATAAGAAATTGAACCCACTATTAATCCGGGAAGCGCGTTACCCCAGACAAACGTATGGAGGCGGCAGATTAGTGTCAAGAACATCGGCGGTGGTCGTTTGTACGCAAAGATAGACATCGCAAATGCCTAAGTATTCAGACGTGATCTAGCTATCGACGGTTAGAAATTGGGGTCAGGAAAAATGTTCTAGGGAGGATGGGACGTCGGTGGCAACAAGGCCGAACGGGTGGAAGCGCGGAAGCAGAGGTCAGGACGATGTACAGGGTCAAGTCATAACAAGTATTGGCACTGCTTACGAAGGCGACCATATACAACGGCCTGCGTTTAATGACAGGTCGATTCTCGTGGATAAATGGATACATCCTACTGGGTGAGAAACTGGTCAAGCTTTCCTAATTGTGTGGCTTGTCAGGATAAGTGAACCAGTGCATCACACTTAAAATACAGACCGTGGTGAGGACGTGACTGATGGCACCCAACTTGGACAGCGAAGGCGTTGATACTTAGAGTCACTGTGATGATTGGGATAAGTAGCTAACTGACAGATGGGTAACTAATTTTACGATCAGGACACTTAGCTGGATGGATGACGGCACATGCTAACCCAAGGTTAAGGTCCATGTTTGGGTTATCCTTACACATTCCCGAGCAAAGGACATCGCCATCGCTTGATGAATGAGAAGTGAGTCTCAGTCCATCAAGAACGGGCATAGAAATAGCGCTGGTATGCACTCTCGGTATGCGTTGTTAATCGAAATTCCTGTCAGGATGTATTGCTGATGTGCAGATTGGTAGAGCGTAAACGGGAAGTGCCATAACATGTGGACAAGCAATATATGAGCGGTGAGCAGGTATAGCAATCACTGAGCAGGCCGAGGGACTGGACATGTCTTGAGCTTCATAAGAGGCCTGAGCAAATGGTGAAAGAACGGAAATGGTGCCAGAATTTGATATCAACGTAGATAATATGGGAATGGGCCCATATAAATCGTGAGCGTTATTCGAGTTGTAGAGTGCAAGCCTTCTGCGGGGTTCAAGGCATGCAAATTGACATGCAATGACCGGAAAGGACTGGCATCGGATTATGCATGCAATTTCACGTTGTTCCTATCGAAGTTTCTTGCCTAAAAGCACCTCACCCTTCAGGACTGAAATCGTCGGGGGGTTGTTAAGCAGGCGGAAGTCCCCAGCTTGCCAGGCCCGCAAAGCTAAGTTCGGAATGACCTTCGAGTTTCAAGACGAGTCCGTCGGACCCCAGATGCAGAAGTGGCGTGAAGGAGGGTCGACCAGGCGTTTGGAGGTTGCAGGTTCAGGAAAGAAGCTTTGTCCGCGCCGTAGACACATACTCAGCAGGCCCGGGCGCAGCACAGTGGGTAACGAAACCAGCCAAGCGTCAGAAGCGAGTCCGTGTACTTCGTGGATGTCGGTCTGCCGTATATTTGACATTTCCAAGTCCATAGCCTCGTGAGTCGTCGAGTCCGAGCAGGTGGATGAGAAATTCCAAGAATAAGTGAGCTGAGTTTACTTTGCGGCTGAAATCTTCATGGTCAAGGGAGAGAGCGCGGTTCCTGATTTCGCATTGCTGACACCGCCACCCAGGCCCACGGAGATTTGGAATCAGATAAGTCTGGACGCCCACAAGCATGACTTTCACCAGAAAAAGGAAATCTTAAGTTATCTAACACACCATCAAACTTCTTTCCCAGATCCGGGGCTCCGCCTTACTTTCTTTCATCTTCCACGCAGACACGCATCGCATTCAACAAGATCGGCGGCTGGTGAGATCTGTTGCCCTGGATCCGACCATGAAGAGCACGCACAATACATCCAAACAAGCCGATGCTTTTATCATCCCAACTCCAGTCGGCAGCTTTCTCTTTCAGAGTTTTTCCATCCGTCGTGCACGTCGTCGGAGCCGCCAGAAGACCAGTAAGCTTCACATGTTGAAATTATACCCATCCAATCTGCGCATTTGGAGCAGCGTATGTACATAGGATCCATGTCGGCTCTACTACCCGCCCAATCACATATGGACCTCTAATAGCTATCAACGGCTGCTGATAACGTCTCAATTCCACTCCATATAGGCTGTTTTACTCTTGATGAATATGTACGACGCATGTGAGGATCTTTCAGCGAAGTTCTGTTCAGAACATACCGGCAGAATCCAATATGTTGCAAGGGGATTTGGTGGAGTGCATTTCCACAAGTCAAAACATGAGTTATACCCTCAATGAATGCAACGACAATCAGTTCTTCCGAGGCATGGGGATAGGGCAGTGACGCATATTCTAAGCCTCGTAAGTAAATTTACCGTAAGGCTATGTTGCCTATGTAGCATGATTACTACAGATATCGATAATATAAAACAAACGATATCACTCGTTTAATCTGTCCATTGAATGCGTAGAAATGGTGATCTTGTTCTCCTCCGAGAGTAGTCTAGATACTCGCATCAATCGTATGCATGTGTATGTTTGAGCCCTTCTGGACTTCGCCACTTGCAAAGGTCCTCGGCAACTTACAGTCCTCCAGAAGCTTAGCGCTTCAAAGCACCAAATTCGTCAACATACAAGCGACAATCTCATGCCACAAGTACCGCGTGGTAATCGGCGTATTTGTGACTCAAAGAAATCAAATGAGCTGTGAATTGCCGAACGTCCATCACTGGAGTTTCCACTCGCCAAAAGTTGCGCGTTCAATGGAGGGCGTTCACTAAAACATATGTGTATGAGAGATGGACTGAGAGCAGATCTCCCTTTCCCCTTGCATGTATGTATGTAGAGAACTTGTACTACGCAGTGACTAGTAGTAAATGCCATACAAGCTTGTTCTAGACTCCGTGGACTCTGGGAGCATGAATTCAATTTAATCTTTTCAATCCGCAGTTCAAATCACGAGCTCGTCCTTCTTGGGAGATATGTTCTTGAACCCGTTGGGCATGATCAGAGTCCGTGCTGTCAATACGGCCGCTGCGGGAAAAGTGTGAGAGACGAGAGACGGGCGGTAAATTGTCGTAGTTCTACCGTCGTCCACCTTGGAGTTTGGATTCATCCTAACTTGAACGCAGACCATACCGGAAGACCAATTCAACGACACTGTAAAGTATATACTAGGACATTCCATATAACTATGACTTCTGATAGATATATGCACAATTACTACCGTCTTGTATTTTCTGGGAAGGTTTGATGAATGGTTGCGCTATGTGCAGGCTAGAAATTAAACATACATTGTGCTCACTTGGTGACAGGGAACTTGCGATGTAATACACAAGGACCAAGATATGTATGCCCGTATAGCCAGGTGTATCTATCTTCCGGGTTCTATGTAGGTTTTCCATGCGTTTGATTTCAAGAGTCGGCGGTCGAGCTCAAATATGTTCAAGCTTAACGCGTTCGAAAGTCCACATCATTTCAAAACGTGAAGATTGATATCCTCAAGTATATCTTTCTTACGCAAATCTCTGATATTGGCAGGATGGTGACAAAGATGTGATGTTGGCATGTGCTAGTCCCATCTCTCTTTTATTTTAGAGCATGTATTTCTGAATTCACTTACCCAGTAACAGCGGGATAACTGACTGATGCCAGTGTGGAATGAGTCCTATAATCGGAAAAGGTGGCGTAACGAATAACAATAACATGGCCGGGCTGCCATCAAGGAACTTCGTTATATTTGGGCGGAAGATGGGTAGATAGATGGATTAATACCGTAACAGATTTCGCCTGCTCCGTGGACGCTGGGAACTAAATCGACTTAGGCTCAGAAGCACCATCTAATGACCCAAAGAACGCCCGAGTCTCTCGCGCGACGCTCCTTGTACTTTGCGCCACAGTTAGCCTAACAGTTGCGGCGTGGTAAGTAGAGAACTGATCCAAAAACATATATTTGACACCAGCTGTTCATACAACCGGTCCAAGGCAGCTTGGATTAAACAAATACCCATTTCTAGGTTCATCAATGGGACAGCACATAGACATGAGGTGAGAAAGCCCAGGAAATACATCTTACTCTGCCATTCGGAGATCGTGACATTAATTGAACCTCGAGAAACCTTAAATAAAAGTTCTCCCAGTGAAGTCACCACTATCTAGGTCTCCTTGACTAAGACCGCGAAATACGCATGGCACAGAACGGATTTCCATTAGTCCCCAACCATTACCGGTTCTCGTCTAGAACACGCAGTGGCATCGGTGGTATTACCCAATGAATTAATTGGATTATTGGTTTCGGCGACTGGAGGCGGCAGAAGGATGGAGGCGAATAGCCTGATTCGTGAAGTTGCCATACAGAGCAGCTGAGGAGTGTTTTTCACAAGGTTCTGATTGAAGTAGGTCATAGAGCGCGTTGCAAGTCCCGCCCGTGCCCCAGAGTAGCCTTAAGGGCACAACACGCATGTAGCAGGGAAGAAGAATTGTGTGTACACGTCAAAACGGCATACCAATGTTGCAGCTAATAAAGCTCTAGGGAGGATGTGAACGATATCATCAGTAAATGATGACAGTCACACCGCGAAAAAGGGCCGGAGACGGGGTGATGGGTCTCTCGGTCACCGACACTCGGTATAGGAAACTTATTTAGAATGGATACGAAAAAAAGAAGTCGGTAGGGCGGCCAAAGGGGACTGCACGCGCGTTTGAGATGTGTAGCGGGCTGCGGAGATCAAGATCAATCCAAAAATCGTCACCTTCGCTGTCGTTGAGGATATGTTTATCTTGTTCTTCCAAGTTCTCGAGAAGTGTAATATCGATGACCGCAGCAGAGAAAACTCCAGACAGTTCGTGGATAGGCTTGGGATCCCACAAGCCAACTTGGCCCACCAGCAGGGGGAAAAAGAAGCTGGAAAAAAGAAGTGACATTTTTCTTCCCAGATAAAAACGCGGGCGCCATTTGGATGAGGATAAGACGTCGGCTGCCCCAAATCAGAAATCGCATGGCGGTGGGGAATGGTGGGGAATGAGCAAGCTGCGAGAGACCATCGATGTGAGAGTCAGGAGGCAATAGATCTAAATTCGAGCACGGATGCAACACGCCCAGTAAATTTCGATGGTGTCGGAGTTGAATAGAGATTTTGTAAATTGAAAACTTCTTCGAATGACACCAATCTTTGTATGAGGAACAGAAATAAATACGGTCAGTCTTTGGAGCGTTTTTGCCGTACCGTAGAGATAGTCAAAATTCCGAGTAAATTGCGGTATCAAGAGTTGAGCAATTGCAGGATAAATCCCTCAGCAATTTTCGGAACCTTTCTCCACAGGAGGTCCCCCAAAGCTGTCATGAAAGAGTAGTAAGTTCGACAGGGTAAAATATAGTCACGGAAACCTTTGTCCACGCATGTCTTCCTCGCGGGTCATTGATAGGTATCACAAGGACGACAAGAGAAGAGAGAAAGACAAGAAAATCAGGACCGGGCTGGTAGAAAAGGGGTCTTGGTGGTGGAACTGGAAAGAGTTCAAGTTGAGGGCGAAACGCGACGCGTCACAAGCATTTGCGTGATGTCACGTGGCATGACGGCGAGCACTGGAAAAACTTTTCCGCTCAACGCTCGTTATTGAACTTCAAAATCCCAGCTCTCTCAGTCGTTTCCTTGTAAATCAACTTTGCCATAATGCTGAAGCACTCACGAAAGCGTCAGAAGACATCAAAAAATGAGGAAGTCGCGCTTCCTGTATCGAAAAAAGCCGCTCGACTAGAACAGTTGTTGGACGAGGAGAGCAAAGACGATGAGGAACGAAGGCTTGAGAGTATGCTGTTTGGCGTCAAGTACATTCCAAGAGAGAAGGGGAAAGGGAAGATGGAGAGTGGGACTGACGATGAGGAGGATGACGAAGAAGACAGCGACACAGAAGGAGGACGAGGGATGCAACATCTATTGGATCGGGACGTTCGTAATTCTGCGTTATTTCTTCTCCATTATTTTCTGACACGTTTTTGAAATAAATTCAGTTGTTCTTCGTAGACGATGGTCCCACACCCAACCAAGCAATTAAATTGGCTGACTCAAGTTCTTCTGGCTCGGATTCTGAATCAAATTCCAACTCGGACGACGACTCTGAATCCGATTCGCAAGCCTCTTCGTCGAGCTCTTCAAAAAGGAGCGCGAAACAAAAATCATTTCCAAAAACTTTGACTTCATCCCGTTCAAAACCTCCTGCATGGACCGATCCGTCCGACGTACAGCCTTCCGCAAAAGTTTCTCTTCTTTCCGGACCCACGCGCCTACGAAAGCTAAGACAAGCCATCGAGGAGGACGAGATCACAGGTCGCGAATACGAGACGCGACTGCGCGAACAGTTCAAACGTATCAACCCAGAACCTGCTTGGGCGCGAAAATCTCGCAAAAAGGCTAAAGAAAATAGCGACGACGAAGGGGTTGTCGGGGAGGGACAAGGCGTTGGAAGTTTATTGGCATCGACAAGCGGGATTCTCGCCGAAGCTAAGAAGAAGGGTCGCAAAAATATCGTTATACCTCAAGGAACGCTAGCTATCGAACGCGTTCGTGACGCAAATCAGTCCGTTCAAGGATCTGGGAGTGGGGAGGTCAAAGTATTGGCTTTCCATCCCAAACCTGCAGTTCCTGTTCTTGCCGTGGCTACAGCCGATCGACGTGTTAGGTTATTTAACGTAAGTTCCATCCCTCTCAATTTCTTGTCCTTTTTCTTTGTCCGACAATTACTGACTATTGATGTTCGTATGTTAGATTGACGGCCATCTATCACCTCTACTGACCACACTACATGCACCCTCTCTCCCTCTTGTCACCAGCACGAGCGTCCTCTTCCACCCTAGTGGAAACAGCATGCTTCTTTCTGGTCCTCGCCCTTTCTTCTACACCTACGATCTACAAACAGGCACTAGCACTCTTCACCGACGCGGTCTCTGGGGTACGGGCTTCGACGACTCCACCACCCTCTCATCCTCCAATACCAACAACGTCAAGAGGCGACGAAAAGCTGCTGGCGCTACCTCAGGTGGTGGTGGCAAAGGCGGCGGCGGGAACAACGAGAACATCCTACACACGGCGTTTTCACCCTCCACAGGTTCAATACTTGCCGTCGCTGGTCGCGGTGGAAATGTCCACCTCGTCGACTGGAAGAGCGGCGCAGGCCAAGTTATTGGGTCTTTAAAATGCGCTTCGAGTGGAGGCGGTGGTGGTGGAGGCGTTCAGGGCCTGTGGTGGGTGCCTTCGTCGTCTACGGACGGCGTACTAGGTGGCGAGGCAGGTACTGGGAACGATGAGAAGCACCTGGCGGTAATGACGGGAGATGCGGAGGTTTACATTTGGGATGTTGCGCAAAGACGGTGTGTGAAGCGGTGGAAGGATGAAGGTGGTTACAGGACTGCTGCTAGAGTTTTGGCGGGAGGTGGGGGTGCTAATGGTTATATGGCAATAGGGTCAGTAATTTTTTCCCTGTTCCTGTAAGTCATCGGTGATTGACTTTTTTCCCCTCCTTTTCTAGCTCGAGCAGTGGTTTCGTCAACGTATATGGCTCTGACTCCTTCGCTGTTGCACGGCATTCTGAGACCGACAGCACTTTCTCGTCGTCCGGCACAGATAAGCCCAAGTTGGCGAAAGCCCTTGGTCATTTGACGACCCCGATCTCGACACTGCAGTTCAACCACGACGCGCAGATTCTCGCTATGGCGAGCAAAGAGAAAAAAGATGCCATGCGTTTGGTATGTCTTCATCTCTTTATTATTCGTTCATTATTAACTCCTCTTTTTTTAGGTCCATCTTCCGTCCCTGACGGCCTTTGGAAATTGGCCAACCTCAAGCACACCTCTGGGTCATGTCACCGCGGTCGATTTCTCTGCGCGCAGCGAATATGTCGCGATCGGAAACACGCGCGGAAAGGTCCTATTGTATCATTTGAAAGACTTCGGAGCTGGAGGCGCGAATGGGTTCTAAGTTGCGTCTCTATGAATCGTTTCTAATGATATTGTTTTACCACTTTCTCATCGCGAGGCAACGAAGGCTTTGAGATCTAACCTCATGGGCCAGTTGTGCCGCGCCCATCTAATTATGAAGCGCAGATATGGCAATTCCATTTCTTATTTTGTGAACTGACGCGTGTGAGATGCTATTTCAGCTTTTGTTACTGCACCGCAACTGTTTCAAAGCGCCAACTACCACACTGAAGCTCCAGTACCCAGCCCTATTCTTGTTGATGTCTGAACTTTAAAGGATACGCATGCAATGCTCGTGGAAGTTTGTTCGTAACCTTCCACGTACTCCGTAGGCCAGCCCTTCATATTCGTCCGCAGCCACAACTCAAACTCTCCTAGCCCATGGTTTCCTCACCAACGCGATACATACTGGATACCGCCCACCTTCATTTCTCGATATATATCAACTCGTTCCCTTTCCGTTGCTCAGACGAAAACAGCCGCAGAGCATTTACTGCTCTAGCATTTCGCTGAGCCAGTCAGTAATAGCGAGGTGGTACCCCTCTGATGCCATCGTGTTTGTTTTTAGCAAATACTCTGATCACCTATATTTGCCTGCTTGCAGAGCTTTTGACATGACTCATTTCACACTCGCAGCAAGACAACTTTTAGTGTTCTACTATCTTTCTAACCCCTTCAACATACACGTTCAGTATCCAAAATCAATTGTTCGGCATGCCAAACGAATCTTCCGATGACCCTGTCCTCCCCCAAGAACTCGTCAACACCATCATCGATCTTCTTTGCAAAGATCGAATATATTTACGTCAATGCGCATTGGTGGCAAAATCATGGACAAGACCTTGCCAGCAATACCTGTTTAGACATATACACATCAATTTTCACTGGTACGTCTTCTAATCTTATATTCGATATATTGAGTCAATAAATGTATATGCAGCAAGAGAACGGAGTATTCTGAAATGCGACTGGATTTCCTCCTGCAAATGCTCTCGCGACGCCCATATCTCCCAACATATATCCAGAATCTTACTCTAGGTCCATTTTCAGGCGACGCTGAACTTTGAAGGACATAGGAACGACGACCTCGTCAAGACACTGGCAGCTGTTCTCGATAAACTGACTTCGTTGAAGACCCTAAACCTGAAGTTAGGACCATGGCACGAATTGTCTCCAAGCCTGAAGTTGGTAATACTGGCGTCGGTCGCATTACCTTCATTAGACCGCCTTACCATGGAACGGACAGTCATTACTGCGGAGGAATTGCGCTTCTTCTTGATGAATGGACTCGGAAATATATCCACACTTAACCTGGGCCACGACGTCAGCCTTTCGAGTCTCCCTCCCAGCTTACCGATCGGAGATCTTGTACCACAAACGCCATCCACCTTTTTCGCCATGCTCAAGATATCTTCATACCCAATGCTGCATTTCTTCAGCGAATGGTTTAGTGACTTCAGAATGTCAACCCTTCCTTTGAAAACCCTCGATCTCGGTTTCTCCATTACAACATCCGGTATGGAAGTGGAAATACAATCCTTGATTAATCTTGTTGCGAAATCCCTCGTCAGACTGGTGATTTCCATTCCGTATAGTACTTACTTCTTCAGAACACATAAGTCAAATCTCGCCTTTACTATGAAGATGAACCGACTCTATATTTTAGGCAAGGAATCTTCGCTCGTATTGGCGCTGCGCCATCTCCACCAAATACACATCAGACAACTCGAACTGTGTTCTAACCCAATTCGATGCTGTGGATGTTATCCCTCTTTTCTGCCGGTACAATGCCCCTCCTAAAGGTCATCAAATTGGACCTCTGGTACTACAGCCGCAGTCGTGGAGGTCATACCGACTATGTGAATGATGAAACATACGGCCCAGGTTCCGACATATCTTCGATCAATTGGCAGCATTGGAGAGCATTTGATGACCTTTTGTCGCGTCCCCAATACAGAAATATTGAAGAAGTGCGTATCTTGCTTAGGGTAAATTGTCCCAATGCCACACAGACAGTCGAGATGAAAGGTATATTGCCTCAGCATTTGCGATGGAATATGCCCAATTTACGGAGCAAAGTTAAAGTCGTCTGTTAGTCTTGCTAGGTTTCTTAAGTAATTTCTTAGTAACGGAAGAATATATTTTTATCCACTGCAACTTTTGACGTCCATCGAATGAGCGCCCAAACAGGTCCCCGATATTGAACTGAAATGTAGCAGTTCAACTGTGCACACGATAGGTAATGGAACACTATTTGCAATTCCCAGTAGTGCACAGCATTATTGTAACCTCAAGTCTCCCATTACCAAATTACCAATCGAGTGTTCGAGTGCTCCTAAAATACAGCACACAGGAAGAATAAAACACAGGTTGAGCTGTGCCATCTAATGCATTGTAACCAGATGAATGTGAGTAGTGTAGATATAAAATCATTGGGACAAGAAGAAAGGATGGATGAAGAGAAAGAAAAAAATATGTACCATGATATATGGATATGTGAAGCAAATTGAGGGTATAACCCATTTCATATCCATGTTGAGATCTTCGCGCGACCGTTTGTTATTCGTCAACTCATTCCCCAATTTATAGGCTAGCACGCACCCCTAGCGTCCGAGATGCACACCCTAATCCGCCTTCAGCTTACCCGCAACATCTCCCAACCTCTGTCCGACTTTGACCTTCTGGCCAGCATGTACCGTGAACTCGAAGTCGCTCGGCGCCTCAAAGACAAGGACAATCGTGCTGCCGAGCCGGAAGCCACCCATTTCTTCTGCGGGGGCGAGAGGCTGACCGCGCAGGATGGGCGACGCGGCTGCATATGTCGCTTCGGTGTATGTGCCAGCTGGGGGTGGTCGGCCGTGGGTGTTCGTGCGAAGTTCCTGTAGAAGAATAGAATTGATTCACAGTTAATGCCAGCTCTTATGATGAATGGGGGAAGATGGACTTACGGTGTCGAAGTTGACTACAATACTGCCAACGTTGGTAGCACCAACGGGAACCATACTGAAGAATCCGTGTTTCCAGCGTCCAAGAAGTGCAATGCGCTCGTTCAGCACGAACAAGTTCTCCAAGCGTTTAGCCATGTAAGGAGACACAGAAAAGAGCTCGCCTGTTAAGGGTGAAAAATATTACTTAGGACAGCACACCTGGAAATAATTAGGAATTTGCCGTACCAACGAAATGTCTACGCTTTTCCACGACCCACGCCGTTGGGCTGTGGTACCGATGATAATCACCCGGTGCCAAATAGATAACGGAGAAGAACAGAGCATTGCCCGGGCGTACGTGCTCGGCCGATGTAACACTGCGTCGAAGGTCCAGTGCCGGCTTCACACCCATTTGCAACGCCACAGAGGCATCATGCACCAAAGCCGCTTCCAAGTTATCCGCGCTCACAGAGGCATCAGTTTCAGCTCCATATTTATGAGGAATGTGTTCGTCCGACGTGGGAGTAGTAGGGGCAGTAGAGAGGGTGACAGAGGAAGAGGATGTAGAAGAGGCTGAGGATGAAGAAGTCGGGGTCTGGCTTCCTGACGTCGACGGAGATGATGGTCCGCCAATGAGCTGTTCCAAGCTGTACTCGATGCCGTTGACGATCGCGAATTCGTGGTGGTCCACGACCAACATCTCGCGATTGTGTGTTACAATCGTGGCGGCTGACCCGGGTCGCTCAACACCTAGCAGTGCGTCGAGTGAATATGTGATGCCTTTGACTTGTTCCACGCGAGATCCTGCAACTTGGCCGAAATGTAGCATTCTGCCATCTGCTGGACTTACCTGAAAACCCATAACTCGTTCAGAAAATATTGTAATTAGACGAGGAAAGCCTCAGCATACCAGAATGGCCTGATCCACAGGCCGCACACCAGCTTTCAATTTCCGATAGAAAAATGCTCCAAGACTAGGGTATTCCCGTAGATCGTGTTCCACTTCGTCCAGGTTGCAGCCGAAAGCAAATGCATACATCCGGAAGCCGTAGGGTCTGAACCAGACAGGTAACTCGAACGAGTTGACGTATCCCCATATCCGTGACATGTTCCGAAGTGGTAGTGCGCCGATGACATGCACCTGTAAGATCAATGAACATGAGAAACGAACAAGATTCAAGGGTAGCTGTGTGTATTTACTGACATGCCAAGGTCCCTTCAGTTTAACGACCTCTAAACCGTCCTCATTCAGTTCAACCTCTTGCCGTGCCCGCCTGACCTTTTTCCGATACTGGATAGCCACCAGAAGCAAAGCACCGACCGCCAGAGGCAAGGGATACCATTTCGTTGGTGTCTCCGTCCAAGCTGTCACAATCCGACCTATAAGGCCACCAAATCTTCAGTGCCACACGACGGGATGACGACGGTCAGCCAAACGTACGATAGAATGGTACCCCACCCCCCGGAATGCCACCCGGCGAGTTGCCTGCAGCACCCTCTGCCGCCCCACCCTTCGTCGATGTCGAATATGCCCTCCGCAGGCCCTGATTCTTCACCGTCTTGAGCAGCGCCGAGGTCTTGTTCGTGCTGTGCACCCAACACCTGGCAAAGGTGGTCGAGGCGGAGCCGCAAGATGCATTGATGACGCGCGACACCGCATACAGTGGTTTCTTACCCTTTGTAAGGATAGTTTTTCTAGAGAAGAGCATGAGAAGTCGTTAGTCTTGAGCGAGCATGCAGTCGTGGGGCGAAAAGAGAGTGGCGGGGTAAGAAGGTGAGATGAAGGGAGTAACGCACGAGCTTTTCGGCCCTGAACTCTGCAAGGAGCGTCCTATCACGCGAACAAGCATTTTCATCAAATTTTGGCCCCCTCGGCTTGCTTACTGGCAAAGCCGTGCAAGTTCACAAAGGAGTGTAGCTAATCAATGCGATATTTCAGGATGGCCCTCTCAAAATAACCCTTGCTCCAACCTTGCTTGAAAATACTGCTGCTGGAACAAAGTTGTACATACAGTGCAGGCCAATGCCGAGAAATAAGATCAAGTACTTAGTTGGAGTAAGAAATACAACAGATGGTTTGCTAGATAGAATGGCGGTAGAGTACATACATGCAGAGTACAATAGCTTGTCCAAGATAAAGGTCCATAACCTTGTCCGCGGTTATATATGTCGGCAAATTGACTGTGAGAACCAACGTCAGTGAAGGGGAGCAGGCAACATGTGAAAAAGAGTGAAGTCATCAAGATTACCAAATGCTCGCACCAATGGCGAGCATGGAGGGTGCTTGTGAGGAGCGATTCTCTGGAATCTACAGAGAGAGCTGGAAGATGGACTCGAAGGCGATCTGGGGGCAAAAATGTATGTAAAGTTGAGAAATTTGGTATAAATTCGATCTTGCGAGTCGCAAGCGATAAGGCCTTGGCCCCTCGGACAATTCAAATCCTAGGCAAGGATGAAGGAGGTAATGCAGGATAACGAGGCAGATGCCAGCGAGGAATGGGCAGCGCTGCAGCCGTAAACCCCAGAGGTTGTGGGAACATGCCACGATAGAGGCGACATATACCGCCAACGCAGGCTCGAATGGGGGTATGGGGAGGAGGCAATCGCGCCTAAGGCGAAGTGGACTGTAGAGGTCGTACGAGCACACCGCAGGTCAGCATGCAGGTGGAAACTTAAGGTCGAACGGGATGCGGCTGACTGTACGACAGAGTCGTAACATGCCGGACCTGAAGTCGTACGATCATGAATGCCGCTCGTGATGTTGACAAAAAGTCGGATGTCGAGATCGAGTTGAAATGGAGGAACGGAGGGCTGCACACCCAAATGTAGTAGAGGATAAGCAGTCAGGTCTACAAGGTGGCGCGAGAGAGGTAGGTGCAACGGATAACTTGGAAACGGCAGATCCGTGAGGTATACGGATGATTGGGCATCGGCATCTATGAAAGCAGCAAATTCACTGCAGGAGGAGTCATTCCCATCCGCGTCGACGGCCGCGTGAACGACCCCTCTGCGCCGGTGCAGAAACAACCACAGCCAGAGGGACAAATGGGTACCGTCACCTCGAATGACTTCGAGCACGAGATATGGGTTACATGAGAGCATGTTAAACACGTCCGCGAAAGGCCTAAATTTGTCAAAAAGAAATTCAATAAGCATTCGTTTGCTAGACAGAAGAAAGGACGTGCCTCTAACAGGTAGTCGACAGATAGTACAGGCCGGCATAGCACAGAATGTATTGCATTGCGGACAAACGAGGGCTTTTTCTTGTAGGATCGTCCTGCAGTCGGATCTTGTGCAGACCCGATGCAAACCTAGAACGCATGATTAAAATATAGTTTACTTTCATAGATATTGTAGTACAGAAAGATGAGACGTACCAATACGATGTACTTCAGGCTTGGGATCAGCGAGAGCATTGGGTTGATTTACTGCCTTGAGGAGTTCAAGGCGTTTGGTGTACATCTGCCACCGGAAAAGCAGCTCGCAATACGAATAAACGTGCCTTCTGAACTGCATGATTAAACCCGGATCGAACAGTGGCCGCGTCCTAAGACAGAAAAATTCCATTAGCCGTAGTGTATGAGGCTAAATAAAAAAAGACATACATCTCCTCGCAGGCTGATGGCTCGAAGATGACGACTTTATGGTCATGCGTGAACGCAGTCGAATCCGCAAACCTCAACGAGGGCATCTTATGACCCGCCGATGAGAAGGACGATGAGAGCACTTTCCCATGTTCCATAGGTGTAGCTTCATTCCACGATTTCGACTCATGCGTTTGTATCCACGAATTCTTCCTGTTCCGCTTACGCCGTGGGCCCGATGCACCAGGCGAGTCGAGATGTGACATCGTCAATTTGTCTGCAGACCTCGACATGTCTGTGCCCGTGGCTGTCGTTGCAGCAGGCGTCTCGCCGGGGGTCGTCAGCCCGTCTTTGAATGTATCCTGCATACCGCTCATGAATTGTCGCATGGAATTGGTATTGAATAGGCTTGACCAGGACCCCCGTGATGAATTTGAGGAAGACAATGAAGCGGCCGCGTGTAAGGGCACGACGGGTGATGGAAGCCGTGGCCAGATGGGAGAAACGGGGCCATGGTGCGCGAGGGTCTTTGTGAGGCTAAAATAATCATTTCCCATTCGAGAAGGAACTGGGGGGATGGGTGTCTTGATTTCTTTTTTGCGGAGTGTAGGTTGGGGGATAATGGTTGCATGTTCTGTTTGAAGGATGAGCATGGAGATCATGGCAAGCATTTGAACGTCCTTTTCTTTGGCGATGTCATTGTATCTAAAGATTGATTAGGCCAATTACTTCAAAAATGAACTCGAGGCACGTACAGGCGTGTTATAATCTGTGCCGCCAACACATCCGACGTGAATGATGATTCTCCGCGCTTCTTGGTGTCAGGTTCCGGATCCTTAAACAGCGACCGTAAAGTTTTGAAAATACGTTCATGATCATACCGCCCATGTTTCTTCGCCGCCTCCGCATTCCGCTCGCACACCTCAGCCAGCGAATCTGCCATGAACACATAATCATCCACAACTTTCTTATCCGCGCCCGCGATATTCCTGGTACTCGTAACGAATATCATACTCCTTCGCGCCTGTAGCATAGCATAGTTCTTCCGTACGACCGCAGAATGCTTCGAGTCAGAGTCGCGACGTACATTCTGCTGTGGAACGGTGAGAAGGTTGGTCATTGCACGCAAAATGTCCAAGCCGGCCTCAGGTTGGTTGGGGTCGATGGGGCGTACGATGCGGTCCGTGGCTGCAAGGCCTAGTCGACGAACGGCATCGGATACAAGGGCAGGTGATTGGAAGTAGCTTGGTAGTTGACTTTGAGATGGAGGCGGGGGTGCTGGAATGGGCGGTTCTTCGACTGGAGTTGGTAGAGGTGGTTCGGGGATCACAGGAGATGGTTCTTCTTGAGATTTGGATTCGGCGTCGATTGTATCGCGAAGGATGTTTCGCACTAATCTGTGAGGCGCGCGGAAGAAACATATGAGCTCTCCTGTAAATTGATTGTCAATGCTCATGCTGCTTCCAGAATACACAAACACTGACCATTGGGTCCAAAGGCTCCTTGAGATGTCCTAGGCTCGGCCAAATTCTTATGATTGCGCAACAGCGAGACCGTAGCTCCCCCTTCCTGCTTTCTTGACTGTTCGTCATCATCGTCTTCCGAAGACGAGTCAGAGTCCATTATCTCATTTTGGTCCTGATTTTCGTGCGCAAACAACAAAAACCGTAGACATGCCTCTAAACAAGGCCGTCTCTGCTCTCGGATACGGCGGAGGTGCTTCAGGATAAATGCGCGGGTTCGCATGGGTATAAGTGGGTTTCGCTCAAGTTCGACTGTGGGTGTTCCATGAGGATATAGAGCTTGGGGGTAGTCGCGAGGAAAGTTGAATGTAATGCGCATGAAGACGGAAGATGTCTCGCCCCATGGGCCATGCAAGCCAAGGGTACAGGTTCGCTTTTTCGAAAGATCGTGCTAAGAAATAATTAGCAAACATTTGCTATCATGAAACTGAAAAAGATACACACCCTTTCGAGATTAATTTTATGATTACTAGCAGACAACTTTGTCAAGACACTCGTTATTCTAGAAAATGGCCATTAGCAATGATCTTCAAGCGTGCGCGAAATAGTACTCACTCGTCCTGCAATGACTGATTGCTGTCGCCTTCCTGCGCCGCTTCCGACGTCCGCCCCAAACTCGAACTACTATGTCTTGTGCTCCCAATATCACTCAAACTACGGCCCAGAGCAGAAGGCGGTCTCGAACCTGACTCGAACCGCGACGGAGTCCCACTATCCCCATGGCTTCCATCGCCCGAGCTACTCTCTCTCTTATTTCCCACTTTGACACTGGCCAGCCACGCCAGCTGGTCCACCTGCACGATGCTCTTCACCCCCAGCCCACCTTTGCTCATCGTCCCACCTGTAGAGCGCACCGCCGACGCCGACGGTCGCTTCTTGGTTGTCGTCGTTGGCGTTAGGTCTCGGACAAAGGAGAGCGTTTCCGGGTAGTGAGAACGGGCTTCTACTTGTGCAGATAGCATCGACCGCGGTACTGGTGCTCTGACTTCCGCGAAGATGCTACGGGCACCGATTGGTGCCGAGAGTGCTGGTACACTTTCGTTTCCTTCTTCGGGCTCTGGGGCGTTTCGGAAGGTGTCATGGAACTCGAGTTCTGTTCGAGGAATTTTTGAACGGCCGCGTACCACTTCTGGGACGTGGCCAATTTTCTGTAGTACATTTAGCAAACAAGAAAAATTGGATATTTTCGTTCGTAAGTACCTGCATGACTTCTGGACTTATCGGCCAAAAACGAAGTGTTCGATCTTTGGACCATGTTATCAGCTGGAAGTCGTCTAGAAAAGCCCAATTTAGTCTAATGCCTGCGATAGAATATCATACATTGCGCACCATGGTTGCCTTTCCGCCACACAAACTCCTTTACCACATCCAAATGCCCTTCAAACGTCTCTACAAGGCTCGGAGGGTTTCCCTTGGCGTACATCTCGAGTGTCGTTTCCCCTCTCTGCGGCAAGCTCAGGATGCCTTCCCCAAACGGCAAATTCCTCGCGCGCCAAACGGGATATGTCGTTCGAATGCACGACATCGGCTCCGGGGTGCATTGGTCGTTCGTGGCGCTTATGTCCCATATCTTGATGGATTTGTCGAGGGAGCAAGTCACAATTTCGTTCCGGCTGGAGTGCGACCAATCAATTCCGTAGATTTTTGACGAATGAGCGGGGATTCGGGTTATGGGAAGGGAACCTTTCTATAAAGAAATTCGTAAGTCGAGAATTGTTTGCACGAGTTGCAGCCAATGTACCCGGCGATCCCAGATCAACACCTGGTTTAGATGTGAAGAGGCCAATAGATTCGCATCTTGCCGATTCCACTTTACTTGGGTGCCGCCAGCTAACATGAGTTAAAGATAAGGAGTGAGTCAAAGTCTGAGCAAGAATATTTCAAGTTGTCATTACCGTTGAAGGCAGACAGCCCAAATATTGGTTTCTCTGGCGTCCGCAGATCCCAGGCCCATACCCAAGAATCAATTCCTGTGCTGGCGACGATATCGCATTCGGAGGTATGCCAATTTATATCTGTAATGGCGCGATAATGGGATTTGAGGATGTGCTGGATCGAAGTCTTCCCTCCGAGTAAAAGGTTCCATATCAAGCTTTGCAAAAATGTTTGTAAGATATTGACGTATTTTGAGAAGATACATACAGCTTTTCACTCGAAGTGGAGACGATGTATTGAGCATGGCTCGTGTGTGGATTCCACTGAACATCCGCGACATCCCACGTCCCTCCTTGAGGTAAGAACCGAGGGATACTATACGGCGATTCGAGATCGATGATAAACAATCCCCTTCGTCTAAGCAATATTTAGTGGGTTGGTTTGAATGGTACAGATGATATAACGTACGCAGCAAGCACGATGTCGCGCGACGTAGGGCTTATGCTCATCTACATTTGACCTGTCAACGAAAACTCTTCCATGTAATTCACCGACACGCACATTGCCTACCGCGTCCCCAACAAGATCCTTCACATTGATCTCCCAACTCGAGCGAAGGCTCTTTCCCTCGTCAGGCACCACAGGAGGGTTTCCCAACGAAACCTTGCTGATATCAGGGCTTTCTTCGTACTCGACGCGTGGTTTGCGGGCCCTTTGGTAGCCTTCAGGTAGCGAAGGTGGGAAGGACGGTCGGCGCGGTTTCAGAAGACGTGGCACACTGCCCATCCATTCTGGCGAAAGTGGGCTCTTTTCGTCAGAATTTCGCGCACGGCGTTTCGACGATTCCGGAACTGACGGCGTCCATGACGGTCTTCGAGCACTCAGGCTCCCCTCTGCAGGATATCTGCTGCTTGATGCAAGATCTTTTGATTGCGATGGAGAGGACGAGCGCAGACTTGACATCAATAAACCAAGTTGGCGTGGTCGAAGACGCGGTAGCCCAGTGTTTAGCCCGCCAGATGGAATTTGTACCGCATCTTATCTTATCTCACAACATGTTTCCCACTCGAACATAAACTCAGCCTGCGCTCACACAGACCGCCCGACGCGTTCTTAGAACTACCACCATGTTGCTGAAGTCGATCTGCACAAGTTTGATAGGTTGGGCCACACTAGGGAGCGCCCAACAGCACATCCTTGGTATGTGGTTCGAATTTTGATAACATAAACAGTGAACTCAAAGCGAGTTCGTAGGACACACGCAGTCGTACGATGAGGGATTGTTCACACCAGTGGAGGATCTCTCTATCCTGTCGACGTCAGAATTCACGACACTAGCTCACCCCGCATTTCCCCGGTACAATGTTCGAATGAAAAAGTCGACGGACTTTTGTGATACCACCGTCAAGTACGTGCCTGTTTAGACCTTACCATTTCGAATGATTCGGCGTGGGACACAGGAAGGAGTGGTCGAAATTTTGATACTGCACGGTCATCCGGACGGGAACTTCCACAGGGCAGATTCTTTTTCTAAAGATATTCTATCACCTCAAAAATGCGGGTAGCCGAATCGCTCGAAATGGCCTAGTAAATGCAAAGATAGATACTGACTACCATTCAAATTGGCTAGCTCCTACACAGGTTACATAGATATTGAAGCTCGCCACCTCTTCTTTTACTTCTTCGAGAGTAGGAGCGACCCCGACAAGGACGATGTGATTTTCTGGACCAACGGCGGCCCAGGATGTTCCTCCTCACTAGGTCTCTTCATGGAGCTCGGCCCATGCAGAATCCTAGATGAAAATGGCACCAAATTCCACCCCGAATCCTGGAATTCCAACGCGAATGTCTTCTTCGTCGACCAGCCCATCGGGGTTGGCTTCTCCTACGCGGAATACGGCGAGTTCGTCAGCACCACGGAGGAGGCGGCGAAGGATATTGCGGCTTTTGTCGCTATCTTCTTTGAGAATTTCAGCAAGTTCAAGGGACGCGCGTTCCATATGGCAGGCGAGTCGTATGGCGGACGGTATATTCCTGTGTTTGCTGCGGAGGTGTATGATCAGAACGCGGTTTTGGTGGAGCAGGGCTTGACGCCTATCAACCTCACTTCTGTGATGATTGGTGTGTATTCCTTCCTTGAATTATTCTCTACCTTTGTGTATCGGGCTGAACATTGAAATTATAGGAAATGGAATCACCGATTTTTACACGATGGCATCGTCGTACTATGATATTGCATGCACACCAGCCTCTCTTGAACCCATTCTCAACATTGGAACCTGCATGCGTATGAAGCAGGCAGTATGTTATTTTTATCTCAATAACTCACCAACTAGCTTACTTTTTTATTTCTTAGATTCCAAGGTGCCAGAAAATGCTGAAAGAATCCTGTGTTGATATCTTTGATGCCATGTCATGTAATGCTGCAGCCCTCTTCTGCGATAGCGAAATCTCAACTCCATTCTTCTACTCTGGTAACTTATTGGTCTCATTGTATTATTGTATGAAAGCGTGCTCACAATCAAGTCTAGGTAAAAATCCATACGATATCAGCCGCGACTGTGACGGCAACATCGAGGATACACTCTGCTACCCAGTGACCAAGTAAGCTTCCTTCACTCGAGCCCACAGAATTTACTAAATTAACCCACATGCCCACAGGCACATTGCCGCTTACCTCGACCGCCCCGCCGTGCGTGCCCAACTCGGCGTCGCCCCGCACTTCACCGCAAACTTCTCTTCATGCAGCAACGAAGTTGGCATTGCCTTCCGCCTCGCCATGGACGAGTTCAACCCGACCTACCACTACGTCGCAGCGCTCCTTGAGCGCGGCGTGCGCGCACTCATCTACGTGGGGAAGAACGACTGGATCTGCAACCATGTCGGGAACGAGGCGTGGACGAGGGAGCTTGAGTGGAGTGGCGGGGAGGAGTTTAGGAGCACGTCTCTTAAGGGTTGGAGTATAGACGGAGAGAAGAAAGGAGAGACGAGGAGTGCGAAGGGGTTAACATTCTTGACAATTGAGGGTGCTGGACATATGGTGAGAGTTTGAGGTTTTGTACTTCGATGGAAAGGAGTACTAACGGTTTTTGCAGGTGCCATATGATAAGCCGAAAGAATCCCTGGAGATGGTAAATAGGTGGTTACACGGGACACCTTTCTGAACGCCTAATACTTCAACACGACCAGATTTTAAACAATGTATGATATCTACTGTAGATGTTAAGGACTTTGCAATGTATCAAGACGATCAAGAAGTCAAATTCAAGTGGTTTGGCATTTCCAATCGGCCAGCGCCCCGTGCAGCGGTCACTCCAAAAGGGCGATGTCTTCACTTGCCACCGGAAGACATAATACCTGTTGAACACGATGAAGAAGACGAGCGTAGACTCGACACTAAGAACCAAGTTGACGGTCCGCCAGGACGGAAATATAAGTGCCGCATCTTATCTTATCACATAACAAACCGTAAGATAACTCCATGACCATGTGCTTCGCGACGCGTTCTCTGCATCTGAACTACCATGTTATGGAAGTCGATCTGTGCAAGCTTGATAGGTTGGACAGCGCTGGGGAGCGCCCAACAGCACATTCTCGGTACGTGGTTCGAAATACTGTAGAGTACTTTGGATAGGATGAGCGCGGGCTAATACACAAATGTGTTTAGGACATGCCACGCAGGCATACGACGAGGGCCTGTTCACGCCAGCGGAGGACCTCTCTATCTTGTCCACGACGAAATTCACGATGCTCGCGCACCCTGCATTTCCGCGGTATAGTGTTCGAATGAAAAAGACGACAGACTTTTGTGATACCACTGTCAAGTATGGTTACCTCCACTTCATAAACGCGAAGACGGATAAGTAATAGGAATGATGACATCTGACTGACCAGCTCGTACACTGGGTACATCGATATCGAAGCTCGCCACCTCTTTTTCTACTTCTTCGAGAGCAGAAACGACCCCGACAAGGACGACGTGATTTTCTGGACAAACGGCGGTTCGTTTATCCACATACCTCTCACCTCTCCCTCTAACGCGTTCTCACCCAACCTCTAAATCTAAACAGGCCCAGGAGGCTCCTCCGCTCTCGGCCTCTTCATGGAGCTCGGGCCCTGCAGAATCCTCGACGCCACCGGCCCCAAATTCCACCCCGAGTCCTGGACCTCCAACGCCAACGTCTTCTTCGTCGACCAGCCTGTCGGGGTCGGCTTCTCCTACGCCGAATACGGGGAGTTCGTTAGCACCACGGAGGAGGCGGCCAAGGATATCGCGGCCTTTGTCGCCATCTTCTTCGAGAACTTCAGCAAGTTCAAGGGTCGCGCGTTCCATATGGCGGGGGAGTCGTATGGGGGGCGGTATATCCCAGTGTTCGCTGCAGAGGTGTATGATCAGAATAAGGTTTTGGTGGAAAAGGGGTTGACGCCTGTTAACCTTACTTCGGTGATGATTGGTGTGTATTTGTATTCTTTCTTCTCCATCTTTCGGGGATTCCGCTTAATATTAGTGAAACTACAGGAAATGGACTGACTGACTTCTACACGATGGCGTCGTCTTACTACGACATTGCATGCACCCCCGCGTCTCTTGCGCCTGTCCTCAATATTGGAACTTGCACGCGTATGAAACAAGCAGTATGTTGGGTTATCTCACTACTACCTCAGCAACTAGCTCTCAAATTAGTTTCAACTTTCCTATTCCTTCAGGTTCCAAGGTGTGCGAAAATGTTGAAAGAATCCTGCGTGGATATCTTCGATGCCATGTCGTGCAGGGCCGCAGCCGCCTTCTGCGGAGACGAAATTCAAATGCCGGTCATTGACTCTGGTAAGTAGAGTAACTTAGTCGGACCATATTCCTGTATCACAGGTACTGAGATGTTGATCTAGGTATCAATCCCTACGACATCAGCCGCGCCTGCAATGGAAGCATCGAGGAGACGCTTTGCTACCCAGAAACCAAGTACGCAACATTCAACCTGACACGCGCGCCTCTGGCCTCATTTAGCGCCGCCAATATAATTAATTTCAACTTCATCTTATTTACTTTACCCTACAGACACATCGCCGCATACCTCGACCGCCCCGCCGTGCGCGCCCAACTCGGCGTCTCCCCACACATCATCGCCAACTTCTCCGCATCCAGCCGCGAAGTCCACGCCGCCTTCGCCCTCGCCATGGACGAGTACCGCCCGACCTACCACTACGTCGCGGCGCTCCTCGAGCGGGGGGTGCGCGCGCTCATCTATGTCGGCAAGAACGACTGGGTGTGCAACCACGTTGGGAACGAGGCGTGGACGAGGGAGTTGGAGTGGAGTGGTGGGGAGGAGTTTAGGGGGGCGCCGTTGAGGGGGTGGAGTATGGATGGGGAGAAGAAGGGCGAGACGAGGAGTGCGAGGGGGTTGACGTTTTTGACGATTGAGGGTGCGGGGCATATGGTGAGTTTCAGCTTTTGTATTTTTGTGGAAAGGAGTGCTAACGGCTTTTGTAGGTGCCATATGATAAGCCGAAAGAATCATTGGAAATAGTCAATAGATGGTTAACAGGGACTCCCTTCTGAACGCCTAAAGTCTCTGCGCTTCAGCGGTGATGCTTCCACATCGAACATTACTTTCTACATATTTCCGATGATGTACAGTATCTAGGCTTCGACAATTCTTAAACGTATCAAGAGAAGTCAACCAACGCCGCCTCGAATAACCTCAACATGGAACCGTTATGGTTGGTATTCAAAGTATAAATACCTGGGGTAATAGAGCCATCCAATCCTGATACAGGGCTAATATCAGCACGTTCTTTGATTTGCACGTTTGACAAGTGTCTCAGTAGCCTTGGGCTAAGTTGGAAGAAAGGGAAATTTGGTAATGTAATGTCATTGAGGGTTTTTTGAGAGCATCGCTCATATTCCACGTATTGCTGGTACATGCATGGTTGTACATTTTAGCACGAGCGGAAACTAGCATCACGCAATCCAACAAGTGTTTGATTACCGTACTTACAATTCACATCGACAGGCAGATTAACTGCCCGTGCGTCTTAGTACTTAGACTACTTGTAGCACGTTACAGCCGTTTCGGAAAACCTTGAGAATTTCTCAAATCAAAATTGTGACGCGGCATGAATTCCCGTTTAGGCAATTTGGGCTTCCTCCCTCTTTTCTCGTCTCTTTGAAGGCCGACTAGCTACTGAAACCCAAAAAAGATTTGTATAATAGTATCTACGACATAATGACTGATATAAAGAGGAGATAATGAGCATATATGCGCTACTTTCTACAAAGCTACAACAAAAACTTGGCGTTGAGTGCAGATTTCGAGGATTCACGATTGCGATAGTGCCGTGACTGAACGTACGGGTGCAAAATGGTTCGGAAGATGGTCTATAGCACTTAGAAACTCACCTTAGATACCCCAACAAATCATCTATGGCTCGAAGCCGTGTCATTAGTCCATCCTGTTGCCACGGTGCGAACATGGCCATCATTGCCTGTATAATTGTGAGTTGCTTGCGCTGTTTTGCTTCATTTATCACTGTCATGCGTCGTAGGGTATGTATTCGGGATTGAAGTCAGGGTAGGGGAGAATGATGATCGCCACTCGTGGATTGAGTCTTGATGCTTGAGATCTGAGCTTGAGCCTGGACTATGCTCATGAGAGTTTCAACAAGAAAGTAGTCTTGAAGAACACACCTTCAACTGTCCCAACTCTCATCCGTTCTCTTGCTATTGAACGCTGCCATCGTTGTTGTTCAATGGCCATCATATGCATTAGGGGCATCGTCATCGAGGGCGTGGCCGTTGTCAGCGTCGAGCACATGGAATTGTCGGGGTATACAGATCACAAGGTCAGCTTGCCTTGAGCTGAAAGCCATGATATGGTGGGGATCGTCGTCTGGCATGATGCCAATAGGCTGGTTGTCGTTGGACAAACAAATTTGCCTAATTGGGACAACACGGATTTTACGCGCGTCGGATTTTCAAAATTCTCAAGGTTTTCCGAAACGGCTGTAAATCAATAGATTCAAAAAAGTGTTTGACGCACGGCCCAAAGCGGCCCGCCGATCGTTGATGGGCGCCTATTTTTGCCTCGTGGTTTGGCACTGGCAATCAGTCAGCCGTCCAGCGGCCACTCCAAACGACAGGCAGCGCATGGAGGGGGGCTGTCCGTCATCGACTCGGCGAACTAATAGCTTAAGCTTCTGATATCCAGCTTCATCATCATCAATCGAAGCTATGACAAGAATAAGCTGAGGATACATACATAGTAGGGAAAGTGATAAAGGTCATCTTCGTCTGTGTCATCGGTGAGAGAACGCCGGCAGAAGGACCATTCGCGCTTACCTGGTTCCATTTATTTTGGGATGCGTATCATTCGAAGGATATTAATGTTAAAGAATGAATGAAAGGGCCTCAAATTTGAATTGAGGGGGGGACGTCAACTAACGCCGCTCAAGGGCGGTACCGCGGGCTCTCGAGGATGAATTATGCATGCCTAGGACAGTAAATGAAGTCGGAGGCACCCGACCTATTCATTTGTATTCAATTGATGCTAAGGCAGACCCAAGCCTGTTTTAATCTGATCTATTTGAATTCGGTGATAACCATTACTTAAAGCACATCTGCTCACTACTGCGATCAGAAGTGATTCTGATATACAGTCTAAGTATTCCGCATACCCTTCCCCCGAGCTACAGCTCGGGACTGTCAGGCGTGGATATCACGTCTTTGCTCGAGTCTATCTTCGGCGCGATTGATGCACGGAGGAAGACCTTCCCCAGACGGCATGTAAGGACGCGCGCACACCTCTAAAAAGGCCCGCCGAGCCATCTAAGCATCTTTGCCGGTTAAGAAAGAAAACAAAAAAAAGAGGCCCTCGTTCGATTGATAATTGTACCTATGGAGGCGTTTCGTGAGGTTTAGTAAGTGCGCGTTGATGGTCGTTAGCCAGCGGCATCCTGGGTGCAAAAGCAGGAGAAGGGGCGGGGGGCCGTGGCGCCTGTGAAGGCGATCCTGATTTCCCTGAGCGTACGCCATATTGAGCGTGGTAGCCTCCGAAGGAGTGCTTGTTTTAGAAATGTGTACTTATATGGCGAGAATCCAGGGTGCCACAAGCGCATCGCGTGGGTTACAGGTCTTCGGCTTCGCAGTCAGTGCTCGCTTGGTGCTCCTGAGTCAAGAACTTAAGAAGGCAGTGTGGGATTGCCATACCGTAAATCCAGTCGGTAAACCGGGGTGGAAAACGACCGCAAAAGCGCATGAAATTCAGGGAAAGCGGGTAGAGTCTGAGAGCACGGTCGGCGTCGTCGGGTGGTGGGGTGGATGGTAGTGACGAAGACGGGAAGTGGGAAAAGGGAAAGGGAGGACAACGCGATTAGAGATCAGGTCTGTGATTATTGAATTGATGCTGAGCCAGATTTTCCAGGTGGATATTGGGACCCCGGGATATACTGGTAGATCCCTATTGAAATTCGAAGATTTTTTTGGTGAAATAAATCGCGTTTTCGATGGCGAAGTTGCAGGAGAAAGGGCGAAAGACGCTACCGTCCTCAATTACTGGAGGGTGAGCGCGGCCGCGCGCGTCGACAAACTCCGGGCATAAATGATCCAAATTCGGTTGGCTCCAAAATTACAGCATTCAAGAAGTTCCGGGGTCCTCGTACATTGATACCTGATTTCCTTTCTAATTTCTGCCTGATCTCTGCCATACTTACCACATCCTCCTTCTCATCTACCGACTCTCCGACGCCGCAACTGCTGTCTTGCCACCGCCTACACACCGCGCTGCGCGTCGAGACATCCACGCGCAAGGGCATTAGCCGAAAGGAAATCATAATCTCCCCGGAGACAACTACTATCTAGGTCGCTCCGGGCCCCACCCACCATCCTTGTTGTCCGACACCTTGGGAGAGACCAGGAGACCCGTATCGCGCTTTTCATTACTTCGTCTGGCACCTCCCCCAAACTCTTATCGCTATGGGCACATGCATGTCTGCCCCCTCGAATATCGAGGTGACAGAGGAGGAGAAGATGATGAACAGGGAGGTCGAGAAACAACTAAAAGAGGTGAGTGAACCCAGCCCGCGATTTGGGGACGCGCAAAAGGCCCAATCTGACTGACTTCGTTTGTAGGCAAAGGCTAAGATGGCGTCGCAGGTCAAGGTGGGCAGAGACGTTATCGTAGTGTGTGTTGTGGGTGGGTCCATGACGTATGATGATTGTAGGTCCTCCTATTAGGATCGGGTGATTCAGGCAAGTCAACTGTGCTGAAGGTAAGCAAACGCATCGTGTCAAGAGGCGTCAAGTGCTAATTGAGGAGCCCAGCAAATGCGCCTCATCCACAAAATCCCGTTCTCCCCATCTGAGATCGAGCACTACCGTCAGCTGGTGTTCGACAATCTCACGCGGGGGCTGCGGTATGTCCTGGACGCTATGGAGGATATGGAGCTGGAGGTCCTGGAGGAGAACAAACAGTATCTGGAGCTGATTGACGGTGTGCGGGATCTGCGAGATGGGGAGCCCTTCCCTACCGAATACCATGCGCCCCTGAAGCTGCTTTGGGAGGACCCGAATGTGCAAAAGGCGTACGAGAGAGGCAACGAAGCGGCTCTACCAGAAAAGTGAGGAACCTTGCCCTTTTGCTCGTCTATTGAACGCTCTAATATTTTCTCTCTCTCTCTCTGTAGTCTAACATACTTTTACGCCGATCTCGACCGGCTATTCGACGAGACCTATGAACCTTCAGAACAAGACATTGTGCATTGTCGGGCGCGGACAATTGGCATCACAGAGACGACATTCCATCTGCGGGACCATGAGATGATGATGGTGGATGTGGGCGGGCAGAAGAGCGAGCGGAGAAAGTGGATCCATTGCTTCCAGGACGTGACAAGTATCCTGTTCTTGGTAAGTCTGAGCGGGTATGATCAATGTCTAGTGGAAGACAAGGATGCAGTGAGTATTTTCGCTCTTTCCATCTCACGGCCGATTGATCAATCTTGCTTTCATTTAGAACCAAATGCAAGATGCGATGACGATATGGGATTCAATATGCCACTCGCAATGGTTCAAGCAGACGTCAATCGTGAGTTCTCTCTATTCAATGGCACTCAATAGCTGACCTGGCCCACCAGATTTTGTTCCTTAACAAGGAAGATCTGTTCGACAAGAAAGTCCAAACGTCTGATATCAAGAACTTCTTCCCCGTGCGTGATCTTCTTTAGGTTGCGCACCTCATGCTCCGCACAGAGCTTAACCTTCCCATGCCCGCTCCCTCCTCACAGGACTATGATGGGCCCCCGGGCGATTGCAAGGCAGGTCGGGAGTACTTCAAACGCCGGTTTGGCAGGCTGGCGGCGAAAGCTGGGCGGTCGAAAGAGCGAGAAATCTATATCCAGTGAGTGTGCCATATGCCCACTGCGCCCATCCGGCGCCACGTCGTCTATAATTTTCCGTTATGCTCGGTGGTGGCGGTTTTACTGACCAACTTGTCTTGGTTCGCGCTCTCGTATCAACTCACTGTCCCTCTGTGGCTTCCCTTCCTGAACTCTCGGGATACCTTCTTCAATTCCGCGCGCGCAGTGTGACGACGGCGACGGATACAGCGATGCTGCGGGTCGTAATGGCTGCTGTTGAAGGTGGGTTGCTCCCTGCTCTATCTGGCAAGAACATCTGGATCTCATTTCCTGCCCGCCCTCTTTGTTTGGCTTTTTTTCTCTCAGAGTGAGTCCCTTTCTATTCTTTGCAATACCCCTCCCCCTTTATTTGGAATCCTGGGATCTCCTCTTTGGGCTCGCCATCTTTTTGAACCCTTTCAATTATAAACCATTCAATCGTACGCTCATCGTCTTTCTTTTTGATATCCTTTTCTATATAGCATTGCCCTGCGTTCGAATCTAGAAAGGGCGGCAATGATTTAGCGCCTTTTTGATTTTTATCTGATCTCTGTTTTTCTATCTTTTTTATGTGGGTTCGGCCACTTCGTCTCGTCCTTTCGCAGGCTATATTTATTGCTTCAAACTCGATATACATGCTCATTGTGTTTACATCTAATCATGCATCACTCTCTTATCTGTCTCGGCGAAACAGACTGTTTCCTGTCCGTTATGCTTCCTTCCTTGCTCTCATCTCTTCTCATTTGGCCCTATTTTTAATCTCTGTCTTCTTAATTTCGGATCCTCTATTTTTTCCCTCCCGTTCTGGCTTCTTTTCTCTATGATCACCCGAATGTCTGGCATCGAAAACTCATCTTGATTCTTCTCTCTTTTTTTCCCTATGCTCGCTCAAAAACAAAATTGGATTTTACCCTTGCAATGGCATATACAATGGGGCTCCTTACAAATTGGGGGTTATCATTCCGTTTCGCAACTACGCTTCAAAAAATCTGAAACTCCTTTGGTACGCTCCAACCAACCAACGACCCTAAATGCCCCCGTCCCGTCGTTGCTGAAACCAAAATCACGCCTAAATCCAACTTGCGGCGGCTCCCCATCATGAAACCATTCCTACCCCGACCCCGACCGAAACTCTTTTCTGCTTCGGCGCAAAATAGCGCGATCGTAAGCAAGAACGTGAGTGGCTTAGCTTGGTTTGTATTGACTCGGCGGCATGTATCGCTGACACGCGAATGCATCATTTGCCCCTCCCTTCTTCGTTCTCCCATCATTCCCTGGTGCGGATACATACATATGTTCTAGATCCGGACTATCATGCTTTGAAATCCCAACAAGTTGCAAGAAGAAAGAAGTCACCCGTCCCTCCTTCAAGTTCCAATACCCCTCCCCCTCATCCGCTGAGTTCCCGTGTAATGCTGTATCGTTTTAATTCTCGTCCGCTGTTGTGCTGCTGTTTTTATCTTCGGTGAGTGCATCGTACCTTGGTTTGCCGCCCGGTGCTCATCGACCCACTTATAGGATTTTGTTCTTGCCCTTTTTCGATATACCAAGCTAAGTTGTATTTGGACCGACACTCCTCCACCACCATGCTACCCTATTATTACCTATGTATCTACGTATCATTTCTCTGATGGGATGTACTCCACACTGGGTTTTCAGTGCATATGCCGTCGCGACTTCCAAAGTCAATACCTGTCTGTGCTGGTCTGATATGCACATGACGCCGCGGTGTATAGGACAGCTCGATGGGCGCTCTCCAATTTCTACTTGACTGACACCCGTTATCCCTGGAGGAGGGTTCTCATCCGTCCAAAGTCGTGATGCCCCCAAACGGCCATCGCGGCACCGATTTGTATGTTGTTAGATGTTATGTAACTTTTCTCCCAACAATAATCTCAAAATTCTTTTTTTGATGTTCCTTCTTGTTCCAGAACGCGTTTGATGTTGGGCCTGCCTGTCTTGCTTCTTCTATCTGCCATTTTCGTTTTATGGGCCTTGGGCCTTCTGGCGATTGTCGACATCCATCCCCTGGGGCCTTGATTGGCCTATCCTGCGTGGATTTTTCCTGTTCTTGCGACAGATAAGCCTGTGGCATCAACTCTAGCTTCGTTCACCCAGACGTCCATATCTGAATTGGAATCTGAATCCGTGCGCACGGAGGTTACGGAGGTAGTAGTATTCTGAAGGAAACTGACAACGATTGTTCAGCGGGGTAATCCCCAGGTAACGCCTTTAATCGTGGAATATTCCCTTCTAATATTCATTCATATCATTATTTGCAGTCACCAATGATCGGCGTAATATACACACGCCTCTAGGCTCTGTACGGACTCCGGAGCTCTCGTGCGGCGTCTTTTTTTTTGTGTTCTAGCATTACTTTACCCTCTTTTTAAATTGAGGCTTGCAGCCCAGAGGTGAGCCGCGCGCATGTACAACACTGTACAACACCCGCCAAGGATCGTCATCCTCACAGGTCCTACGATTGCCTCTCTATCGGAGTCCACTACTAGTACCACCCTTCTCATGTCCTTCTCCGTCGGTGCGGTATACGATGCATTTACTATATAAGTATCATGTGCATCCGGACGATCAAGGAACGAAATGAATCCCTGGGCCTTGCCCGAATTCCAAATATTTCTCAAAGGATGATCCCAATCATCAGAGATTCTTGAGCTTCAATCATCCTGATCGATCAGAAACTCAAAGTTATAAGTATGTAGATCCTCCGGCCTAGTCTCTGCGATCGTCTATACTAAAGTTTGAGCGCATGCGACGGTATGTCAGTTCTATTAATTGCCTTTGAACAGCTTTATCTACTTATCAACTCTCCTTCATCTTCGTTGCTTACATAGCCAATAAGTTGTCGTTTCGAGAGTCCATCGTGGTTCAATTCGGAGTAAGTACACATGTGCGCGTCTGTCCGGCCTCTGCATAGGATGACGAATGGCATCAATTTTTCATTCGGTCCTCGCGACAGGTTCAGTCTGTGTTCAGTTCAGACTTTTTTGCCATCTTTTTCTCGGTTCAGTTCTCAATTGAAATATTTAGATTGTTCGCCTATGGTCGGGCGCCTCACAATGACGAGCCTATTTCCAGAGCTGGAATCTGATTGCGGCTAATATTTACTGTAGAAAGGCAACGTTATCAGATGACGGTAGACTCCATGCTGGGCAGCTTGTGCTAAGCTAAATGCGAATACACTGCGGAATGCAATTTATCCGTTCTGGCGATACTCCAAGGACATCGGTGCAGACTCTGGTATCTACGAGCATCTAGCTAGGTATGTGGTTTTCCAACAATCACATATAGATTCAAGCTAACTAACTATGGTCCACCCATATCGGCCTGTTGAATTCTGTATCAATTAGACTCTTAACGACTTGATCAGGTTCTGCTATGCTACCGACGGCTTGGAAGATGCTATCTCGATGGGCCATGGCCTTAGGGATTAATAATACTTTATAAAAGAAATGAAGAGCGCTAATCGGAGGCTGAGTTTACTTCATCGATCCCCTTGAAGCCCCGGGGGGGAATTACTGTGGTCACCAGTTGGAAGGTGTACCCACTAACCTAAACGATACTTTAGATGACTCCATCGCATAAGTGAGTGGTGGGCGGTGAGCGCTTGAGCGCTTGAATGCTCAGATAGCGCTCAGAGCCGAAATTAGGCATCAGCTTTGTTCCCAATTTGGGCCTATACGCACCATTTATGGTCTTCTGTTCTGGTTTCTTTTGACTCGGAGCGCCCATCAATTCCGCTCGACTCTGGTGCGCAAACTATCTGCCAGAATCATTACTTAGGACCAGACCATGCTTTGTTTTTTGAGTTGAGTGTTAAGAGTTCACAATATCATTGACAATTAAAGCTACCACAACAAAAAGGGTACGTTTAAAGTCGTTCAGGGTTCTAAAGGCTACAGAAAATGTATAATACAGGTATCGTGCAGAATTGAGTCCATTGGCCATCAAGCAAGCGCCTTACTCGTGAATGGAAAATTACTGGACACGTTGACCAGCTGCCACCATGCTGAGCATAGTCGCCATTTGCTGAATCTGCATCAGATCTACAAAAGGTGTCAGTAAACAGTAATAATCGGAAGGCAGACCAAAATTCGCTCACCAATCTGACCTGTCGCTAATTTATTGCTCAACATATTCAAGATGTCAGCGTTCGTGTTGTTGCCCGGAAGTGGGAGCGCTCCTTCCCCAGAGTGGTTCGTCAGATAACGTGTTTCGCTTACGCGAGGCTGATTAGCCATGGCTAAAAGACGCGAGCAGGCTGGTTAGAATTGGGCACATTTCGAAATGCTCAAGACTACTAACCGGGAAAATAACCCATGACGGCGCCTGGTACCTGATCTGGTGAACAGCCCATGTAGCGAACGGTGTTGCCCGTGATCGTAGAATTCTTGTTGCCAGTATTGCGTTTATTGCTGTTGCGCTCAATGACATTGTTATTGGTGACGGGACCGTAAAAGTCTTGTTCGCCCGTGAATTTTTGCCCTTGACCTCTGACCCCAAGTATAGTGTTGTCGTTGGTAACTGCTTTGTGGAAGGCTTGACGGCCGTTGATCTCTTGCACTGCGAAAGGTTTCGATGCATTGGGATTCATCTTCGTAGTAGATGCAGATGAGGCGGCGCCCGTGGAAGGCAAAGGAGTGTTGGAAGTTGTTCTGTAAGAAAGAAAGTCAAAACGTTAAAAACAAATGAAAATGATGGCCTAGTCCACACACCTCTGTGAGATTAGTAGGGACCCCTCTGTCCCATAGTATTCGACGACGTCACCCGTGATAATGCAATTGTCGTTATCTTCACCTTCTTCGTTGCTGTCTGAAGTGAGTGTATTATTATTGACAACTTCGTCGTAGAATTGCTGGTTTCCGTCGAAGCTTTGAGTAATTTGCCCTGGGGTATAGCTGACATTCGTGGATGAAAATAGTCCATGGAACCTCTGGCTACCTTCGTAGGACTGGGCCGATCCTTCCAAAGAGACTGCCTCTTCCGGATCAGAGGTAGGCTCCGAGTCCGATGGTGCATCTTCCATCGGGGAGGTGTGAGCGTCGTCGGTGTGGGCGGTAGTTTGGTTGACGGATGGCTGGGGTTCCGATTCAGATTGTTGGTCGTTGGTGGTGTCTGCGGCCGGCGCAGGTATGAGAGACAAAATTGGGGACGAAGGAGTGTTTGTCGGTACCGGCAAAGGAGTCGATGGAGTTAAAGGAGTGTCTGTGCTCGCTGGTGAAGCCATCGAAGCAATGTCGGAGTCGGTTGAAGCCGCGCTCGTCGACTTCTTGATCGACTTGGGCTTGACTTTGAACAATTTCGGGAGGAAAGCCATTCCGCTCCGCAGAAAAATGAATAAGAGAAAAGCGATAGAAGAGGGGGAGAAAATGTTGTATGATTCTGCAGCGTACAAGATTGCCGTATTTATGTTCCCACTAAGTGTCTCGAATTCGCGGTGTCCACCAGCCGTCGGTCTGCGAAATCGAAAAGGAAATTTCCATCATCCTCAGTGAGTATCGCTTTCACGGACAATAGCGTATCCAAGACGTAAGACGCGTATCTGAGGTACAAGGTAGTGAAAGAGACAACAATGGAGAATTGGACAGCTAGCTGTCACCGTCAGAATCCCACGTAAGGTAAGATGAACTTCATGTGCCGTACATGATTGTAGTGTGATAGAATACAACGAAGTCTGATCGTTTCACAAACGAAAACAGAGTCCACAATTGAATACGCAACTTTACCGAGTCACTGTTACCTTGTGGGCGCAAGAAGATCGTTTGAAATCGCCCTGGTATCACAGCATCGCAGAAAAAATTCAGATGAGTCTGGAGTCTTCATGGCACGGCACGAAGTTGGTCCGAGGCAGGGATGGAATTTAAATTGTTGCCTGGTAAAACAACAGAAACTAATGGAGAATGTACACCCCGAGACGAGCAAGATCCGGGATCCTCCTGGCGGGTGAGGGCTTTCTCTATCATCGACACCATATACGGAACGACATGTCGGTGCGGACTGCGAATTTGATGGGAAGCTACACACATGCTGGAATTATCCCACCTTGAGTCGAAACATAGGTCGAATATAGCGAAGAGGCTATAAAACCTCAAAAACTTTTATTGAAAGTACATCCTGTAGCGATAAACCTCCGATTACTTTTGTTCGTAGCGTCTTTTGTCTAAGTTCATTTACGGTAATTGCCGCTGTTTACCATTTCCGGAATGTTATTGCATCCGGAGGAAATGCATCCGAGATGGTGCAAAGCGTACGCACATTGACCGAGCAAGTTGAAGCATATGTCCATTTGATCTATTTTACTGTATCGAGAACAAGGGTATACTAGTCGAGAAAGTTAAAGTTGATTACTACAGAATAGTCCGTACCACGTAAATTTCCGTGTAAGCGTCCATGTATGTACTAGAAAACAAAATGATTATTGGAATCGATGTTCTCATTGTTCGAATTATACATGTTCTTGTTCAGAACAGGACGCATGAACTTAGCGTTGCTGAATGTTTGCATAGGGCTCCTCATCCCGAGTTTGGCACCCTTCTTAGATCGTCTTCGACCTGTTGTGTTCTGCTCTTCATCAGGAGCGATGCCATCAGTAGGATAGGAAGGTCCGGGGCCTTTGGATCCGCGACGGATGCCGACGTTATTTGAGTTGTAATTCTTGTTATTGGAGTTGACGACATTCTCGTTCTGTACCTCCCCCCAGAATTCAGTAGCGTAGAAGCCTTGCATTTGAATGCCTTGGAGAAGAGATTCGTCCGACTCGCTGTCAAAGAACGTGTTGTAGTCCGGCTGCGCTTCTGACTGGAGCATTGCAGATGGCTTTCGGCCGGCGGCGAAGGTGAAGTTGGCATCCCCGCTTCCACGACCGACGTTATTCGATTTGTAATTCTTGTTGTTGCAGTTGTCGATAGTTTTGTTCATCACTTTATCGTGGAAAATAGCGCCATCGAAAGCTTGAACAGGGCAGCCTACGCGAATACCATCGCCGACGTCCTTCATGATGACCCGTGGCTCAGCGCTGGCAGGAGCCTGAGGTGATGCATCCGCGCTGCCAACGCTAGCGTCGGCATCGCTATCTATACAATCATCATGGGTTAACGCAGTGGTGGGACGGAATTTAGCGACTGTGTTAGAGATTAGAATGAGATACGTCGAATAGATGACGACCAAGTAAATACCTAAGGAATGCAGCTTCGTGGGTATTGCAAACTTCACCATGATGTGTATTGAAGAATTAAAACGTGGGGTGTTGGGTTACTAGTTTGAGGCTGTAGAGTACCATACATTTCGCTCTTTTGAAGGTGAACGTTTTTGGAATTTTGCCACGAACGGAATACGATGAAGGAGGCCGCATATCCTATAATTAAGCGTCAGAATGGCAAAATACAATGAGGTTTCTAAGAGCGACAGACTTAACAAGAGCAATAGAGGCGTAGTCAGAAACGACATCGTGATGAACCGCTTACAGTGACAAGGTTGCGCGATACGTTATGACAGCTCCCTCGCGCGCGCATCGCATCATCGCATCGATCGATGGACGGAGTCAGGCGACCATATGGAGGGCGTAGAGAAAATAAAACAATAGAAGAGACTTGTGGAGTCGTGTGTGCTCCTGAAGCTGTGAAGGAGCTGATAGCAACTGCCAACTTGCTGCCAACCTTGTTTGGCGTAAATTTGTCCTTGTGGGAAGACCCCAGTGGTGCAAAAGCCCATCACCCTATTGTTCGAGACTTTGGACGTCCGCGATGTCTGCGCCTATGCAGTATCAATAACAGACGAAAAGAAAGAAACATTCAGGAGTTTCAAGTTGAACTGAAAAAAAATCAGACGTACAAATTATCTTTTCCGTTGAATGGAATGGTGCTTTTGTCGCCCCATCTTGGCCCATCCCAATGAAGTAGTGCCTAAAAAGGAAATAAATTCAAGCGTTTCCCAAAATGACAGATTATTATTAGCAAGCAATGCCCGCGCACGGACCCTGTGCGGTCACTCCGTCGACGACGAGGAGCAGACTCACTGCTCAGAGAATGACAATTTACGGCTCTCTTAAGAGTCAAGACAACTCCTTGAGACATGACCAGCATATCCTTCCTGCTTACACTGCCGCGGTCCTCAGATGGCTTAACAAATCTCATTCCCACTACGTTGGCTGGTGTGGACGATGGGTCGGGTTCTCCTCCTCGCAAAGTTGCTCGGTTGGAGGGCGAGTCTGATTCAGCTTCCGCTTCTAGATCAAAGGCGAAGGCCACCAGCGTTCAGAGGTCGGATGGACCCATTCAGATCCAGATCATAGGCGAATATAGTGAGTCTCTGGTCTATCGGAAAGAGACGATGCAATGACTCTGGCGTGTGCAGAGAGCAAAGCACCTGCTGCGGACAAGTCGCTCGCATTGCTTCGACAATGCATCAGACTCGTCATGTTCGTCAAACCGGAGTTCACCCTCACGGAATCTCTCCCTGCCACCTATGCAGGCGTTTACAATGCGTGTCGTTCCGTGGTCTTGATTTCGAATCAAGGAGAGGATCTATACAACATCCTCAAGATCGAGCTCGAGCAATCCATTTCGAAACTATCAAGGCTTCTGGCGAACGCAGGGGAAGAGGATATCGCTTGGCTTGCGCTGTTTAACAAGGCATTTGCGTGGTTGGAAAAACGCATCGTGAGCATCGCTATTCACCTCCAAAGTTCGCATAGATCTCAACGTCGAATCAGGGACTTCTCACATCACTGTTAACATACCTTGATCAAAGCTATGTGATACAACACAAATGTATTCTGCCGGTTCGGTGAGTCTATGTATGGAACAGAAGCAAGAGAAGAGAACTCAATCAATGACATCAGCGATCTTGCCTATCTTTTCATCAACGAGCAAATCTTCGGGTCCGCCCAAGTCATCGAAAGGTTGCGCAAGGGCGTGAAGACCTGGTTGGACACAGAAAGGCTTACGCGGGCAGTCGATCCCCAGCGTAAAGCCATACCCATTCTGACCGCTCTTATCAACCATCTCATCCGCCACCACCAATACTCTACCTTGGAAGCGCAATACGTCGATCTCACGCAGTCCTTCTACCTCAAGGAATCAGCGGAGAAGGCAGAAGAGCTCAAAGACGACCCCAAAGCGTTCTTCAAACACGCTCGTGCCCGTATTGACGAAGAATCTGCGCGGGTACAGGCTGTACTTCCAATTACTGCCTGGAGTATCGTGGGCACGACCACCGAGAAATCTCTATGGGCAGGCAGGACCCAATGGCTTGCCAGTAAAAGTATGCCAATCTATTTTCCATATCGTGAAGTTAGTGTTCATGTTCATCAGCTTTGGCGAGCTACATGGAAGAAAGAGACTTCGATACATTGGGCAAGATGTATTCCTTATTCTCTCGCGTCGATGCGACCAAAGCACTTCTTGACGCATTTAGTGCCTACATCCGGGTATGCCACTTCCTGAATTCTCCGATGAACACCACTGAACGTATCCGCAGACAACGGTTGCAGGCATCGTAAGCGACGCAGCGCGAGACGACGACATGGTCCAGCGCCTGCTCGACTTCAAAGAACTGGCCGACCAGACGGTCTCCAAGTCCTTCCTCACCGAGAAAATTGGCCCTGCTCCTCTCACATCAGCAGCCTCTCAAAGTTCTACGGCGTCCACCAGCGAACTGCCCCAAATGCAACCCGACCAAGTCTTCCTGTACGCTATCACCGACGCCTTCACCATGGGCTTCAAATCGCGCCGCTCCAAGCCCGCTGAGATGATCGCCAAATACGTGGATAAGGCGATGCGCAAGGGCCAAGGCAAGGCGTCGGACGCCGAGTTCCAGGCGTTGTTGGACAAGGTGCTGGCGCTGTACCGCTTCACGGACGATAAAGACGTCTTCAGGACGTTCTACCATCGTAGCTTGGCCAAGAGGCTCCTCTTGGAGCGGAGCGCGTCGGATGACTTTGAGAAGGCGATGTTGAAGAAGTTGAAAGAACGTATGTGTGCTCGCGCTATCTATTGGCCTTGTGGAATGGCGGTTGATTGAATGTTTTGTGTGCAGAGTATGATCCTGAATTTGGGATGGGCGAGGAGATGTTCAAGGACCTGGCGCTTTCGCGCGAGTCGATGCAGGATTACCACTCGAAGCTCCCCGAAGACAGCCCTGGACGTAAACTCAACGCGATGGTGCTTCAGCGCAGCGCCTGGCCATTCGCGGCTCAGAAAAACACAGTCGATTTGCCGCCTAACGTACGTGCCTCTCCCTCCTCCTCTACCCTACCCTACCCTATTGACTCGGTAACCCTGTAGATGCAAGACGAGATCACCAAATACACCGAATTCTACAAGGCAGCTCATTCGGGCCATGTATTGGACTGGAACCATAACCTCGGCACGGCGACGCTCAAGGCGCGCTTCAAAGCTGGGGTGAAGGAACTCTCTGTTAGCTTGTATCAGGCGATTGTGCTGCTTCTCTTCAACGATGCGGATGAGATTCCGTTTGTGGATATCAAAGAGCAGACTGGGATGGGTGGGTGTTGTGTTTCTTGTCATTGATGGTTTCTTTTTTGGCTTATTTGATTCTTGTTGGTATTCAGATGATGCCGAGCTGAGGAGGACCCTGCAGAGTCTGGCGTGCGGGAAGAAGAAAGTGCTCAAGAAGATCCCTCCAGGAAAAGAGGTCAACGAAGCTGACATCTTCAGGTTCAACCCGGACTTTGACGACCCGCACGCCAAGGTCCACATCAACTCGATCCAGGTCAAGGTTACGGTGCGTCTAACCCCCCCCTCTTCCCGCAGTAGCGAGTTCGACTGACTTCCCATCTACGTTCTTTTTCCATCTACGTTCTCTTTCTCTCAGCCGGAAGAATCCAAACGCACGAACGCCTCGATCGAGGACGACCGGAAGCACTACCTCGACGCCGCGATCGTGCGCATCATGAAGGCGCGCAAGGAGATGACGTACGAGCAGCTCAAGGCCGCGACGATCGATGCGGTGAAGGGGCATTTCGTGCCGCTGGTCGAGACGATCAAGAGACGGATCGACTCGTTGGTGGAGACGGAGTATTTGGAGAGGAGTGAGGTGGATAGGGGTGTTTATAGGTATGTTGCTTGAGTGGGAGTGAGTGGTGGTTTTGGTGGTAGTTTGGAGGCTTGGGTGGTCGTTTGGAGGCTTGGGTGGTCGTTTGGAGGCTTGGGTGGTAGTTTGGAGGATTGAGTGGTAGTTTGGAGTCTATGTTTAATGGTGGGACCTTGGATGTGGGGTGTGTGAGGAGGGAGGGTGGGTGGGTGGGAATGAGGGATGAGGAATGAGGAATGTGTATTGGATTTTGGATTTTGTGTTTTGGATTTTGTGTTTTGCTTTCCTATGTAGAGTACATTCACACTACACTACACACCACTACACTACACTAAATCGCGCCACCCAAGCACCCCCATACACGTCCCACCCGCGCCCAACACTGGTATCGCCAGCGCAAACGAGAACAACAGATCGCGCCGAGAGAGGAGCGGGTAGATGAGGCGCGCGTGCGTTAGGGAGGAGAGGGCGGAGCTGGTTAGGTAGAGGATGCGGAGGGTCCTCCGAGTTTGAGTCCGAGTCCGAGTCCGAGTCTGAGTCCGAGGCTGAGCCTGAGCCTGAGCCTGAGCCTGAGCCTGAGCCTGAGCCTGAGGCGAGGTGGGGTTTGGACTTGGCGGGGGTGAAGATGAAGGGCGGTTGGTTTTGGTGTCGGTCGAGCGCCTAGAGGCGAAGCTAAGATAGATGTGTCGCAGCACAAAGATGAGGAGAGGATATGTAGAACTGCCACACCCACGTCGCGCACGCGTCGTTCAGGGAGATCATCGCGTCGTTCAGGGAGATCATCGCGAGGGAGGGATCCGGGAAGGACGGCCCCGGATGCGAGGCTGAAGGCTAGCGCGTTGGCCAGGCGTCTTCGGGGGTCATGTAGTTGGCTAGACCCAAGTTGCTTGAACTTGAACTTAAACTTGAAGGCTTGAAACTTGAGCTTGAGCTTGAACTTGAACTTGAACTTGAAGGCTTGAACTTGAAGCGCTTGTCTTCGCCTTCCCCCGAGGACGCGCGCGTCGATTTATCATCGTCCCCGACGCGAATGTCGTTTCCCCTAGACCATCCCTGCGAGAGGCGAACCACCAAGAAATAAACAGGGAGCGTCAACGCCATCGTCGCGCCCTGCGTCAGCGAAATTTAAAGCCACACCGTCGGGCATCTCAGCAGCCCACTCTCCCTTCCCTTCTGCCTTCCCTTCCCCTCCCTTCCCCTCCCTCCCCCTCCCCCTTCCCATCCACCTTCCCCTTAATTCCCCTTCCCTTCCCATTGCCCTTCCCCTCCCCCTTCCCCTCCACCTTCCCATTCCCTTCCCTTCCCTTCCCACTCCCACTCCCCCTTCCCCTTCCCCTTCCACCTCCCCTTACCCCTCCACCTATAGACCCCAAGAGCGGAACCAGCACGAACGGCAGGCCCGTGCCCAGCAAATACACCGTGCCCAGCAAATACACAAGGAATCGACCAGGAAGGGGGGTAGGCGCGTCCGAGGCTAAGAGGAGGTGGAGGTCTAAGAGGAGGAGGTCTAAGAGGAGGTGGAGGTCTAAGGGCGTTGGAGGTGGATTGGAGGTGGAGGTGGAGGTGGATGGGGACGGGGACGGGGAGAGGGCGTTGATGGATTCGCCCAGGCCTGCGTGCAGGTGGTCGAGGAAGAGGTATTTATAGCTTATGGCTACTATAGGAGGGTTGGGAATATGATGAGAGGGAGGGTTGGGAATATGATGAGTGGGAGGATTGAGGCCTGGGCCTGAGGCTGCGGGTTAGAGATAATATGGGATTAGAATTTTGGGTGCGATGGCCGATGGGGTGACTGAGCGATACTAGTACGCACTGGAAAGCTTTCTGTGATTTCTCTCGGACATGGTCAGCAAGCCCCAGGGTTGAAAGTAGCTTCAGTAGGTCAAATCAGATGTTAGATCGATTGCGAAATGACCGGCTGGTTTAAATATGAAATTTCCATAGGACCATAGCGCCCTCATTGTGCCCTATCTGCTCGTACAATAGGTGTTTGTAATGTAGATTGGGGAGGGCGCAAAATGTCCGTGCGCATTTTATCTCAATCCGAGTACGTTCAACAGTCAACTGGCTCAGGCTAATGAAAGGCTACAATACTCACCAAAATGTACCAAGCACAGTTTATGGCGTACACATAAGGGATCCTTTGACAGTAGTGTACACTGTATTTGCCATTCTCCAAGCTCTCCCAGCTCTACACGAGCAATATATGGATGGTGTACGCCGATGGGGTCGACGGAAGCGCTAAAGTTGCCAAAGAAACCATTATCACTCCATACGCGTCTGGTGTTCTTGATATTGGCGCAAGAGAAACGGAAAGTGAGCATACTTATTCATGTAGACTCATCACGATACTGAACACAAACTGAACACACATTATTGTACTGACTAAATGAAAGAATTGAAAACAAACTTGTAAAAGATGAGAATAAGGCGAATCGGAAGCGATGGCCCACTAACTCCTTTGATGTGGAATGCTCGTGACCTCATCAGGCTCCTCTGGATCGTGGGAAGGATGTTTGGAACAACAATTGCAATGACCTTGGAGGGGAAATTTTTAAATTTTAAATCAAGTGGAGATCGGTAGAGTCAAGGCTTGAGAGATGCTTACCGCCACAACACGAAACGCACAACATAGACGAAATTACGACCGCAAATAAGCCCACGAACAAGACAATCAGATACACTGCCGTAATTCGTCCCGCATCCAATTTGATCCGAATTAGCAGCATGTCTCTGGAAGAAATGGAAGAACCCAAACGCTTCACTTACATTTACGACTGATAAACGCGCCATGCCCATTTCCGCTTGTGTCGTCCCCAATGGCTCGCGACATTAACAATATAGAGTCCAACCCCCATCTACCATCGACTTTTCCGTGACGTGTAGCACACCCATATGCAGCCATTGACAGCCCGCAAATGAGGATGAAAGCGACTAAGAACGGGGCGATGAGATGGCGCAAATGTCCATTGTAGCGTCGGTGGCGGGCCAGCGAGATTAATATTGTATCCTGGTTATGATTACAATCTTTCGCTGAAGACTCCATTGTAGCTGCCTCGAAACACTCGGAGAGGCTATGCCTTGCACGGGGCTGTTCTGATAGTGAGGAGCCTGTGGTCGACTGGAAAGTCATAGGTGACGAGTCACGATTTCCGGAGGTGAAAAATGGGGATTTGCGAAGTGTTGGAAGTGTTGATGAGTCCTTGAGAGCGAGCAGGAAATTTGACGAATCTAATGGACTCAGAAGCGCTAGGTTATAAACACTTGAGCATTTCCTCTCGTTCACCTCATTGTTGCCAATTAAATTAAAGTACTAGTTTCATCACATGAGGCCAACATGAGATCTGACCTACATCTCTGGGCGTCTAACACTGCAAGCACTGCACGCTGCACTTGTGGCCCTGATCCGTGTGTCATGAAGTCGTGTCAATGGCATTCAGTGAATATGGGACATTCAATTCAGAGCATCAGGTGCTCATGTACGTTTATATAGCGAACATTGTTCTAGAATTCCGGTGATGATCCTTGTGAAGCCGCCCGCACAACAGCTATCAAATACAAAAAGATACGAGCAAAGTTTAGGCAAATAATTATAAATGCGGTAAAAGAGCAGTCCAACGAATAGCATACGTAGCAGAGACTGGCAGGTTGCGCAAGGTGGTTAATAAAGTTACTTTTCTTTTAACTTTTGCCCTGCTAAAGTTAGCGGTGGTAACTTTTTGCAGGGAAAGTCAATTTGTCGCCAGTAAAGTTAGAAAAAGTAAAAGTTATGGACTTAGCCGTGCGGTAACTTAGTGCACTGCCGTTAAAATGGCGCTTCTAACTTGAGCTAGTGCACCTCTGTTCTCTTTCTGTCTCGTGTACTGAAGAGATCTGAAGTAAGTTAGACTCGGAAGAGGTAAGGGTGGAAGGGTGTACTTGGGGCAAGATCACGCCTCCGTCAGACTCAATACAAACCGGGTGTCGAGCTGTGGGAACGTTGAAGAGGAGAGGGAGAGACGTGCGCGATGACCTTTGAAGGGTGCGTGAGCACGTAGTAGATAGCTAACCGGGTGTACGTAGGTTGCTTGAGGCGAGCTCAGAGAGGGAGGAGAGAGAGAATGAGACAGGTAATCAGGGTCATATTGACTGAGTAGCTACCGACAGAATACACCTCTTTTTATACGGAAAAATCAGGAAATTGTCATAGAAATTCACGGACAGAGAAAGAGCATTGGGGGGATGAAAGGAAGGGAATGGAAAGACCCGCGGTAGAACATGGATAAACTAAAGGGGAAGAAGAGGAACACGACGAATTTGAAATATAATTACTGTTTGGGGATTAGCGCCCGTCTCGTTGGCTGGGCGCATCTTATTAGATGCTGTTGGGTTTGTTCTTGAGTAGCGCCAAAAGCATTGTACCGTTGTTCCTGACAAGTCGGGCTTGAGTTCGCTGTGCGGATGTCCATCGAACGGAGGGATTTTCATGCGGCGTTCCATGTCTAGACGGAGTGGGAACTCCACACGAGTCCACAGCACTCATTTGAAATTGGGACCACTGCATTAACAGTGAGCTGGTGCATTGTGGAATATTCGTAAAAAAATACTTTAGGGACAGCCTGCGTGGATGCGCCGCCTCGTATTATGGCTAACTTACATGACTGCTTTCCATTGTAAACACTAGTCCGATGAACAAATTTTATACTACATAAATATCGGTACACTCCTCCCTCTAAGTAGGCTCTACTGTGCAAGAGCTACCATGCCTAAAGCGAAAGAAAGCGCCAAAGTAAAGCGCGAGACTAAAGCTAGGCGAAGTTAACTTTAGCGGCATCTCGGCACTTTGCAGGCAAAGTTAGGTGAAAGCTACGCAAAAAAGTAACTTTATTCACAGCCGTTGCGCAAAGCTATAAACATTTCTGTAAAGACGAATAAGCGCGCTAGGACGTAAATAGGAAAACAAATACGAAAGAATAAGATGGTCCTCAAGAATGCTTGTCGTGTTGGTCTGGACAGATCAGGATGGCGCCGAATTTCCTGAAACATAAGGGTCGGAAGTATAAATACCAGAAGCATTGTAGGGTACGCAATGATAATGAACGAGGCGGTTATCCAAAGGCGTGCTTCTGCAAGTGAAGGAAAGAATAGAGATGATCCCAAGTAATGTATAGCACCAAAAACTATACCCAGGATAGCGGCAACTGCTTTGGCATATGCGTCATGTTTTGTGCTCAATTTGGCGCTGAAGAATATGGGTACACTCGTCGTGCCGAGCAATAGGTAATCTTGGTCTGAAGTTACGAGGCGGAGTCTTGAATTGAATGCGGAAACCACTGTTGGGCGATTAAAACAGAACAACATTAGTTGCATCTATAGCATTTGCGTTTAGAACTTACCAGAATTTGCCAGGGTTTTAATAAAACTTCTAGCGGCATTATGGGATGTGCTGCGAGGTGCCAGATCAACTTGTGGTATGGAAATTTGAGAACCGGAAACAGCTAAAGGCGTGATGCATTGTAAGTACTTCTCAGAAGAAAAGCAGTGAGAACTGAAGTACTCAACAAGAAGAGTTTCGCAGATGAACTGGAAGAGGCAGCTGAATGCTGAGAGGCTTATTCCACCAAAACACATACATAAATCCGCTCAAAACCGCGAAACCAGTAGTTGCAACTTCGAGCGGGGTGATGGCCAGACCTTTGGCGAGTCTTGCCACGAGCTGAACGACAAACCATGCCACCTGAGTTATCGCCAGTCCTTTTGATAGCCCATCTCCTTTGCTTCTGTCCTCAATTTCTTCGGCTGTAATTTCTGGAAATAGAATTTGTTCGTTTTCGCTAAGCTCGTTGAAGCGTTCTGGCGATATGACCCCAAGGCGGACCTTCCCTTCAAACAACATAAATCCACCCATCTGTAGGAAAAACCCATGCGTTACACTCCATTTCTTGTCTGTGCATTTGTGAGTTCATGTTGTGGAATAATAGGGCAGTATAAGTACATCAGCATGCAAAATATTCGAAAAGATTATTACAGTACCTTGATGTACCTTCTTCAGCTGCTGAGCGCCTAACCATTGTTTTGCAGCAAACAGGATAATCGCCTCGGGGGCCACGATCATCCAGATCATCAGCTCAAATCGGATTAATCCCATTTTTATCCATGTAGATTCAGGGGGAGGAATATCCGGGTGTACCGCGACCCAAGTACATGCGAACAGTGTGGCTAGGCACCCCCAAACGATATCCCAGACGGAGCGTTGACTGAATTGAGGCGGAATGGAGCAGCTGTCGTCTCGAGAAAAAATTGGAGGGGGATACGATGACAGGGGAGTGCATTCTACGAGAAAACTGCGATATGCAAGGTACGCCAGAGAATAGAGGACAAACATGCTAACAGTTGCTCTTGGTGAAAGCCGTTGTCGTAGAATTTCATTCTTTTATATTGTACGGATATGCGGCGTGCGCATGATCGGTAATTATGTAGTTAGTAGCTTTGCACCATTAAAGGTTATGTTTTCTCCACGAGTAGGATAATGTCTACTACGGAGTGGTACAGCACTCTCTCCACGCATTCGTTTGCAGAGTCGCTGCTCCCGATCAACGCAGTCTCTGGACTTATTATGGGCTGCTGCTGCTACAGGGTCAGAGGTGACCTAAATTGCGTAGCAACTTTCACACACGCACTTTCCAATGAGGCATGCATGCATTTTGGACCTAGGTTTTTTTTCCGTGCACCTACCGTGCAGGGACATGCGACGTGCCATGCTGATTCCGTGCTGTACCGTGCAAGTACCGTGCCGTGCCGTGCACTGCCGTGCAAGTGCCGGGCAATAGTGTGAGCGTTCGAATCAATACCTATAAGGCTCTGCAAGCATCCAAGATGTCTGAGCTTCCTTAGAGATAGCTCAAATACATTATTAAAGTGATATAAGATTTAATATCGTGCCGAATTATTGTGAATGTTGCACCTCAAGACTTTAGAAATTATCAAGAAATTATTCACAATTTTTGTGAGTTAAGGTTGGTTTTGTATTTAATAAGTTAAGCTATACTCATTTGGATTACATCTTATTATCCGCGAATTGATTTTTCGGCCGCAAAGATGAAGAAACGAACGATACATGCGCCGCTGAAGTCAAATTCCCACGGCTTTCGCTGGGCGCTTAATGTCAAAACCGCTGCACTGCCGAGTACGTCAAGAAAACCTCACTTATTGAGTATAAGGTATAATTTAGACATTATATATAAAGTAACGCATCAAAACATTGAAGCAGAGTTAAATTTGAAGGCCCGTAAAGGGACGTGCAAGTCCCACAACCCATGTTCACAGCATTCAGATCCACTCAATGTATACTGAACTCATTGCGTTCATTTAGAGTCGCTCAAGTAAACGTGTATGCCTTGCGCAAATCTATTCTAATGTGCCTGCGATATGAATCGACGTACGGACTTCGGAGATGAGGTAATTTTCATTGAAGGTGGACATTATCCAGAGTAGGCGCCTAGTCACTTTCCTGGATTCCCCTCAGCACCAAGTGTGGATGTTCTTTTAACATTTACACAGGAAACATGGAGGATTGTAGATACAATCCTCATCCTATAGTATGGTAGGGACAGAGCACTCAATTTGGGCTACATTTATGTCACTTGCTCGTAAGTCGGCACCAGATTCCCACGTGTTCTTAAGCGCCCGACCAAGGTTGTTATTAAATAACGCCTCCAATGTTGCAGAGTGTTTCCGGCAGGCATTCCCTTTGTCGTCGATTATGTAATAGCATGCTGACAATAATGTGGTTCCGCATGCATAATCGGAACCAGTACGTCGCAAGAAACGTTACTATGTACAGAATCGGTTCCCGTTCGGATAATCGTTTTGTGCCAACTGGATGTTTTTAAGCAGGCGAGAAGGCGAAGACAGAGAATCAACCCTGACATGTCTATCCTTAAACTCTCTATGCTACTTGCATATGGACTTCTTCTTTTTGGGGTCGTCCTTGCCTCGCCGACGGCGGAACTATCGCCTATAGACTGTAACACCCCTAATTCGTCTCAATCGCTGGCACTCTCACCCGCAGAAGCTTCTCTCCACGACAAAAGATCAGTATGGAATATCCTTTGGAGCTGCATTACTACCATCGTCGCATGCTGCTGGGTAGCTGTCCATCCTAACATGCTGAGGGAGGACGCATCGCGCTCGCAGGCCACTGCTCATCGCCTTATCCACATGTTCTGGATGATCATTGCTCCAGAATTGATTATCTGCTGGGCCATAAGGCAGTGGGTTGGGGCGAGGAATTTAATGAAGAAATGCATGTACTATATTTATCTCAATGGATACTTTCTAATGATTATTCTTTAGATCCAAAGGAAACTGGATGGACAATGACGCACGGATTCTTCCTTCAAATGGGAGGCTTCGTGGTAGCTATTCAGAAACCGTCCGTACCGCCGTCGAAGAAGTCGGCCATGGTAACCGAAATTCTATCTACTGAGCTCTTCGGCAAATTAGTGGAAAGCGGCTTTGTCGAATTACCAATTATCGACGTAAAAGAAATCAACGATCGCAGCAAGGGCGACGAACTTGCCAAAACAATTGCCATCGCTCAAACGACCTGGTTCCTTGCCCAGTGCCTTACACGCAGAGCACAGGGGTTGGTAACTACTGAATTGGAGCTCGTGACGATCGCATTTGCCGCACTCAACGTGTTCATTTACTATTTTTGGTGGGATAAACCTCTGGACGCGCGCACAACTGTGAAGGTGACACTAGCATCAGAAGATTTTTTGAAGGCTGGCATAGGGAAAGATGGTTCGCACTACTCCTTTTGGTTGTGCCCGAATACTAATTTTGCTATGACTTTATAGGTGAAAAGGCCGTTCCCGCTTCAAGTCAGCCTGGGAATAACAAGGGTCAGTATGCATGCATGGGAAATCACTGTGGCGCAAATGTCATTAACTAGTTGATAGCTTCGTCCACGACTGCAGTTACGCATGCGACAGCTGCAGAAATTTGTGCTGCAATACTGGCCTTTAGTACGTTATCATTATCTTTCCATTCCTTTACCCTGACCAAAAATCATCAGTCGTGACTTTGATAGTGTTGCCTTGGAGGATAGGTGCACATTTATTCCGCCGAGTAAACTCCATGCTATTCAACAGCCCTGAAATTGAGCCTGGGACTCAGAAAATTGACACTTTTTACGCTTTGGCGACCAGCAACTCTGAGCATGCCGCTATCTTATTTTTTGTAGGTGCGGTCGGCGTCTTTTTCGGAGGGATTCATTGTGTTGGCTGGAATTACTTCTTTCCATCTCATGCCGAGGCAATCATCTGGCGAGTCTCTTCCATATCGATTGCTGCAGTCCCGGGAATACTGGCACTCGCCGCTATCGCCCAATACGCCGGAGAACATCCAAAATGGGACAGAGAGATTGAAGCCGTAGCCTTCGCACTGTTTTGTATTGTAGCACTTGGTGCGATCCCTTACTTATTAGCTCGCGTACTTCTTCTAGTCGAGGCCTTCATATCCCTTCGTGACCTCCCCATGGATGCTCTACTAGCAGTTCGCTGGACGAGTTTCCTTCCTCACGTCTAGTCGCAATGATCCCTATGTTTTTGCTTTCATGATATGTATTTATACCTTGATCTTTGAATCACGAATGTATGATGCTCAGCATGTCCTCATTGACTCGAATCCCGGATTTAAACTAAGATAAAGTTCATATTTCTCGTACTTTTCACGCACCCTGTGGGCGTTATCAGGATCTGTGTGTGCTGTGGCGGCAGTTCACAAGGTCTGTCGAACGTCTCCGAGTCGCTTCGAGACTCAAGTATTCAAATTAATATTCAAAGAACATGACTCGCATCATGAGGCCTGTTAGATGCGATAAGTATTCCCCAAGGGCTCTGAGCAGCGTTCGGGAAGACATGAGTTGGGAGACGAACGACAGAAATGAGGTGTTGAAAGCGGATGTCAAATCCGGCCCTTGTGCCCGACAAGCGCCCAGGACGCCGGGGAAGGCATGGTGTTGGGGCAGACGACTGGATGTTAGCGCTTAGCTCTCGATGTCCAGCTTGGCACCTTCGACGTCGGCACTGGTAACGAAAGGAATAGGAAGGTGCATATCACAAGCATATACTACAGAAAAGAAAGAAATCGTGGTACTACAGTGGAAAAATACACCCCGGAATTGGTATCGTCGAGTAATGATACGTTGGTACAAACAATCAGAGCTTGGTACAAGAAGGGTTGAGAAACAGAAAACCAGAACCTCCAGAGCACACAGACACCGCCTCCCGATCCTCATCTCCGTCCCCAAGTCATTGCGACTTGGGCACCACCAACCCAACCGCACTCTTCCTCCTCGCACAATTCGCCTCCGCCCCGCCCCCACTCCCCCTCCCCGCCTCCCCATAAATCGCCCTCCCCTCCTCCTCCGTCCTGTCCCTTACGATATCATAATGGCTCTCCCTCATCATCGCCTCGTCCCGCTCCTTATGCCCGCCCTTCACCATCACCACGCTCCCCCCGCCCTCCTCGAAGCGCCGGAACACCGGCTTGAGCCGCGTCTCCTCGCTCGTGTTGAGGTACAGTCTGATGCGGGCGGGGGCCACACCGGCTTTGCGCAGGTACTTAAGCGCGAGGGCGGCGATGCCTTGGGAGGGCCCGAGGATGAAGCGGTGCCCTGAGGCGATGGCTTTTTGGATGGCGGGGACGTAGTGCGTTTCGAAGTAGGGAGCGTCGGCGTCGAGGGGCCCGGAGATGAAGGCGATTGGGGTGGGGGAGCGTGGGTTGGAGGGGGGAGATGTGGGTGGGGGTGCGATCTTCTCTGGGAGGTCCAGGGATCGTGGGTCTGAAGCTGAAGGTTTCTCGCTCATCGTTGCTGGGTATACAGCGATTGGAGATGAAAGTTGCGATGGATATATCGGGGAAAGAAGTGGACGACCCTGCTCTTGTTGGAGTAGTTGGAATCAGAGCGATCTCCGTGTTAACGTTTACCTCTGAGTGAGGTCGTGGTCGTGGTCGTGGTCGTGGTGGTCTGCAGCAAGTCAGAACTTAAGCTGATCAGGGGCCGCTTGTCCGGCGAACGGGCCGGACCAGCACCAATTGGCAACTTTCTCCTTATTCAACAACTTCTCCGACAGTCCGACTCAACATTGGCTTCCTCATACGACCGCCATGCCAATAGGACCCGAGATCCCACCGCACCTCCTCCGCACCTCCAAGGCCGAGGAAAGCGACGACGACGACGACGAAGACGCCGGTCCGCAGCCAGCTAACATAGGGCCTCAGATACCTGCGCACTTGCTGAATGCCACCACCGTCTCTGTGTCTAAAGGGTCGACGGTGCAGGTCTTCGACGACGACGATGAGGAGGACGAGGATTTTGGCCCGCGTCCGCCTGTTGGGGTGGGTATAGGCCCGTCTGTGCCTCCTCATCTCCAAAAACCCACTCCAACCCCAACCTCAACCTCAACTTCAACTTCGAAGACAAAGACAACGACAAAGACAACGACAACGACGAAACCCCGTACGCAGCCCCGACCCGTCGCCGGTCCCTCCATGCCCCCTCCCTCTTCTACCTCCACCTCGCAGCCGGGAAAGAGAACCATCGGGCCAACCCTGCCCAGCTACGCGTCGACGTACGAGCCGAGTGCGGGGTACGGAGGCGAGGATGAGGACGAGAGTAGCGACGAGGATGTAGGCCCGAAGCCGCTCCCGGCGGGCATGCGGCATGTGGAGGCGGATCCGGTGCGGGAGTTCATGGAGAGGGAGGAGAAGAGGCGGATGTTGGCTGAGGTGGGTTTCTTGGTTTTTTTTTGTTTAGTGGGGTATGGGTATGGGGTATTGATGATTTTGGGGTTGGGTTGTAGGAAGCGGCGAAGCCGAAGACGGCGAAACGCGATGAGTGGATGTTGGTCCCGCCGACGTCGTCGAGTCTCCTCGGGAGTACGTGTTCATCTCCCATTCCCATTTCCTAAAGTCAAAAGTCTTGCCTCACTCACACTGTGGATGGACTCCCTCCGTAGACCTCGACCCCACCAAACTCAAAGCGCGCCAATTCTCGCGCGGGACGCCCTCCGCCGTCACCTCCAAGCACGATACGTCGCTGTGGACCGAGACGCCCGCCGAGCGCCAGCAGCGGCTCGCGGACGAGGTGTCGGGGAGGAAGAGGCGCGTGACGGATGCGCCTGTGGAGGAGGAGCTGGATGAGAAGGCGCGCAAGCGCCGGCGGAAGGAGGAGGAGGAGGCGATTAGGAGGGGGGTGGATGAGCATACTGTGCGTTTCCTTTCTCCGCTTTTCCTCTTCGTTTCTGTTTGACTTCATGATAACCCTCGTGGATAACTCATGCTGATTGTATCTAATTTCTAATTTCTATTCTATAGCGCAAGAAAAGAGGCGCAGCCCTCGTCGACCAACACGCCGACGGCTCGAAGAAACCGGCCGGCGAGTCGGAATCGGTGCCCGGGATCTGGGACCACTCGCGCGATATGGGGCTCGGCGGCAGGCTCATGGACGACGATAAGCGGAACAAGATGCTCAAGGAGGCTAAGGGGCTCGGAGATCGGTTTGGGAGCGGGAAGGGCGGGGGGTTCTTGTAGCTATCTTTGCATTTAGCATAATACATAAAAATTGTTCATAGGAACTTGAAATCTGTGTCGTCGGATGGCTTCCGTTTTCTTTTCTTGTGCTTTTCCGTGTACTTCTATAAGACTGTATTTGTCGTTCGAGTTGATCAAGCAGGACCTGTGTACGGTACTAGCTATCCAACATGGCTCGTGCGTAATATATGTGCATCACGGCGCATACTTGGATCCTCGGAGGTGAAACCCCGAATTTTTCGAACTCCTCTGAATTCCGGAGGGCCAAAGCGTCTTGTTTTCTTGCCTCTATTTTCCTCTTTTCCGCTCCTTGGTCTTCGCCACCACCTCCAATGCGTTCCACGATGCCCTCCATCACCGAGCCCTCCTCACCTCTTCCATTACAACACTTCACCCTCACTGGTCGTCCTTCAGTCGATTACGGCGACGCGTCGCGTCGATCTTGGGTGCCGAACCGCGCTTATCTGGGATGAATCACGACATTGAGTGGCGTATACACGTCAAGTAGGGTTGGGAGAATGGAATGTGTCCCTCCTTTTCCGAGGACTTTGTGTCGGTCTTGGTCTTGGGTAGGAACAAGGCTAGGTTGGCGAGAGCTCGATGAGACGTGGCTGGGGCTTGACTCGAGTTGGGGGGTTCCCTTGTGCGTGGACTGTGGCTGCTTCGGGTGTCGGGTTGAAGTTCTCCTCCGTGGACTATGGTGGGCGCCTTCGGGGATCTGGCTGTCCATTCCTGCTTCCTGCTTCCTTGTGCCACTTCCACGTCTCTGGTGGCGTCCCATTGAATCACTTGGGCTGAAATGGTCGGTCGTCACCGTAAACTTTCCTTGACGCGGGCTGTTGCGGAATTGGGATTGGGATGATCTCGCATCTTGAAGGCTTTTTGGTTCAGGATTTCTGGTTCAGGATTTCTGGGGGATACACCGTTCTGTTATGATTTGGCCCTTTGGCTGCATATATGCGTGTGATATCATGATATCAGGTCCAATGAAGTCTGTCTAGTTTGGGATGTTCGATCTTTGAGTGTTTGGTGTTGGTTTCGAGCGTGTATATGCACTTGATAGCGTCTCCTTGCCTTCTGCTCGCTGGTCACCGTCTGGACACATGCTTTTGTATCGGGATCGGCAGCATCCTCCTTGCGCTGAGTGTCACGGTTTGACTGTGCCTCACGATTGCACCTTGGGACTCGGGATATCTTCTGGCGTTGTCTTTTCTTATTGGTAGAGCGGCCGTCCATTCTTCGAACGGAATCTTGGATAATATGCGATTCCGTTGCAGTTAGAGCGCATATATGCACATGGTTCCAGACCCTCTTGATGCCTACGTTGGGGATAATACTTTCCTGGAGTTGGAAAGCTTAGACTTTTCTGACGATTATTTTGTTCCGACGCTCAGATTTCTTTTTAGATGCATACTGATTGGATTGGATACACTGGGCTTCGACGTTGGACTAAGTCATATTATCTGGCCTGATTTACGGTCACAACATATGTCTCCGTCGGTAATTTCTTCCTATGGCGGATCTCATCTTGCGCAGTGTTCTTCTTGATATTGGGTCCGCTCACGCGACCTCGGAGTGCCAAACAAGTGAAGATATGTTCACCTCCAAGTGGTTCTCTCTTATGGTCCTCGTCGATTCTGGTGCACTTTATTTAAGGATGAGTGGATCTTCTCCGCCTCCGCCTACTTGCGACAAACAAGATGGCCAACCAGTGGTATCCAAAGACAATATATTACAAATATAAGGCTACAGTGAGTGTCCATTCGCATCCACGGAAGAAATCCCAGTGCAGTTTGCAGTCCAATCAAAAAATACAATCGTTCCTAGGCAGTAATCGCTGCTTGCGCTAGTAGACCTGGTACACAAGCTTGAATCTGAGAACCTAGGTCCTGCATGGAAGATTTCAAGCCACATCGGAGGGCGAAGATGGTCTCTGCACGGTGGGAAAAGGGGGCAGAGGTGAGCTCACGTACACAACGCATGAAGAAGAACAGCAGAATTAATACTGACTCCGAATGACGGATTCACTTAATCCTGCAGCTCTCATAGCCCTCTCGAACTTGACTAGGACATCCGTTTCGCCCAGTTCGTCGTCGTCGAGATAAAGCTCCTTCACCTGGCCGTTCATTATAATATTAAAGCAGTGGCGGACCCGGCGTATGGTGCCGTCCTCTGAAAAGATAAAATAAAATCAGCATACTTGACCGGTGCGTTTCCTCACGAAATCGAAACGAATATTTGGCATAGGCTTACCATTTGCAAACAGGATTGGAGGCGTTGTCACGTCGAACGTCGCGGGCCCACTGCCGCAGTAGGTCGTGTTGTCCCCGGTAATCGTGCAGTTCTCGTTGTTGACGCCGTCGTTGTTGCTGTTCGTGAGGAGGGTGTTGTTGGTGTTCACGGAGTCGTGGAACTTCTGGTTCCCTGTGAACTCCTGGAGCGCAGCGGGATCATTGAGGACGAGTTCAGGATCTGTTGGGGCTGATTCCTCTGTCGCGGATAAACTTGACGATTTGGGGGCAGCTGCGAGCGTGTCGATGGAAGTAGCCCATGCCGGCTCGGCTTGGGCAGTAGCGGCGGGAACTTGAAGAACAGTGACTGCGACCGGCGCAGAAATTGAAAGCTTTTTCGCCTTCGACTTGGACTTTAACTTGAAGATCGTAGCGAAAACCATGTTCTTCTAGAACTTGAGAATATGGAAATAAGTATAGAAACTGGGACGGGGGAATAGATGGCACTGGGGAATCCATCCCATCCTCGCTTCGGTGGATTTATAGGCGGACTGACGCTCTGACATCGGTAGATTCGATTCTAGATTTGAGAGTGTCGTAAATTCGGAAGTTGCTCTTGCGAGTGAATCAGGCGAGTCGGAGTCTCACGGTAGGAGAATGTGATCCGGGAATAACAAGGTCGTTTGACAGGCGCCCACAAAGCAACATGGAGGTGACATAAACAATTACTCAAGCGTAGCCCCAAGTTACTAGACGTCAACTTGTCAATTATTTTCGTACGTACGAGTTCTCCGTGTATTAAATGCGTCATATTTGGCGACTTCGTTTCCTCCGCTGCTGTACACGATTGTGGATAAAGCTGTGTGTCCCAATTGTTCACGGCGGGCCCCATGAGGCGAATTAAAACCCTTCATTGATCTTGGGACATACGACTGTCGGTGGAAACGAGATGTAAATTAGATTGTAGTCAACTCGTCGGAAAAAAGTAGGTGTCCGTCTTTTTCGCTGCCAGACATTTAGGAACTTGGTGAAGTGGATGTGGCCTGCCGCCTGAATCGAAATTTCATAAGGGCACCTCTATTGTTACAATTGTTATACAAATTAACGTTTGACATTTAGCCTCTATCTACGTCTACGAGAGACCAAGGCTGGTTAAGGCCTGTAAACACTGATAGACCGTTTGGGTATGTAAAATGGATGTAGAGGCCACAATGGAAAACAAATAAATATGGTTCAATGTTGTTTTGCTGCCGTTATTTTTAGTTCACGTATTATCGACGTCGCGGTCACCTGTCAAGTTCGCGTCGTATCGTTAACTCTGCCTTGTACTTCCATCACCTCTGGCGACCTTATACTCGAGCACTTCACCTCATCCTCTAGACCTCATGAATATGCCTTTATATTCCTGCACAAAGCTGTTGGCCTTTAAATACGGTATTTGCGAACATTTTCGAACAGTCTACACCATACTCAAGCCATCTACCTCACCGCACAATTTCAGACTTGAATTAACATGTCTTTCGTACGCGATCTACCGACGTTTAACATCAGCGAGTCGACGGACAGCAGTGAGTAGTGAAACTGATACCTCGTAGTTCCTATCCATGTCTGACGATGTAGCACAGATGTAATCGCAAGTGGTTCGTGTATCACCACCGACATCTCGATGCCACCTTCATATACCCTTCAAATCGCGCCTGTTGATGCAGATACCGACGATGTTTTAACATCACAGAGGTGCGTCGTCATATTTCTGTCGAAGTTCAGGCATTGATCCATTTCGTTCAGAACAACTTCCAACATCATTGAACAACTTCTTCTGCCCCCGTTGTATACCCCTCTCGACGTATCTACATCTACAGGCACATCTCATGGCATCTTTCCACTATCCTCATTCTCCACTATGAGCATTCCAACTCAAGAGTATGTCTCGATGCACATGTGGGGTAATGACACAGATGGCTATGAATACGATGTCAAACTTGAAGGCCCTCTCGCCTCATGTTATTTCAAATCTCCACTTGGCACATCCTTGAAAGGTCTGTTGTGTGTGCTGTCTCACATGCTCTAAGCTCTTCACCTGACCTTTCTTTTTTTCTGTAGCTGAGGCCAATTTGGAGACTCCATCCTATTGCCAATCCATATCGAACTTGAACTTGGTAGATTTATCAGAAAATGGAGATTGGCTGCCTGATTCTCGCTTTCCTGATGCCCTTTGGGCATTTGCTATTCTTTTGGGTCTTGGCTACTGGTCTCCTTCATTTGAGCTTGATGGTTGGTCTCTTGTTCTTTATACATACTATTCATTTTGCTGATTGTCATAACGTTAATTGCAGAACAACACCATCTTTTGATGGCAAAAGTATTTCATTATCTTATGCATAAAACTTATAATCCTCAATTTACTGGACCAATTCCTGAAACTGTATAAATGTCACTCCTAAGCTTGTACGGTACTTTTTGTTTTCTGATATCAATCAATGTTTTGCATGATGGATTTCTGCTGCTATATCCTTACAAAGAGAAATTGAGTTAGATAATACCAAAAAAAATATCTTCTTACTCTACTGATCCTCGGAGAACATTTCCGCAGTGAAAAGTCATGATTATTCAAATAGTTTGGTATCAATAATACGTGACGGAAATCTTAATCTATAGAGTATTTATCTGCTTCCGAGGATTGAAGATAGGGAGTGGGTGAGCCTAGAAACAGAGAGATATCAGTCATGCAAACAAACACCATATTCTAGAAGACAAACCTCTGTATTGAAGATATATTCTTCAAAGAAGATATCAGTAATCAATAATAGACACAACAAACATAAGAGAACGTACTATCCAGAGGGAGTACAGTCTCATCCGAGAACAAAAGATACAAGTACTTGAGTGTCTCGCTCAAGAAGAATGTCTCCATCTTGTCCATCTTGATGCTCTCGACACTGTCAACATTGAGGAGCGAGGCATAGCCGCCAGTCTCGACGCGACAGTATTTTTGGATGGCTTGGAAGATGTTCCAGCCATATTCGCGGTATTTTTTGTTGCCTGTTAGCCGGTAGGCGATGAACAGCGACTCGATGGTTTCGGGCCTGCGGTGATATGAAAATATTACGAGGATTGTCAAATTTCTCGGAGCAGGCGACATACCGCAGAATATAGCATGCATCATAAGAAGGTTGATCCGGAAAGCTGAGAGGTATCATTAGAATACATGCTTAGGAAACAATCAGGAAAATGCGAATTCAGGACGTACTCGTTATCTTTGATATACCAATCTCTCGTCTGACGTTCGAGCAATTTACCATGCTTCTCGGTCCAGAAATACGCGATCTCCGGCGAAAGGCCCCTACGAAGAAAGAAGTATTAGTAACGCATCCATACTATCCAGCAAGCGGAATTCAAACGTACGTTGCGCTCGAGGTGTAGGTATCCACGCACGTCTCAACAAGTTCCGATCCAAGGAGCCAGTCCTGCTGAGCTGCTTCAGAGAGCTCACTAGGCTTCGGAGGAACTGATACGGGGCCTGTCGCGCCTGTGGTTATCGCGCCTAGCATCAAGGTGCCTCCGAGGAAACAGACGAGGTGGTCTTGCTTGTGCAGATGACGCCATGATCTGGATGGTGTTCATTTCAATTCTTTTGCCTCGGAATGTAGGATTATAATATAGGATAGTGAAGACGAGACGTACATCTTGCCGTCTGTGCGTATTGGGACAAGTTCGGCGGTGTAGGTGTGTCCTTGAATTTGACCTCTCTTGATCATAGCTTTGTGGATGGCGGCCATGGTTTCGGTGTACATCTGGCATACGAAACGACCGAGTCAAAATGATGGCTTCCGAAGGAGAGGGACTTCGAGAACGTACTTCGCGATAGACGTCTTCAGACCGGTTCTATAGAAGAGACATTTTCGGTATTGTGAAAAGGGTAGAGATTCTGGAACATACGGTCTGGAGATACTGTTTTCTAAGCGCGACGTGAATATTGGAGACGATCGAAGACATACAACAACGATTTACTCACAGCAAATATTCATAATACGAATCTCCTCGAGATCCAAGGCGAATTTCGGAGAGCATAAACTCGCCATTTTCTGCACTACACATGCAAATTAGGATGAGCAAGTGGAAGACATAAAATGAAGACGTATATACACACTTCATGTAAATAGGAACCAGAGGACCAGAAAGCCTCCCGTCTTTGATGATTTTCATAACCTATAAAATCACTAGCACCAGCGCCACTTCTTTCATCTTATAAGATACGCACATGTTCAGCTTTCTCCCAATATCCATGATTACCCGTCAAATGGCTCAAATACTTCAACTCCAGCTGCAGCGTCGACGCCTCGGCGGTGCTAACGAGCCCCAGGACGTTGGGATCATCGATGCCCATGCGGTCCATAAGGTTGATCTGAGAGTACGGGAGGCCGGAGGGCGAATCGAACGCTGGGAGGATGCGGTCTGCGAGGTCTATGGCCTTCTCCAGATACATAGGGTCTTCGTTCGATAAGTGGTATGCTGAGAGCAACCCGCCGAGGATCCGGATGGTTGTCTGTACGCAACTGTCAGTTTCAGTTTCGAAAGAGAGGGTGTTAACGCACTTCAAAAGTGTTGTAATCACCGTCTTTATCGAAAGTCATATTGTTGGCAATCCAATCTCTGGCTCTTTTGTATTCGTCCTGTAGGCCCATAATTTGCATCGTGTCAATAGAGTCGACGATGGTGAAGCCTATTCCACCTGATTCTGTCAAATTATAGCCCGTTTGTGTTAGGGGTTTATATTCGTCGCAGCCCATGGCGTCTCTCTCTGGTGAATTCATTCAGAATGACGGTGATATTTATGTGTGTATGGGAGACTAACCGTACGCTCCCCATGCGTACTGAAACCGAACAAAGCAGAATCAGTCAATGCAAGTGTCGCGGCAGATGTAACACACCTTGAAAGCCTCTACGATCTCATCCCGCTTTGCAGTATCCGTCGAAAGATCCCGCTTCGTTGTCGGAGGCGGTATGTTCAAAGGTGATTTGTTAACCACAGAAGACCAGAACTGCACGAAGTTCGTCTAAACAAAGTTGAGTGAAGTTGAGTACTCCTTAAGCGCAGAAACATATCACACGACACACCTGGTACGCATAGATCGACAAAGCCAACACCAAAATCGCGAAGTAAGTCTTCCCGAACGTCGGTGGCGGAGGCAAGTTCTCCTGGGACGACTCGGGCTCCTGTGTTGCTGCAACCTGCGAGACCTTCAACTCCTGAGGAACAGACTCGGCGCCAGCCATAACGTGGTCGTCGCGGTCCAAGTTCAAGCTGATATCGCTGACGTGGGTGACACGTCGTCCACGATTAAGTAGGGGCCTGCGCCAAGGTCACACGAGCGCGACGATTGCTTGTGAGCGACATTGAGAACGGAGAAATGATCTTCACCTCCGTCAATTCGCTTGTGGCGTCACATGGACGCCCTTGATTGGCCCTTGACAATAATCGAGGCGAAGGTGGTTTTTCGGAAACATACTGCAATTTATTTACCGACATCCACGCTGAGTTCAAGATACCAAAGCCAAGCTTAGCTCCGACCATACTAATTACAAAAGGTTATAAAAGTTGCAGTATAAATACAAAATCTACAAATATGATACAAGCGAGGGTATAGTGGGCCATTACGCATACTAATCAAGGAAAAGAATTAGCAACGAGCGCAGAAAGACATAAAAACATTATTACTCACTCTCGTAAATGTGCCCATAGTCATGAACGTCTCCTTCCTCTTCGACCCATCTCCATACAAGCTCTTAACGGCGTCGCTCATGTTTGCCTTCCGCTTCGCCTCCTCCATCGCCAGCTGGCTCACCACCGCCCGACTCGCACCCGCAATGGCAGGGTGGTTCAGGCTGGCGTTCAGACTGGGTTTCAGGTGCTCAGCAAGCTTCTTCGCTGGATGCTCAACCTCGTCTGGCGAGCTCTCGTGCTTCCGCTTCTTGGACTTTTTCTTGGTGGGTTCCAGGAGGCGCTTGCGTTCTAGGGCAAGGTACATTGTCTCTTCCTCCTCGGATGAGGGATTGAGGGTGACGATGTCCTCAGCTGCTGAGTACTTCTTGCCGCATTGGGGGCAGAGTTCAAGGCTTTTCTCCTCCTCTTCCTTCGCCTTCTCCTTCTCTTTCGGCGAACTGGTACCAGCAACGGCCTTCAGGCCAGCATGAGAGAATACACAACCGCAGGTGGAGAGATAGACAAAGGGTTGGACGCCGTTCATCTCCTTCAGCGTCAATGGGCAGACGAATTGAGGACGTTCCTCCGAGTCATTTGAGGCATCGGTCGACAAAGGTGCAGGATTAGGTGTTAGCGCCAGTTTTTTGACATCCTAGAGGCGCTCGTGGTTAGTATGGTGATAATATGCGAGAAACATCAAGAATAGCATACCTTTAGTGACCGTATATGCCCGCATATCTTCTCCCCGTCACCGTAGACCGATTTATCCAACAGATACTCTATTATTGCATCTTTGTTGTACAGTTTGCCCAGGGCGCAAGAGACGACAGGCTCCTGTAGCTTTTTCTAGAAGAAAAGAGTCAGTTCAGACTTCCTCGTCTATGTTCCAGTCATGCGTACCTTCGACAAAGCACAGTAGAACCATCTCGCTTTCGTTTGGTTTGCCTTGTCAGCTTGTTCCGCCTTAGGCTTGTTTCGCACTAGGTCCCTGCGATCGGGGATGCTTCCTCCGTCATTACCCATTGTGCGAAGATAAAGAGTGTAGAAGGAAAGTGGTGGATGTGGTTGTGGTGGTATAAGACCAAGGGACGTTAAGTCCAAACACAGCCACGAAGGGATTGATATCTCTTTCGCCGCGGCGTCGCTGACTCACAAAATATTCAAACTCCGACAAAATGCAGATAATTCATGACCCGGTCAGTTCAATTGTTTGACCTAATCGAAATTGCTTTCGACTTTCCTATGTTATACTGAACACTCTCGTTTGCCGCAGCGCAATGCTGCAGGAATTATCGCATATGGACAGGATAACCCAACTTCAAGATGAGATCCAACAGGTGAGTTGCCGCGTTACCTCTCTTGCGTAGTGGAAGAAGGCTAACCAGCGCTTGCCGTTTGTTTTCTTGCGGATAGTTGCTTATGATCATGTCAAACACGATCGCGTATCTCACTTCGCGCGCGAATTTCCTCCAAGTTAGCCCAGATGTCCCTGTGACGAAGCAGAGGAATCCGGACAAGTTTGATCCTCCAGCCGTGTTTGAAGGCGCGTCTCTCTCTGCTGTTTCTCATTCATCTGAGCTGACCTTTGGGGGTTTGGGGAAATAGCCAACCAGAAAGAACTGGTCACAGACCTGATAGTGAAGGCGAAACAAATTGAATTCCTGATCAACTCTCTGCCTGAACCAGAACCCGAGGAGGAACAGGTGGGGTCTCTACTCTCGCTGGGAGAAACGCCACTCACTTTCTTCCAGGCTAAACGCCTTCAGTCCCTAGAAGATGAGATGCAGGTGGCGAATGCGGAATATATACACGCAGTGCATCGTGCCAGTAAGGTTTACCATCGTCTACCTGACGTCCGAGCTCATTATAATCTCTGCAGAGGATTTACATGCGCAAATATCAGAAGTCCTACGAATGATGCTGGTAGAGACGGATCTGGACCTTCCAGATACAGCGCCCGCTGCAGAGGAACCATGAGAAATTGGGCGAAGGATACCATCTTGCATTGCGGACTCCATCAGACATACAGTAATTATTCTCGATTTCTTGACAAAACTAATGTATTAGGATTCTTTTGCTACTATGCGTCACTCTATGCCTCGAATACCTGGCTCGATACCATGCAGCCTTTTCTCAATTAATGTTCGTTCTGGTTAAGTCGGGGTGCCCAGGATCCCCAAGAGACCCAACCGCCCTCGACTCAATCACCCTCGGCTTTCGGAGCAGCAGAGCAAGTCTACTCCCAAAAATTCAGACGATTTCCCTCCAATCACCAATCATCACTGATCATCGTAGGCTTGGAGACGTGCTGATAGCATAGAACCTCAGACTGCTGCCGGTGCTTCTGAGTTCTGTCCTTCCCAGTCCGATGCGTTCACGGAGTGGCGTTTCAAGGTCGGAGGTCCCCCGGGCCAGAAGAAGTCCGAGTCACTAATCAAGTCGTGGTTAAGACTGCGATGTTGTGATGTTGATGATGATGGCTCTTGTGATGTCCGAACAGCGATGGGATGGTGGTGTGGCGCACACGTTGGCGGAGAGATTTGCAAACTTGTTCCATGTCAAACTTGGTCGATGCTCCCCTTTGCAAAAAAAAATTCTGCGAAGCAATTCGAAGCTCCAGGCGGTATCATGAGGTCGATATTTTGAGCTTAAGGGTATCAGATGTATAAATTCGTGGTAGTCTTGATTTTAAAATTATTTAGATGCTGTAGCGCCTTCTTCAAGTCTTTTTTTCCGTTTCGTGGAGGAGGAGCGTGACAGAATCTCTGTGATAAATTGCACCTGCCGTTATTCCGTCACAATGATTTCCGACAGTTTTGAGTTCCGCCGTGACACATCGGAGTTTGGGATAAAAAAGGGACTTCCACGTGAATTATTGATTTTGACAACTGTATCTAAATCGGTCGTGCTAGAAAATTGTAAACCACTTTAAGTATTTATCATCATTTAGGCATCAATTATTTCTTATGTTTGATACCGTCAAAGTCGGACTTCAATCTTGACAAATATTTCGACTACAAAGGCCTTTCGACGGCGATTTGAATTTAAAGTGTGATTAACAATGGAAGACAGCTATATATTTAAAGTCAAAGATTTTAAGCACAGTCACTTTTCTTTCAAATGCTGGTCACGTGAAAAACCACGCTTCCATTTAAAATATTTTACATCATTTAAATCACGTTACCAATAGTCAAAAACATTTCAAGTTGAAAAGCGTCAAAAAACGTGAATCATGAGTGGCAATTCACGTTTTGACGATTTTCAACTTGAAATGTTTTTGACCGTCGTAACGTGATTTGAACGATGTAAAATATTTTAAATGGGAAACGTGTTTTGCACGTTGACCAGCATTTGAAAGAAAAGTGGCCACGCTTTAGAAATTTAGTTTTAAATGGAAATTTATCCTCCATTGTGGAACACATTCAAACTCTGAATCGCCGTCAAAAAGCCTTTCATAGTCGAAATATTTGTCAACATCGAAGTCAAACTTTGATGTATCAAACATAAGAAACAATTGACGCCTCAATATGTCGATAAATACTGAAAGTGGTTTACAATTTTCTAGCACGACCTGATTTAGATACAGTTGTCAAAATCAATAATTCACGTGGAAGTCCCTTTTTATCCAAAACTCCGATGTGTGACACATCGGAGTTTGGGATAAAAAGGGACTTCCACGTGAATTATTGATTTTGACAACTGTATCTAAATCAGGTCGTGCTAGAAAATTGTAAACCACTTTCAGTATTTATCGACATATTGAGGCGTCAATTGTTCTTATGTTTGATACCATCAAAGTTTGACTTCGATGTTGACAAATATTTCGACTATAAAGGCTTTTTGACGGCGATTCAGAGTTTGAATGTGTTCCACAATGGAGGATAAATTCCATTTAAACTAAAATTTCTAAAGCGTGGCCACTTTTCTTTCAAATGCTGGTCAACGTGCAAAACACGTTTCCATTTAAAATATTTACATCGTTCAAATCACGTACCGACGGTCAAAAAACATTTCAAGTTGAAAATCGTCAAAAACGTGAATTGCCCACTCATGATTCACGTTTTTGACGATTTTCAACTTGAAATGTTTTTGACTATTGTAACGTGATTTAAATGATGTAAAATATTTTAAATGGAAGCGTGTTTTCACGTTGACCAGCATTTGAAAGAAAAGTGACTGTGCTTAAAATCCTTTGACTTTAAATATATATCTGTCTTCCATTGTTAATCACACTTTAAATTCAAATCGCCATCGAAAGGCCCTTTGTAGTCGAAATATTTGTCAAGATTGAAGTCAGACTTTGACGGTATCAAACATAAGAAATAATTGATGCCTAAATATGTCGATAAATACTTAAAGTGGTTTACAATTTTCTAGCACGACCTGATTTAGATACAGTTGTCAAAATCAATAATTCACGTGGAAGTCCCTTTTTTATCCCAAAACTCCCGATGTGTGAACTTTAAATATAATAGGAAATTTCTAAGAATAGCTCCCGCCGCCGGCGCGCCTTTGTTTTGGAAACATTGCGCACCGGCAGGACTTTACGCAATCTTCCCTCCTCTACGAGTCTCCACGACACCGTCGCTTCGATTGCCTGAAGCGCAACTTCCCCGCCAACGCTTAACTCCACTCTCTCGTCTTCCCAAAGTCAACAAGTCGCGACAAGCCGCAACGCCCAACTTGCAACAGTCTGCGGCTTTGCACATTGTGCGTCAACATGCCCTCGTAACCGCTAGCGGCCACAGCGAGAAGTCGGGAGAGAGGATCTTGGTCACGTACCCGCCCCTTCTTGTACCATTGAGGCAGAATTTGGGTGCTGAGGGAGTTCTGGAGGCACGCCGCCCATTGTGACTTGGCAGTACGCTGCACAGACGGAACGGCTTGGACAAGGTATGCACACAGTCCCTTCAAACTCTACATGGACCCCCTGAATCTGAGCAATGCGCTGAACTTATGACCTGTGACTAACGATGCCCATATTTAGGAACAACTTATGCTCCCACCACTAACATCACCAACGCACAAGTGACAAGTCGCCTTAAGAACATGCCGTCCGGTCAACCCCCACCCCCCACGGTCCCCACCCCCCCAGAAATCAACCACGACTGAGAAGTAGTACGTGTTTCCAACAAATCGCCATAGCCATAACTTGAAAGCTTACCAGGTCCGTTCCTCGGTAAAGTTGTTTACTTCGTCTCGCAGCTTGCTTGCAGCTATGTAGAGTCTATAGTATTGTACACTATCAATCCAGCAAAAAATTTCGTTTAACATCTTGTATATCAATGGGGAAGAGCAGAGCTCAGAGCAAGAAGTCATGTTCAACATAGGCTTAGCCAGCCGTGCAGGTACTTGGCGGGCAACTTGGACTTGGAGTCTTGAACGCGCCTCTGACCTATTCTTGGCGACGGCGGGGAGCCAAATAATCAATAAAGGCGCACCGGGAGCGACATCCCCGAGTTCCGAAACTTGCCTTTTATATTTAAAGTTCACGGCGGAAAGTGATCAACTGATTTCCGACACTTGACAGTTGACTTGAAGTTGAACTTGTTCGTTCGTGAACTCATCCATTCATTTCAATAAACATGATAAACTGCCTCCCCAACACTCGCGGTGAACATGGATCTAGCAAACTTCTCTTCCAAACTGGAGCCTTTCCTTCAACCCGTTGGAATTTCAATTGCAACGGTACAACACAGCCGCCAGCGTTATGCGACTACAGCCCCCCAGTGTATTCATTCCCTCTCTAATATTTACGCCGTCTCTGTCTGGTCCAAGAAATCCAAAATAACTTTGTAATACCTATCGCGACCGACTCAGCCAACCAACACGGCTGCAACGCATTGAATCAATGATCTTCCACATACCTTTCCGGCTCCTCAAACTGGCCAAGGTGCGTGCTGTTCTGAAGCTCTACCCATTTGACCTTAGGTATCTTCTGGAAGAACGGGATCACCGCGACTTCCTGTATCTCATCCAATGGGGCCGAAATAAGCAAGGTCGGGCATTCGATCTTGTGGATGATGCCGCTGATGTCCCATGTCTTCAGGTTTCCGGTTGTGGTGAACTCCGACGGACCTAGCCTGACGTACAGTTTCGTGGATCAAGCAGATTCAATATTGAATCTGGATGGACACGCTCACATTGTGTGGTAAACAGTCGGGTCCTTAGCGAACTCCTCAAACGACTTGAGAAGCTCCTTTGGCCATGGATCAGTCGTACAGGTGTGTTTCTTGTAAAACTGCATTGCCGCGTTCTGATACTCCTCGGAGTTCGTCGTCCCATTCGCCTCGTGCGCGCGGATAGCCTTGACGAACTCCTCTGGGAATTTGGCGAGCAACGCGTTCATGCCGACGCCGCACAACTCCATCGATACGGGGGAGTTGGAGATGATCAGCCGTTTGAGGCCTTTCGGGGTGCGCGAGGCAGCGTACTCTGCAGCAAGCATTCCTGTTAGCATAGAATATGGGGTAAGTTATGTTTTATTTTTCAACACAATTCAAGGAGCTAAGCGCGCACCTCCCCAAGATTGTCCGAGGAGATCAAAATCATCGTATATCCCAAGCGCCTTGGTGAGGTTATCCAGCTCGTCCATGAACAACTCTGGAACCCAAAACTCCTTGGGCGCATCTCGACGATGCGAAGAAGCGCCATTGCCGATCTGATCGTAGAGAATCACTGGGATTCTGCGACAACGACGGCATGAACATGAGTATGATGTGTTATTTGCATAAATCATGATTCAAACGACAACGTCGACGTACCCTGCTTGATGGTAAAGTGTTTGATTTGGTCTATATTATAATATTCCTTGATTAATTTTATCATGTCTTGCCAACAGATTGAATTATAGAAAGGAAGGGACAGACAGCATGTAATGATGCGACATCCCTGGCCCGCCGTGCAGAGCGACGAGAGGGCGCTTTTTGCTCGTCTTTAGGTCGCCGAATATCTTGTACCACGTCTCGTAGGTGTCCTCCCCGACTTTGAATGGGATTTTGCCTTCTGTTACGACAGCCATTGCGCTATCACGGTGCGAGGTCAATACGACTCAAATTGGAACGAGGGTTCGGGGAACGCCAAGGTTCATCGTGTTCCCTTGTTATTATAAGTGCTACATTCTAACGCTGCTTTGTAAATCCCTTCTCACAGAGTGCTACGTACCCGTACGAAGTCGCTCATGCTGCGGTGTGAAGCACATGGTCATGGGAGATGATACACCAAGCCCAAGAATATCGTCCGGTATTTATAGCGTGGAGGTGCGAAAGATCTACGAGGCTGATTATGCATTTAGGCTACGTCTCATCATGCCAAACACGGACGATTCAGAATAATATGTTGATGTCGCTCAATCCTATCGCCCCGTTCTGGATCGACGTGGGTATGTCAAAGACAGTCTTCAAATGGAATGGAATGCCCGTGACCATCCTTTGGTAGAATCCTTCGAATCATGATACTCAGCAAGTCCGCACTCACTCGAAGAAATCATAGCCCCAAGACACCTAACCACCCCAATTCAGCACTGATCATCGCGTAGGCTTGGAGACGCGCTGATAGCATAGAACCTCAGACTTGATGCCAGAGCTTCTGTCCCAGTCCGATGCGTTGCAATTCATGGAGTGGCGTTTTGACCGCTGACTATTGCGATGTCGATGTTGCGGCGGCGATAATGATGATGATTGCTCTTGTGATGACCGAACAAATGGTGTGGCGCAAACATTGGTGCAGAGATTTGCAAATTTGTTCAATGTCAAATAAGTTGCCACTCGACTTCGTGATTCTGGAATCTGAACATCCCGCAAGGAAATTCGATGCTTAAGGGGATGCCATGAGTTCTAAATTTTGTGCTTGAGGTATCAGGTGTATAAATCTTTCTAGTCCTTTCTAGTAGATGCTTCAGCGCCTTGGGTTCAAGTAGGATTTTCGTGTTGTTTTTGTGCCGGAGTCGGAGGAGTAGTGACAACGTACCTCTGTGACCTGTTGCACCTGCTGTTATTCCGTCACGATGATTTCACGACACTCCTTGAACTTGTTCGTCACGGCGAACTCATCCATTCATTTCAATAAACATAATCAACCTCCCAAGCACTCGCGGTGAACATGGATCTAGCAAACTTCTCTGCAAAACTTGAGCCTTTCCTTCTCATGGCCAAGTCTCTGAAAGGAGCCGCAGCAGCAAAGCTCATCCAAGACGCCACTTCCGCCCCAGGCGTTTTTGTGTTCTCAGAGCTGCTGGAGCTACCAAACATCCAAGAGGTATACTACTAGAAGCCCCATGCGCCAGTTTGCGTGTATCTGAGGAATGTTCTTTAGCTGGGCAAGAGCGAACAACACCAGAAATTCCTGTCGTTGCTGCAATTGTTCTCGTACAAGACCTACCAAGACTATCTTCGTAAGTCCTCGCATTCAACTGTCCTGTCGGCGTTCTAACACGAACAGAGTACAAGGATACCCTACCTCCACTTAATCAAGCCCAAATCACCAAGCTCAAGCACCTCACCATCGTCTCACTAGCCGCGGAACGCCGTGTAAGCCCTCGTCTGACGGCGTGATGGCAAAATCGCACTATGCACTAACCCTGATCTGCTTCGATAGATCCTCCCTTATGGCGATCTCCAGCAGGCGCTGGACATCTCGAACGTGCGGGAGCTCGAAGATCTCATTATCGACGCCATCTATCTCGACCTGCTGCAAGGCAAACTCGATCAGAAGGAGGAGCAGTTCGAGGTGTCATACACCATGGGCCGGGATCTCGAGCCAGGGCAGTTGGAGAACGTCCTAGCGGCGCTACAGGACTGGTGCGCGCCATTTCTCACTTGCTTTTGCTTATCTTTTGTGTCTCTAAACGTTACGGCTATCTAGGGCATCAACGACCGCAGCTGTCCTCGCCACCCTGGATGGGAAGATCAATTCAATCGCGGCGGATGCGGCGGCAGCGAAAATTAATCAGGTGGAGCATGAGCGGCAGCTGCAGATTAACTTGAAAGAGGTGTACGAAAGGCAGAAAGAGAAGAGCCTCGGTGGCGGCATGGCGAGCAGGCGTGCGGCGTTCCAGGTAGGCGATCGCGAGAATATGAATATGGACGTCGACGAGCAGGACACGAAGGGGAAAAACCGAAAGTATGTGATCCGTCCTGTGATTACTCCGCGTACAGTTGTTGATTCATTTATTGCTATAGAGCTCCAGAGAACACGCCGAAGAGCGGTGCGAGGAAGCGGAATAAGTTTTAATGCTTGTTTCGATTTCGATTGTACATTATGTTGTAATTCAAGTCTTTTTCTTTTAGCTGTTGTGGGCAAAGCGTGTAACTAGGTGCGATATCCAATGTTGTAAGAGTTACTTCATATCCAAATATCGCCGCTTGATTATATTCGCCGGTGACTGACCGTATCATCGCGCCGTTCTGAGCGGTAGGTTTGTCTTTCTGAAAAATATACAATTCAATCGCTGAAGGATTTGCACAGCATGCGCCCTAAATAAAGCATCTGCAGCGCCTGCCCACCTCTTGATTTGCAGCGAACCATGACTGCGAAATCCTCGCAACTGGTCGAAGTATTACACAATAAGAACAAGTACAGGCAGAATTGATGCAAGCACAAGGCCAGACGCGGCAAGCGCTGGAAACGTGGTCGGGAAGCCATGCTGTAAGCGCACGGCTATGCTTCTTGTTCTGACCAGGTTCTGACGCAATAATGAAAGGGAGGCCTGTGCCTGATAAGTACTCTAGAACGCGCTAATAGCGCCGCCCCCTTATACCTCTTTGCCAACCACCACCACCATCAATACCCGCCGCCAGACGCTCCCTGCCCACCACTGTCCGCCAGCTGCTTATCTCTGCACCGTTGGCCTATCTAACTCATGGCTGAGGTCTTATCAACACCCCGTACCAGCACCCCATCTTTAGCCCGTCCTACTGCCCCCGCGCAGCCCCCGCCGACGCATGTGCGTTCGAGCCATTCACCGCCCGCCCGGTTCGAGTTCGTGTCTGCCAGCTCAGCCCTAGGCAGCCCCACCGTGAAACGCGTGTCGAAGGTGTACGCCACCACCGCGGAGGCGATCGCACACTTCAAGCCCACGCCGCGCGAAGTCATCAGCGGCATCGCGCCGCATGTGTTCGACGAGCGCAAGCGCCGCCGCAGCTCGAGCCGGGACCGCTCGAAGCCCAAGCCGTATTCGAATTCAAGTTGGCGCTATGGCCAGAAACGGTCGTCGCCGCTGCGCGGGGCGATGATCATCTCTTGGGACGAGCATTCGATTTACCTAGGTGTGTGTTCGTCCTTTGTTGTTTCTTGGTGTCAACTGGCAATTGTCCCTGGATCCCCCCTGCCTGCCGTCCCTGGATCCCCCCTGCCTGCCAGCCGCAGGAGGCTCCATGCGCGTATGGAGTTGATGAATGTCAATAAGTCATAGATTGCTGATTCGGTTTTGGCTGCACGTGTAGAACAGCCTACGGGCAACGCTCAGGATGACGTGGAGGCTGGCGCTGTGGACGAGAAGACGAACTGCGACGACGCACAGCAATCGGCGCCCGCCCAGGAAGCGCATGACGAGAGGGCCGCCGACGCGCAGCGCGGCCGCGCGATTTCGACAAAGCGGCAGGCCGCCAAACATACCAAATCCGGCTGGAGGTACCTCCGGGTTGACATACACCTACTCAAGTAAGTCCGCCCTTCCATGCCATCACCCCTTCCCCTGCTGTTCGTCAATCCATCTGTTCGTTCCGGGCTGCAACGTCCTCCGCTTCTCCTTGATTTTTCATTCTTCTTGCTCTTTCTCTTCTCTGCGACAGCGATAATGAATATGACGCTGATGATTGACCCTATCTCTTTATCTCTACGTAACCAGGTCTGTGGTTGAGAAGTTGAAGTAAGCGATTCTTCGGCTCGGAGTCTCTCATGCCATGCCATGCCATGCCATGCTCAATGTCCGCCCTGTCTCCTTTTTTCGCAGATTTTCGAATTCCCAAAACACCGAAAACGCTCGAAATTAAGCTATGATTCGGCATCTCCGCGACGATCACAAATTACGATATAGATTTCTCCTTCTCCCACTTCCCAAGCCGTCTTCCGAGTCATATGTGGATTGAACCTGAAGCCACCTTGCAGCCGTGAAACTGCACACATACGCACCACATTGCCCTACTTATAGATTGTTCGCTGCAAATCACATTGATGGCAGGATACCCAAGCTTCCTTGTAATGTACAATACCCTATGTATCACCACCCATCTCATCGTTATCTCGTTGTGCTATCACATCTCACTCCCAGTCACCAAGTCCCATCTTGCTTTATAGATTCAACACAGCATGGCCCCTTTAGAAAGGACTCTTATATGACTCCTCCATCTATCCACATAGAATATCTCATCACACACTACCGTTACAACCTTTTTTTATTTTTAAAGCCGCGACGTAGGATGCGGACGTATCAATATCAAATACATCACATCTTTCGAACACTACATCGCCGTTCTGCCTGCGTGACTGGCAAAATGGATCGCATGCCCTGTCCCCGACCTGAACCCCTTCAATTGAAACAAACTCTGACGGCGATGCATCGCAACAAGCCCACGTCATCGCGGGATTCGGATTCGCCCAAGCACTCCCCTATCAAGAGCCAATTTCCTAACACCCACGTAGTACGGCCCAGTCGGACAATCGTCATCTTCTCCGAACTTCGAATGCAAGGCAAGGCCCCACCGAACCCTGGCGAATCGATTCGAGAGCCACGTTTTGGCCAGTAGCTACTATTCAACCTTCGCTGGGTTCTCATATCTCTCAAAGACGCTTTTTGATTCATCTCGCTCGGCTATGTATAGAGAATGGATGCCTTAATCGGAGATGTTGGGATTCCGGTGCTGCTTCATCGTCTGAGCGGAGAGCAACGCCGAGATAAAAATAAAAAATATTTCGGGCGGTGGGTTCTTGCATCAGAACGAATAATTGAGAAGGCGCTTCTTGCGTTTGAGGGCTGGGAACGCGATAAGACACTTGAACGCAGGTGTTGGTCGATAGGAAATCTCCTCACCAATATCAACGATTATTTTTTCTCTGTTAAGCGTCGCTGTAGGACCTCTAACCAACATTGGCTTAGTGCGTTTGCATTCGTCATAAACACAGAAAATCTATGTTTAGATCCTTAGGCGCCCATGAGGCTTACTTATCTTATCATGATTACTGTCAGATTGGGCATCGGCTACCGATACACTGACTCCTTATCATGGATGTACAGGGTATAAGCGAGTCGTGTCCTTCAAATACTCGACAGCATTGTCAGCGTTTGCCACAGCACACAGACTCTGAGAACGCCCACATGGGACATCAGAGGGGTGCGTGAAAAGTGCGAGAAAATGGAAGGTTATCTTTATTTAAATTGGGGCTTGAGTGACTGCAGACTTACTGAGTATCCTGTGAATGTCATCATTCGGGTTGGGGGTTGGGGGTTGTTGGGGCTAAAGAATGGCTACGGGAATTGTGCCAGTATGGATAGCATCAAATGATTCCATAAAGACTGTCTTCATTAACACACGTGGATCCAGAACGGAGCGACAGGAACGAACGAAATCAACATATCACTCCCTTAGACTGGCTGGTATAATAAGATACAGTCTAATTGCTCAGCAGATCATAACCAGCCTCGCAGATCTTTCGCACCTGCACACTGTAAATACCAGACGATAATAGTTTTACAATGAGCTTGGGTATATCATCCTTTCCTATGGGCAGTACTCTGTGAAAAGGAAGGAGATTTTGTACAAAGGAGCGTTAGAATTTAGCTGGCACAAGGGTGGTCACAAGAGAACATGATCGACCCTGGCGTTCCCCGAACCACCATCATTCAAAAGGTCTCAGTCGCATTGACCTCGCACTGCACCGCGCAATGGCCACCGTAACAGAAGGAAAAATCCCATTCAAGGTCGGGAAGGATACCTACAAGACGTGGTTCAAGATATTCGGCGACCTGAAGACGAGCCAAAAGCGCCCCCTTGTCGCTCTGCATGGGGGGCCAGGGTTGTCGCATCATTACATGCTGTCTGTCCCTTCCTTTCTATAATTCAATCTGCTGGCGACACAACAAAAATTAATCAAGGAATATTATTAATATAGCTCAAGCCAAACACTCTACCATCAAGCAGGGTATGTCGAAGTTGTCGTTTGAATCGTGATTTATGCAAATAACATATCATACTCATGTTCATGCCGTCGTCGCAGAATCCCAGTGATTCTCTACGATCAGATCGGCAACGGCGCTTCTTCGCATCGTCGAGATGCTCCCAAGGAGTTTTGGGTGCCAGAGTTATTCATGGACGAGCTGGATAATCTCACCAAGGCGCTTGGGATATACGATAATTTTGATCTCCTCGGACACTCCTGGGGAGGTAAGTATGCGCTCAACTCCTTGGATCGTGTTGAAAACAGACATGACCCACCGTATTTTCTCCATTCACAGGAATGCTGGCTGCAGAATATGCGGCCTCGCGTACTCCCAAAGGCCTGAAACGATTGATTATCTCCAACTCACCCGTATCAATGGAGTTGTGCAGCACCGGCATGGATGCTCTGCTCGCCAAATTCCCAGAGGAGCTCGTCAAGACTATCCGCGCGCATGAGGCAAATGGTACGACGGACTCCGAGGAGTATCACAATGCGGCTAGGCAGTTTTACAAGAGACACACCTGTACCACCGACCCGTGGCCGGAGGAGTTTCTGCGGTCGTTTGAGGAGCTCGCTAAGAATCCGACTGTTTATCGCACAATGTGAGCGCGTCTATCCATATTGCATTTGCTTTGCAGACCGATCGCAGAACTGTACGTCAGGATAGGAATATCGGAGTTCACCATAAACGGAAACCTGAAGACATGGGACATCAGCGGCATCATCCACAAGATCGAATGCCCGACCTTGCTTATCTCGGCCCTGTTGGATGAAATCCAGGAAGTAGCGGTGGTCCCGTTCTTCCAGAAGATACCGAAAGTCAAGTGGGTGGAACTTCAGAATAGCACGCACCTGGGCCAGTTTGAGGAGCCGGAAAGGTATGTGGATGATTCGGTCAAGATTCGATGCGTTGCGGATGTGTTCGTTGGCTGAGTAGGGATTGATAGGTATTATAAGGTCATCTTGGATTTCTTGGACCAGACAGAGACGGCGTGCGTTGTATTAGAGAGGGGATGATCGGAGCAGAAATGTATTCGAGCAGAACCTTGCATTGTGCCTTACGCGTACGGTTGAGCCGTGTGATCCAATTGAAATTCCGATAGGCCGAAATTGCAGTTTGACGGGCGCCTATTCAAGGTCGCTCTATTCAGAGGCACTCCAGCCTGAAGAGAACCCGGAGTAAGAACATTTTCTTTGTTTGGATTATGTGACTTGATTTATCATTGTAAGGATACAGCAGCAAAAATTAATGCACAAGGCAGCAAAGCATTGTTATTATGGGAAAAAGTACAAGCTTAGCAATTAACATTTCAATACGGAGGCAAAATGTCCAATCATAAGCTGATGAAAGGACTGTTCCCGGCTGGGATCCTCTGCAAGGAATGTTATGACAATCAGCAAAATGAATAATACTGGTATGTAGAAGAAGAGAGACAAACCATCAAGGGCAGAAGTCTTGGGTTGCTTTCCATGGGGCAGTGGGTCAAAAATCACAGACAGAGCAAATTTCCAAAGGTTAAGAGGGATGCGAGAATCAGGTACTGGTGCATCCTTTGGGAAATCTACGGAGTGAACACCTAAGGCCTGTTTATAGGATCTATCCTCCAAATCAGCCTCAACTACAGAGAGGAATTAAAGTCAGATAAACATCTTAAAGCATTGAGATAGCTTGCACAACACACTTTTCAAGGATGAACCATCTGGACATTTGAAATAACATGAGCTGCGAGGACCATCAAGTTTGAAGACATATTCAAAGCCGTCTGCGTCAGTACCCGAGACTTGCAATGTGGCACGATCATGTTGTTGAGTCGGAATGGCGGAGGATGGGGATGATGGAAGGGTGTCAGGTGGACCTGTAGATACAGGTTCCATCTGCAAGCTGATGTACACCGGGGGCAAAGGAGGTAGTTCAGCGATGTTGGGAGTTGGTCTGAATGAAACGGATCAATGCCTGAACTTCGACAGAAATATGACGACGCACCTCTGTGACGTTAAAGCTTCACCGGTGTCTGCACTAACGGGGGCGATTTGACGGGTTTCGAGGATATATCCACTGGCAGGTGACATCGAGAGGTAGGTGACACACGGACCACGGGCGATTATATCTGTGCTGCATCGTCAGCCATGGATAGGAACTACGCGGTATCAGTTTCGCTACTCACTTCTGTCCTTCGACCCGCTGAAGTTGAACGTCAGTAGATCACGTACGAAAGACATGTTGATTCAAGTCTGAAATTGTGCGGTGAGGTAGATGGCTTGAGTATGGTGTAGAATGATGTTCCACAATGTTCGCAAGTACCGTATTTAAAGGCCAAAGGCTTTGCAAAGGAGTACAAAGGCGTATCCATGAGGTCTGGAGGATGAGGTGAACTGCTCGAGTATAAGGTCGCCAGAGGTGATGGAAGTACAAGGCAGAGTTGATACGACGCGAACTTGACAGGTGACCGCGACATCGATAATACGTGAACTGTCAATGAAAATAACGGCAGCAAAATACTGAGGGATTCAAATTTCGATTCAAAGTCCGCATCCACTTAGTCTCTCTAGACAGACCAAATAAACAAATGACAATCGATTTTACGCATCCACTTCGCCTTCCTAACTGTCTAGGAGCGAAAAAGACGGAGGCGTGTGCTTTTCTGATGAATTCAATGTAAGTTACATCCTGTTTCGTAAGATGAAATGAAGGAAACAGCGCTCGTGGTGAACAATGGGGCACGCACTTTATCCACAGTCGTAGAGTACAGCAGCGGAGGAAGCGAAGTCGCCAAATCGGACTCGTTTAGTACACAGAGAACTTGTACGTACGAAAATAATTGATAAGTTGACGTCTAGTAACTTGGGGCTACGCTTGAGCAATTGTCTGAGTCGCCTCCAATGTTGCTTTGTGGGCGCCTGTCAAACGACCTTGTTCTTCCCAAACCACATTCTCCGCTCCCATCGTCTGGCTCTGACTCGCCTCGCAAGAGCACTTTCCGAATTTATGACACTCTCAAATCTAGAATCAAATCTACCGATGTCAGAGCCCCGGTCCGCCTAAAAATCCACCAAAGCGAGGATGGGGAAGGATTCCCTCGTGCCATCTATCCCCCCGCCCCAATTTCTTTACTTACTTCCATATTCTCAAGTTCTAGACGAACATGACATTTCTGCTAACATCTTCAAGTTGAAGTCCAAGTCGAAGGCGAAAAAGCTTTCAGTTTCTGCGCCGGTCGCAGTCACTGTTCTTCAAGTTCGCGCCGCTACTGCACAATCCGAACCCGCAGCGGCTGTTTCTGGGACTGAAGCTACTTCCATCGACACGCTCGCAGCTGCGCCCAAATGACCAAGTCCATCCGCGACGGAGGAATCAGCCCCAACAGATCCTGAAGTCGAACTCAATGGTCCCGCTGCGTTCTAGGAGATCACAGGAACCAGACGTACCACGACCTCCTTATGAATAGCAACAACGATGACGCCGACAACGAGAACTGCACGATTACCGGGGACAACACGACCTACTCCAGCAATCCCGCGACGTTCGATGTGAAAACGCGTCCAATCCTGTTTGCAAATGGTAAGCCTATGCCAAACATTCTTTTCGATTTCGTGAAGAGACGCACCGGTCAAGTATGCTGATTTTATCTTCTCAGAGGACGGCATCATACGCCGGGTCCGCCACTGCTTTAATATTATAATAAACGGCCGGGTGAAGGAGCTTTATCTGGACGACGACGAACTGGGCGAAACGGGAAACATGAATTTCCTAGCCAAGTGCGAGAGGAGAGCTGCAGGATTAAGTGAATCCGCCACTCGGGGTCAGTGTTCTGCCGTTCTTCGCGTCCAGAAATAGAACCAGATAGTCACAACGAGTAAAGGAGACAAGGCGTCGGCATCAGGAGTGATATCATGCGCATATATGCACTTGAAAATCAACAACTCCTCCAGAATTCCACATTCAAAGATCGAGTATCCCAAACTAGACGGTATCGCGCACATATATGCACTCAAATTGCGAGGGAATGATGCATCCACAGCCTGAAGAAAGTCAGAAAGCCTAAACCAGGAAGCCTACGGCGGAAATTATCCATTCCCCAGTCCGAGTCGAGAAATATTCGCAGTGACGAGCATTCAGCCCAAGTGGGATGCCACAGAAGGCGCCCATCGGTCCCAGAACGAAATCGACACTGAAGCAGCCACAGTCCAGCACAAGAGAAACTCGAGTCGAGCCCTAGCCATGTCTCGTCGAGTTCTTGCCAACCTAGGGCTCACCTTGTTCCCTACCCAAGGCCGAGACAAGGACCTCGGAAAAGGAGAGGTAAATTCCATTCTCCCAACCTTACTTGACGTGCGTACGCCACTCAATGTGATTGTCATCCCAAGTAAGCGTGGTTAGGCACACCAGCAACGTCAACGACTTCAAGAGATCGACGCGACGCGTCAGCGACAGCATCACCGTAATCGACTGAAGGGCGACCAGTGACGGTGAAGTGTTGAGGCATGAGGGGAGAGGGTTAGGTGATGGAGGGCATCGTGGAGAGCAGATGTGGTGGCGGAGAACAAGGAGATTCAGAGGAAAAGAGGAAAATTTAGGAGAAACACCGCGATGCCGAATCCGGAAGGGGAGTTCGAAAATTCGCCGTGCATGCATGCACTCCAGTATTACCACAATTTCTCTCTTCTCCAACTTTCTTCTGCTTACTGTGTTTGCTTGTAATATGCATCTTTTCATTCCTTACATTACCAATTATGTCAGGTTACATAGGCCCAACAGAGTGTTACACCGCTATTTTGGCGACATGTTGCCATCACATAATTATCATACCGTGTCTGGCATATCTTTCTCACGTGGCCACAGCAGCTTGGATGCTGTCGGCCAGCTTTCAATCGGGCTAATAGGATGCTGTGGCCAGGTCCACTGGCGCTCGCAAAATGGCATATATGGTTGTCAGCTGGAGGCTATCCTGGTGTAACTTCCATTGGGCGGCTCTAGCTTCCAAATTTTATGCCGGTTTTTTTTGCTCATATTTCAGTCAGAAGGAATGTGGAAAATATATTATATTGACCAATGCATAACTAATGGTAATCTAAGATAGAGGGGAACATGTAATGACTACCAGAGCATGTATCCAGCCCAGGAATACTGTCAGAATCCCATGTCGTCAACAGTCCTTCCTCCCCATCCCAAGACCCCCACATCCAAACACCCTATCCAAGCTCTGTAACCAGTGGTCGTCGACAACCAACTGAAAATGGATGTGTCAGTGTGGGTACAAGATGGGCTTATACGAGGTAACATACCAGAAGGCATGAGATATGATGTCGAAGCAGGGGGACCAAATGGATCTGAGAAATAAAGGGAAGTTAGCGGATTCAGGAAAGCTCTGACATGGCAGCGACTTACAAGTGACGGAATAGAGCTTCGGGGCCTTGAAAGCGTGTGGGCATGCTCCGGACGGCTGTGGGCTAGTATGGCAGATGAGGTGGGGAGACGACGACGCAATGGTGACGCTGGGGCCGTCGCCGCTTAGTCGCCGCTGGGTGTGGTTGCAGAATGAGGAACAATTGATGTTCGAAGACGCGCGTCTCCGAATTTGACCTCAGCTGAGTTTGAAATGACTTCAACGAAAATGTCGTGGCAGCGCACGGGCCTTACGTTGGACTTGGGAATCATCGAGCAGATTGCAGAGCGCTGCTTTGCGGCTACTGGCTGATTTATTGCTGTCACATATGTAGGTATTGAAATCATTGTCGAGTAATACCAAAAATTACACTAATGACTGTCAGATAAACAAGATTTTTTTTTGGGGGGGGAAAGGTGGTGAACATAATTTTTTTAATGCCGTCACCAGGTTTAATCGGCCTGCGAGCCAGCTGGAAGAGATCAGCTTCATTGCAGGTGAGAATTCAACTACCGACAGGTGGAATCAGTGATGCTGATCAGGAATTTCGGCAACATGCCGTCAACCTGAGGCCCAAATAGCGGTGTAGAATTAACGAGCTCAGCGGAGTTCGTTTTATCTTATCGTAGCACGTGACACGTTTGTAGTCAGTAGCGACATTTTGTTTCTCTGTTCTTTACTCAATTACCACGGAGTTCCCGTACTCGCACCCCGCGCTGTCTAGCGCACCCGACGAATTCCAACACAGAGTTGACCACAACCGGAAAACTAAAGGCTACTAAAAGACATGGATGATACATCAGCACGCCGGCATCGATCAAGGTTGGGCATTTGCTTAATTCGGCCCCATTGGACGAAATCCAGGAAGTAGCGGTCGTCCTGTTCTTCCAGAAGATCCTGAAAGATTAAGTGGGTTGAGCTTCAGAACAGCACGTACCTTGGGCAGTTTGAAAAGCCGGCAAGGTGCTCGAGTATGTTGGTGGTTCGTGATCACTGCGTTGCGATGGCAGAGTCGGGGTTGATAGGTAAGTATTACAAGGTTATTTCGGATTTATTTTACCAGATGGAGACGGCGTGAGTTGTATTAGAGAGGGAATGGATTGATGTACCAAGGATGTACTGGAGCAGAATCGAACAGAGTTGCGTTGTGCCTTGAGCCGACATGGACGTTTAGCGTTTGATGGGCGCCTATTCAAGCTCACTCCGTTCAAAGCCCTCCGGCTTTCCGCGAAGTTTCAGGAAAGCTGAAAAATGAGTGACCATCTTATAATTGATTTCGGAAGGCTATGTACGGGTCATATTTGTCTAATGTGACATCACAGAAAGCTTATTCCTTCGTAAGGAAATAGAAGTTGCACATACGGAGAGAAAGAAGCAGTGCAGCGATCGAGTTGAAATTTTCAATAAATTTCTGTGCCTTTTAGTATTCCTCTCTTTCCAGTGCTCCCCAACAACCGAACCGTTTTGCTTCAGCGTTATAATGTCTTCAGAGACAGATCCCTTTCCAAAGCATACCGAGTACTGGTTCAGGCTGGGAGAGTAAGTGCATAACGAACAGCTCTTGGGTTTGAAGACTGAAATGAGTCTATCTACTAGCAAAATAGTTGATGCAGTTGCTCAAGAGCTAGTTGAAGAATCAGACATAGACCAGGGCAATCAAGATAAATATTCAGAATCTGTACAGGTAAGTTTCCTGCATTACTTGACTTGAAAACCAACCACAGAATCAGAGCGACGAAATCATCGAAAAGTTAACAGAATATCCTGAAGTCTACCGCAGAACATTAGAAGGCTTATACCCCCCTGAGGATACAGCAGCGCTCCAGGCATACGCCGCCGAACTCGTCGCTTGGTTCGAAAATATGCGAAAACAGCTTATCGCGATTCGAGTAAAAACAAAGAAACTGCTAGAAGACAAAAGGCAATTACTGGAAGAAAAAGAGAGAAAAGACGCCATTAAAGCAGCTATCGAACACCGCGCTAGAGCAATGCACGCAATGATGAGCAGGTACCGAGATAGGAAGTCGCCTTCTCTCAGCCAAGGTCAAGATGATACCTCCACTTCGGAAATCAAAATTGAAGAAGTCGAGCATATCGTAGATAACGATAACGAACCTGGAGTATCCACAGCTCAGGTCATGTCATCCATAGAACGTGTAAGTCTGTCTAGAACGAACAGATTCAAAAAATTTGGAGGGCTTAAAGTCCGTTCTAGATATCCAATAGGCTCGAAACGTTAGCCGCCACTCGCAAGGCCAACGCCGTTCAACTCCAAAAACTCAAGGACGAAGTTTCCAAGAGGAATAAACTTCAGGCTTCCTCCCAGTCTATGCTCATGCGACCTATCGCCATCACGCCAGAGGACGTTCACAGGGTGACCACATCCATAGTGAAATGCAATGCTCGCATTATGGTCAGAGCTATCCTGAGGGAGTCGGAAATTGCTGAGGAGATGGAGAAAGGTTATCAGAAGCAAGCAGAGAGGGTTCATAACAAACTGGAGATACCATTGAGAACAATTGGAATCCAGATGAAGAAACTGAAATTGAACCCAGCAGACGCCATGGAATATTGACCGTATAGACTAATATGAAGCTGTACTCAACTTGAGGGTAGTTTCGGACACTGAAATTGAAATCTATTATTCCGACTACCCTATACAATAGAAAGCAAGGTCAAAAGTGGACTATAGCATGAAAGAAGAATCGGAAGGACGAAAGGCATCCAAAAATAACAAGGCAGAAAAAACAGGAGATGGTGTATTTCACTAATCAGGGCATATTAGCAAGGATACCATGACTGAGACCATCCTTCCATTTACTTCCCGTTCCGTATCCGCCCGTAACATCGCTTTTCGTTATCTTTCGCTGGACCACCAAGCTGGGGACTACCGAGAAGCTCTTCAGCCGACCACTTTGCACAAGCCAGGCAAGGGCTTGATCTATCGCTCTCGAATACGCAAACGGTGGATAGCGAAGGTGTAGCAGAAGGCGTCGCGCCCCCAATCGAGAGAGCGCATAGGCGTGGGTGCACTTGGGTTGGGTCGAAGTAAATAAGCGAGAATGCGCAGCTGCTGACGCGGTGGGCGGCGAAAGAGGCGTACCGAGCCCCTCGTCCGACCAGCAGTGACCTAGAGATCGGTACAGATAATTAAATCCATTAAGTTATTATCCGCGCTGATATATATCTCACCTAAGAATATCACATCCCAGTCATCGGGCAGAGAGCGCCAGAGTGCCTGGGTCTGCTGCCGTATGTCTTTCTCCATGTCGATATCGTCCTCGAATATAAAAGCCACGCCGAGAGCATCGGGCGGGTTGTTATTAGCAATCCTATGAATAGCAGACAGATGTGAACGCCAACAAGCAACCCGGGCGGGTGTGAGAATCAGATGCTCCGGAAGAGGCGCAGCAGGAATTGTATAGTCGTTTGTAGCGCACGCGATAGGACGATAAGCTGGGGGAGGAATAAAGTCGGTAGGTAAGTCCCATGGGCTGTTGACAGTGCTCCACAACTCAATCTCCTGAGTAGACCTGGCGAGCTCCTCCAGATTATCTGGCCAAGAAAAGGGAATATTGGTGAGCGGCGATGATTCGGTCTCGTTGATGGCGGGCTCCACCGAGAAGCGGGCACGTATCGCCGTAACCCAGTCGATGATTTTTACGACGAGACGGCTTTTTGCGGAGAAGGCTTCGATGTAAGTCCATTCCAACCCCAGCGCCATACGCAGCTTTTCCATATCGTGCCGTCTGTCCTGGCGATTCGGAAGAGAGATCACATATATGTCGGATGTTTCCCATCGTAGATCATCCGCAGCTGGTATTTTTACACCTGTTTTTGCGGCCAGATGTTGATGTGCCAGTGGGTCCAACGAAATGTTCATCAGATATAGGGAGAGCATCGCCAAGAGAGCAAGGCCGGTCAGAAAAGCTGCCAGAAGCCGGGAAAGAGAAAGTTTTTGTGCAAGAAAAGGAGAAAATCCGACCATAGCGTTTCGAAGGATAATGTTGGGTTGACATAGGACTCAAACGATGACTGGAAGACATTCTTGTGGCAGACGCAAAAGGCTGCCGCTCATTTGTTTGTCGCGGTAACATATCGCAAACAATTCGAAACATGCAACATTAGAGCGGGCCGATTCGTGCCATGGCCAGTGATTGACGCCGCTTCAGAAATCCTGTTTCTTTCCTTCGCCATGATGTGCTGGCTCCGAATGACGCTGTTTTCGTCCCTCAAATAGGTATCGACATAGTGCTACCTTTAACCTTGCCTCTGGCCTTTCCACAAGACCTCGTGAAATTCTTGGACGGCTGTATCTGTCCAGCTTGATCCGATTCACTGGTTTTCTTGGATTGACAGTGCATTTGACGGTTGGACAATGGTTGCAGAACATGTAGATCATTAGGCAGCGCCTATGTGGTCGTGCGACTAATCCATGGACGATAAGTACAACTATTTTTGTATTCGCACATTCCTGTCGCCGCTCGGCTGGCAATCGCTGACAGACATCATCCAGTTGGAAAGATTTTCGCATTCGCATTGACAAGCAAAGGACTCGCGCGTTAGGCCCGAAAGCCTGAAGCTTGAGCTTGAGGGCCTGTACCTCAATGTCGTTATCCCTGCTTATCAGCGAGCACAATAGTCTCTATCTATCTGGTGTTCTTCATAACTCACAGTGGATTCCAGTAACTACATGACTGCATGCAGGTCACTCAACCAAAAATAGTATGTCACTGGCTGGAATTCAAGTTCAGAGTCTGAGAACCTGATGAAGCGCTCGTTTATGGTCTTCTCCTTATGAGACATGCGGTCGTTGCAGCAGTTCCTTGTGTTCCCCTTGGCACCCAACTGACGGACGAAACTGTGATGCATCCTGCGTACCGCGAAGGGCGGGGAACAACGGTCGCACGACGAATACTAGGCAATCTTGCCATCTCCGAACATTTCTCACCAGTATTAACAAAATTTCTCTCGTTATCTGTGCGCTCTGGTGCCTCACAGTCGAGGGTGCCTATTATGCGTTTTATTTTTGTCCTGCCATAGCTCTCATTCAATAAATGGGTTATCTCATCGGTAATAAACCATTAACCACCACATCCTGGCATCCAATTGGGTTGATGTATTCCTGCTAAGGAGGGGTTTCTAAAAATAGTAACATGTAATCAAAGGTCCATTTCCTCTATGGTCGTTGCTTCCGGAAGCCCCGAAGAGGAGTCTCGATGCACATGGTAAGTGTAGACATTCTTACCCACATGCTGAAGGGAAGACTGCGGAGTGTCATTCGCTTTGTAAAACGTAATATTCTTTTAACCCTTCGAGATCTCCACTTTATTCCAAGGAATGTGGCTCCTTCGTGAGCTTATACATTAGCTCTGTTGGTCGTCAGAGTCGAGCACTTGCTCGGTATTCTTAGTGCTGAAAGCTTCCTGGGTAGACAAGGTCTTGTGAAATCGTTGTGCTTCGCTTCAGAGATAGTATTTTAAGACGATACACACGGACACGGAGCGCCTTGACACCATCTATACACACGAGACTGCCACCATCTCGCCAATGACATATCTGGGAACTGCAAAGCGGGATGATCTATTGCTCTTCACCGCCGATTTAGAAGTAAAATCGAATGCTGTATCAGTGCATTAGGCTTTGGCGGATAAACGTATATCATGGCAAGAACAGCAAAAGCGCTGTGATGAAAGCAAAATAGCGGCGAAACTCGACCAAGTTTCAAGGGAAGGGCTATGCGACCTTGAATTGAGTCGGTGACAAGTGAATTAAATATATTTTTGGCGTCTGAAGCGTATGCATATGTCAGCTCGCCGAGTGGGCCACATCTTAAGGATTTCGAGAGGGGAATGCCTAGCCACCGAGAGATCTGGCCATTCGATTTCAGCTTCATTTCTCTAGAATCCATTGGGAATCGATCAAACCCATTTTTAGCTTAACCGCGAATACACTTTCCTGTTTTATAGCCATACGGTGAGCATGTGTATGCACTGTCTTATCGTGGAACTGGTTCCACATGAATCTCATATGTAATTAGCTATAGCGGTTATAAGATGCCCTCGGACAGGACTCGGATTCTTCGTGTGCTTAACCACCCCAATTCTTGACCATGGCTGATCAAGCGCCTCAATATGCGTTGCGCGAAGGGGCGGCTCACTCCCAGGAATACGACGATATCGAGAAGGGCGGCGAAACCCCGACGAAGGAGCTCGATGGTAGGGTTCTTAGTCCTCTCTGTGTCTAACAATGTCTAATATAGTTTCCCTTAGACGCTCACATTGCTGTACGCCACACTGTATCCCAACATCGCCTCTGAGATGCTGAACAAAATTTACAGGAGCTCACCGGCGCTGCTTTTGACGACCCCAATTTGGACAGGGAACACATCGTCTCTTTCGATGACGAGAGTCCTTATCCCGAGGTTCGCTCGGCCGTAGCAAATACCGACGACTTCGATATGCCTGTGACCACCCTGCGTACATGGGTCATAGGCCTTGCATGGGCCATCGTCGTTCCCGGCCTAAATCAGTTCTTCTTCTTCCGATTCCCATCCGTCACCATCAATGGCATTGTGGCGCAACTTTTGTCGTTCCCGATGGGTCGAGCGGCCGCTGCGTGGCTACCTAATGTTACTGTCTTTGGAGTCAAAGTTAATCCTGGACCGTTCACGGTGAAAGAGCATGTGCTTATTACCGTATGTGTTTTTCCCCTTGATATCACCGTCTATCGCTGATTGATAACGGCACGCCTGTAGATCATGGTTAGCGGCTTCAATTTTATCTGTTTGACACCTTCATCTAATTTCGTATAGGCTACTGTGGGTGCGGGATCAGCGTATGCCACTGATATCGTTGCTGTGCAGAGGGTGTACTACAACCAGCAATATAACTTCAGCTGTGCGTGTCTTCGGTCCTTGGAATTAGCGAGGATCTAACTGCTTCCAGATCAATGGTTCGTGGTGATGTCCACGCAGCTCATCGGGTATTCGATTGGAGGCATTGCCCGCCGCTTCCTCGTCTCTCCGCCTTCGATGATCTGGCCTGCTAACCTGGTCAACTGCGCCCTTTTCAACACGCTCCACTCGCAGCAGTATGCTGGTATCGGAACTCGTGGCGGTCTCAGCCGTGAGAGGTTCTTCGTGTATTGGTTCCTCGGCTCGTTCTTCTGGTGTGAGTACAAGTCCGACTTCAAAACGTCATTTCCGAATGTGGTAATTGATCCAACATCTAATTTTAGACTTCTTCCCCGGATACATTTGTGAGCGGAGGCGCTATTTTTAGACGCCATGATTTTTTGACCTTCCACGTCGGTTGCAGTCCAAGCACTCTCTTATTTCTCTTGGGTCACTTGGATCAAGCCAGAGAACACAAGTAGGTCTTACAAAGATTCTATTTGAATTATTTTTGACAACTTCTCTAGCAATCTCTCAACTCTTCGGGTTTGGCACATTTTATTCGTCGTGTCTAATGTATCGCTGACTTTCTGCTTCCGATGTCGCAGTTATGTTCACGGAATGGTACGTTTCAGCCCAAGTCTCTGTAGATTTATCCCTAAATGCCTTTAATTATAGGGAATGTCGGTTATCACCTTCGACTGGAGTCAAATAACGTGCGCTCTGATTTTGGCAAACTTTTAATTGACTACTGATTCGAACGCGTTACCTAGTTATATCGGAACTCCCCTCGCTACTCCATGTAGGATTCCTGGCTCTTTAAGGTATTCAGAAGCTAAACACCATTCTAGGGTGGGCTGAGGCCAACATCTTCGCCGGATTTGTATTCTTCTTCTGTGAGTACAACTGATGCCTGATTTCCAATCATCGCTTACATTTAATAAATTCAGGGTTCCTAACACCGGTCCTGCACGTATGTTATCTATCCCAAATGCAAGGATATCGGAGAGCTTATTTTCCAACAGTTCACCAACACTTGGTTCGGTGAATTTATGCCGTAAGTGACCTCCCGGCATCCGGGCTGACATTGCATAGGCTAATTCACTTGAATCTCCGCCCAGAATTTCATCACGAACATCTTACGACAACACGTTCAATACCTACAACGTTACACGAATTCTCACTCCGCAATCTACCTTCGACGTGGAAGCATACCACGACTACAGCCCCCTGTTCCTTTCGACGACATTTGCCATATCATATGGGTGAGTCCGAATTCACCGTTTCGTCGACAATTGCGTATCTCAATGAATTTTGCAGACTTTCCTTCGCCTCTATCACCGGTAAGCTTGACTTTGGCAAAGCATCGCAGATCTTCTTGTCTGACGCTCCTATTCAGCGACGCTCGTCCACGCGTTCCTGTACTTCCGCAAGCAAATCTGGGTCCAAGCCCGCCGCTCTCTTCATGAACAGCCTGATATCCACGCGCGACTCATGTCCAAGTACCCTCAAGTTCCGGAATGGTGGTACCTCTGCATCTTCCTGAGCATGTTCGCTATCGGAATCATTAGTATTGAAGTTTGGCCGACGGAGATGCCCGTCTGGGCTTTCGTCCTTGCTCTCTTGATCGGTAGGCTTTTCTTTTCTTTAGCACTTTCTGCTTGTTTGATTAACGGGATTGCGCCTAGCATTCACCTATGTTATTCCAATTGGAATGATTCAGGCTATCACTAACCAGCAAGTTGGATTGAAGTATGTCGTGGTACTGTCTTTTTTGTAGTGCGAAAGCTAATCCGCCGTATCCCTAAAGCGTCATCACTGAATTGATCATTGGTTACGCTCTTCCTGGACGACCTATTGCCATGATGATGTTCAAGACCTGGGGATACATTGTAAGCAATTGATATTTGTACCGTTCAAAGCCCAGTTCACTCAACGTTACGTTTTGTTAGACTATGGCCCAAGCGTTGACTTTCACCTCCGACTTCAAGCTCGGTCACTACATGAAGAGTTCGTAAAAGCCCATTTCCGATCTTTCTTTTTATTGACAAGTATTTTCTCCCAAAATTTAGTTCCTCCAAGGTCAATGTTCTGGAGTCAGATCGTCGCAACCGTTATTGCAGGAACCGTGCAACTTGGTGTCCAGGCATGGATGTTTACCAACATTCCGGACATGTGCAGCCCCGACCAGAAGGATGGATTCATTTGCCCGAGTACTGAGGTCTTTGGCACTGCTAGCATTATCGTAGGTTCATCTCCACAACAAAGTATTCGCGGAGCCCTAATGGAGATTTTAGTGGGGTGTCATTGGCCCGGCTTTGCAATTCTCCAAGGGACAGACCTACTAGTAGGTTTTTCGACTACATCTACCTTTTTGGATACTAACGACAAAAAATCGTGAAGTGGTCTCGTCTTCTTCTTCCTCATCGGCGCCGTCGCTCCTGTTGTCCCTTGGGCCTTGAGCAAGAAGTGGCCCAACAGCTTCCTCAAGTACATTAAGTGAGTATTTTCCAACGGGGTCCGTTTGCGTAGTCTGTAATACTTATATCTTTCTACAGCCTTCCCGTCATCTTTAACGGAACCGGTCTCATTCCTCCTGCCACCGCCATCAACTACGTTCCTTGGGCGTAAGTACTGAAAGGGTAAATATCTACGAGCCCGTTGCTGATCATTTCATTTATAGTGGTGTTGGATTCTTCTTCCAATACTTCATGCGAAGGTTCTTACTTTCATATGTCATTTTAACTATACCTCTTGCTTATGGTCTCTTTACTCCTAGACGTCACTTCTCCTGGTGGACCAAGTACAACTACGTCCTTGCGGCTGCACTGGATTCTGGCCTCGCTATCTCGATCTTGGTCATCTTCTTCGCCCTGCAATTCCCCAAGAACGGAACGGTTAGTCTCCTGGTATTTTTTTTTGTGGTCGCTCAGAGAACTAATATTTTTGCAGATTGGTGCCGACAATCTGGCAGTGTGGTGGGGTAACACGGTTCCTTTCACTGGCGCAGACGGCAACGGTACCCCTATAAGAGCTCTCGCTCCAGGCGAGACATTCGGGTACGTCCTCGTTCTCGCCTATTATGCTCTTCACTCATTATTTGTCCTCCGCTATTAGACCTTCTGTTTGGTAGATTATTCATAAGATGTCCCGGAGATCCTGGGACGGCGATTTATGGCCCCAATATCTGTAAAATAGTTGTATTTTTCTGAATAAATTCATGATTTGTACTTTGGAGTTGGATCATAAGAACTAAAAACTGTTGGATTCCCCACTCAATTTAAATTGGCCAAATCTCAGAATGATTTTGACTTGATTTTGGCGAGATCTGGGTCGAAAAGGATCGCGGCAAGTATTCGGATCAAATGAGTCTGCGCCTCCAATGGCCAACACAATCAACTCTTATTTGTTTTCCACTATCGCTTCTACATACATTTACATACCCAAACGGTCTATCGTGGTCAGTTCTTACTGGCCTTAGTCTCTCGTAGACGTAGATAGATGTCACATTGTAACAATTGTAACAAGCACCTGCACGCGTGTCACCGGAATTACGACGAGCGCTCCTTTCCTTTCAACGCCATGTCCGTTAACCAGAAAAGCTTTGACGACCATTCAAATCCCACTCTAATCTTTGCTTCACTTCCTTTTTAAAATTCTACGCGAACATAACAATATGTAAGATGTGCAAAAACAATATAGTTGAGCGCACCGGTAGAATTTGATAGGAGATACAGCACAGAAGTGACCAGCGTCGAAATGACGAACAGCGACTACAATTAGATCCTCTATTTGTCTCCGAAAAATTGCATGGTGTCCTGACGGCGTCTTGAGCTTTACATCTCCGAGGGAAAGTGTTTCTGGGGCGTTTCGGCTCTGCAACGTTTGCCAATCCAAAATTGCGCATGGAGGATAATCATAGTCGATGCGGCCTGCAGTATTCAATAAGACAGCTGGGTTGGAAATGGCTTTGTATCAGCGGCCAAGGCAACTAGGATAAATATGATGAGGTTGTGGAACATCGACCTCAAGAGACCGAGTGGCAAAGGTCGAGTATTGGCTTTAATTGACAGGTCTTGATACCCCTGCATCCCGCCTGGTCCATGACGAGAGATTACATTCTCCGTTGAACGATATGGATGTCGTTGATCAATGAAGCACGATGTACGATTAATCGTCGCTGACGCTGTGGTTAGGCGTTGAAGCGACAGAATCCACCTCCATTTTGACGTCGGCAGAGACAGAGGTAACTTTTCTTGCTACGAAATCAGCCAACTGAGCCCTGTAAATCGGAAAATTGAGAAATCCATTGGTGACAGTCTCAAGAAATGGTTTACCGTTTACGATCTCGAAGAGTCTCTAGCATATAAATCACATCGTCCTGCTCTTTGATGCATAGCTCGCCACCCGGAAGGTTGATTGCAAACTCTTTGGCCTGAGCCAGGGCATTTTTAAAATTATTTGTCTAGGAGGGGTCGTTAATTCAGCACGATGAATGGAGGGTTCAAATACGCACTGCTTGGAGCAATTTCTGCTTCGAATCCGGTGTCGCGACGCCTGGCGATTGTTGAATCAGCTCCAGCACGGCAACCAACTTCGGCAAGAGGTCTTCATAGAGGGATACAGGAAAGACGTTTGTGGCCATGGTCGTTGTAAGAAGCGACGAACAGAATGAGTTAATTGTTTATGCATGGACGCGCGGCGAACAAATAAAAGACCGGGCCTATTTTGCGACCATGCACCGACTGTTTCGTACGGCGACGAGCGCTGTTTCTCTCCAATTCCGCCCAGCGTCGGCCCAAGCCAGCCCTATTGTCCACCGCGCGTCTGAAAGGCACCGTCCGCCTGCAACCTCAGTGGCTGCGATAGCCTCAGTCCACAGAAAAACAACTCCCAAATCACGAGGATAAGAACCACAAACGATTAATTCTTGATGCCTCCAACTCACACCGTGCTTGTTGATTCTGATACACGAGTCTACACGACCCTTAAATATGGAGTTGAAAGTGCGTAGCGTGTCCTTTGAAGGCCTGTTCTTGCTCACAACGACCCTGCCAATTTTTAGGGATCGTCAAGATCCTGCAGAGACGTCCTGCAGAGAACTCTGCGGAAGTGTATGTTCACTACGTCGATTTGGACAAACGCATGGACGAGTGGATTCCAGAAGAGGCCTGCAAGCTGAGGGAGCCCACACCACCCCCGAAGCGAAAACGCGGTCGACCTCGTCGTATAGTCGAACCCGTCCCTGAGCCGCAGCCAGTACCAGTGGAAGAAAATGGCGCCGAGGCACCGACAGAAGTAATTATGACGGAACAAGACTTTGATCTGCGGCAACACAAGCAGCTAACTGCTCAGCGGAATTTCGACTTCGTCATCTTCGAGAAATGGAAGCTTAGGCCCTGGTGAGTCAACCCCGCCTCGTTCCTGTTTACCCCACATTTTTCTGATTGGAGCTCTGGTTCGTTTTCGCTGAAAGGTACTTCTCGCCGTACCCGCTGACGGAAACAGAGGTCGACGACCTCCTGGATGGCCCTATTCAACCTGCGACAAAAATCCCCGGAGTTTCGAGAGCCACCGTCAGATCGCACGGCAGAACGTCGGATTTGCTCGCTGGAGGGCTTCTGAGACCGCATACTGGAGAATCTATACTTTGGGTATGCCACTTTTGCTTCAAATATATGGCAGATGGTACTCCTTGGGAGCTACATACAGTGCGCATCTCCTCTTTTCTTTCTGTCTTATATCTTCCAACATGGTTCGCTCTCAGAAAGACTGCAAAATGAAGCATCCTCCAGGCAGGAAAGTCTACCAAAACGGCGCTCATACTATCTGGGAGGTCGACGGAGGCAAGGAAAAGGTATGTCCCCTTTTTGTTGTCTGGCATGTCTCCAGACACTCATTCTACTGCCAGCTTTACTGCCAAAATTTATCGCTCTTCGGAAAGCTCTTCATCGACGTCAAAACACTCTTTTTCGACTGTGACAATTGTTCGTATAAGGTTTTTAAGGCCCGCCAGGTTGCATAGCTGAAAAATTTCCACCAGTCTTATTCTATATCTTAACTGAGGGGACGTCAACAGAAGACCATATGATGGGTTTCTTCTCCAAGGTTCGTCGTTGTTTTAGCCCTATATACGCCTTTATTCAATCAAACCACAGGAAAAATTGTCATATGATGATTATAACCTAGCTTGCATTATGACGTTGCCACAATATCAACGAAAGGGTTGGGGTATGCTCATGATTGAATTCAGTGCGTAAACGTCTTACTTTTCCTGGCTAGTGGGTCGAGCAGATTTTTGTCTCAGGTTATGAGCTGTCACGAAGAGCTGGCAAGGTTGGGACGCCCGAACGACCTCTCTCCGACCTTGGCCTTCGAAGTTATCTTGCTTTTTGGATTTCTACGCTTGTCCGCTTTTTCAGGCGAGTAACGATTTTCTGAAACATTTTTTTCCATCTTGCTAAAATCATCCACCCAGACGAGTGCTCTCCGTTCTTCCTCCTGAAATCAAATCTCTCAAAACCTCAAACAACTTCCCGAACTTGCTAGATGAGGAAATGGCAGACGAGGTCGACTACGTCCCCTCGAAAAAGAAGAAGAAAATAAAAGGCTTTGATGGAGAGTCGCCTGAAATCACACCAGAGCAATCCAGGCGCATGATGCCGTTGAACTCCATCCAAGGTGCGTGTTTCCTTCCTCTCACCCGCATTTGCTTAAAAAGGACTGACTGGCTAGCCGACCTGTCTACGCATGCAGAACCGCTGTTCACGATTGGACGCACAATGAAGACGATCCCTCGTGAAGACGGCGGCGCCGAGACACATGTAGAAGTCAAATGCACGCTGGCGGATATTGCCCGGGCGACGAATCTCCGCATCGATGATGCTGCATTTGCCCTCAGTGAGTGTGGGCTGCTGACGCGGAGGATCACTACTGGCCAGAAGAGGACGGCGGAGGAGGCTGAGTTAGGCCAGGAGCAGTCGTCGGTCAGCGAGAACGATACGATCCTGATTACACGCGCATTCGTCGACCAGGTGATGGCCCAGAGGAACGTGAAGATGATGTATATGATTCCGGACTGTGTCATCGCCGATTGATGAGAGGTTGTAGTAATTTTTACCTGTCATAAAATTGTTGGCTTATTATACGTGGAGTAATTACTCCTGTTCTTGATTTTCTCCGCCTTCCTTCGTCATTGCTTCGAGTAATTGTAAAATTTATACCCCGATTGTGTCATTTTTGAGCTCGTTGTTGCGTACTTCAATAATTTCTAGTTACAAGACATCGTTCTTCTATATTAGTACGGTCTTTGAAATCCAACAATCGTAAAATAAATTATGTTGTCCTTGTGAATCTTTTTCAGTGACTTTGATTATCAATCTTCCTCTTCACGTCCAAAGTTTTCTGCACCTTCCCATGAGCCCCAACAGGCAAAGGAATTCGCAAGTTGCCCATGTTCTGGATCGAAAGACGTTCGTCGTAGAGGGCCGTATGGTGGGGTGTCATACAGCTTTTCGAGGATTTCTTCGACAGAGGTTGAGGTGAGGAGGATGAGGCGGCCTTTCGTTGGATGGAGTATTTTTTGGAGAGTAGTCCGCAACTTCGTGTTTGTTACCTACAAAAATTATTGTTAGGGCAGAGTCACATTATGTGAAATTTGAGGAATAAACGGACTTCATTCAGGAAAGGAGGGTCCGCAACGGCAATCTCCACCTTCCCAAGTAGGGATTCGGGGACATCCTCTGGCTCGTCGATATCATATGGAATGAACTGCTTGGGCGACAGTACAGCGAATCGTTGGTCGTATTCCAACAGCTTCACATTTTCTAGCCGTTTCATATGCTGGAAGGCGACAAATGCTGTTGGACAACAGAGGAAGGCTATATTCGTGGAAGGCTCGCAGAGTGAATGCAGCTGTTTAGCGAGCTTTTTCGCTGACTTTTCGCTATACCTGTAGGTAGATGATTAGGACAGCTAGGAATCGCATGGGCATAATGCTTGCCCTTCGCCCAGAAAATATTTGGAAAGGGCGAATGTTTGGAGAGTTTGTTGCAATAGGCGGTGGCCATGGTGTCCATCCGCGATTCAAGATGGCCAGAGTGTTGATCCAATAAGAGGTTACCCATTTAAAAACTTCTAGCATATAAAACATGGAAGGGCGTTATGTGGCCTCTCTGGCCTGAGAACGCGCACTCACCAAAATTGGCTGAGCTGCCAGTCCTCGCCGAACGCAAGACGGAAATCCGCCACGCTCACCATAGGCTTCTCGTCTTGCGCATTATCGTCTTCCAGGGCCAGCCCAGCGATTTGTACTGCTGCTCTCTCAGCGGCGATTTCTTGGTATAAGCGCTCCTCTTCTGCCTTTGCCCGGAAGTGACTGTCCAGAAGCGCTAGAGTGCTTGGATCGAGCTGAGGTGGCGATCCAGAAATATTAGAGAAAGTAGATGTTGATGGTGGAGACGTTGGGATGGAGAGCATTTCGAAAGGTTATTGATTGCAGGATATGGTCGAGGAAGAGAGTGAGAAAGCGCCAAAATTTAGGCAGCGATTTGTTGGCTATCGCCGGCCCGCCTTGCGGACAGGTCCAATTTTGGTTCCGATGAGGATGGCAAGCGTCCGAAATTTCAACCACCATGTCGTCCTCACCGCGAAGAATCACTGTGCTCATTTCTGGTTCAGGTATTTTGAATCGCAAGCCTAAAGATCTTTGTCGACCAATAATGCGCGAAATCCAGGCTCCAACCTCCAGGCGCTGATCGACTCTCTCAACACTCCGGCTTTGCCCAATGCACAGATCACCCTCGTTCTGTCGAATCGGAAGGCTGCATATGGCCTGACGCGGGCAGCGCAAGCGAATCCTCCAATCCCTACGGCGTACTTGGCTCTGCAACCCTTCTTAAAACAAAATCCTGGCAAAACAAGACAAGACTACGACGCAGAGGTTGCGAAGATTGTCCTGCGGTCAAAGCCTGATCTCGTTGTGTTGGCTGGATGGATGCATATCCTCAGTGAAGGCTTCTTGGAACTACTCGATGGACGAAAACGGGTGGAGGGTGAAGACGACTTATCAGTTACCGAACCGATCCCAGTGATCAATTTACACCCTGCCCTACCTGGTCAATTCGACGGAGCGAGCGCCATCGAGCGCGCATATGAAGCTTTCCAGAAGGGAGATATCTCAAATTCGGGAGCTATGGTGCACCGGGTGGTGAAGGATGTTGACAGAGGCGAGCCGATCGTTGTGCGAGAAGTTCCATTTGTGGCTGGGGAGTCGATAGAGGCGTACGAGGCAAGATTGCACGCTGTCGAGCATGAGATTATCGTGGAGGCAACGAAAAAGGTGCTAGAAAAAACAATGTCTTCATCATAGGTATGTCGCTATGCCCCGTCTTTTTTCCCCCTTCCAATGAACTTTTTAGCCCAATCTTAGCTCCCCAAGAAAACGGATCGATATGAAAACTGTCGACAAAAAATGTACCATTATTCTATACGTTGAAAGAATTATTTCAATGGATACATGCTAGATTCAATTTATTCTGCACGTCCAAAGCAAATGCCAAACTCGGCCAAACCCTCTCGATCTAACCCCAGCACTTTGCATCGAAATCCTTGATATATCACTTCTGTTACCACAGATTCACTAGTCCAGCGCTACCCCCCTCATCCCGCCCTTTTTTAAATCGAACGAGCAAGCTGCCCTCGGCATCTACGAGGTATGCAGGCCATTTCCCCAGTAATACTTGCGCCCTCTGATGATTCCTAGCTCGAGAATGACAACGCGAGAAGTCAACGAGGGAAGCGATTGGGAATGGGTAAAGCGCATATATTTACTTTTCTCTTCACTGTAACTTATCTTTTCGTAGGCAACACCGATTTCAACCTTGTCGCCTGCGCCAGAAACCCTCCGACTGGAAATTGATGAATTCTCAGCAGAGCCGTTTTCTGTGAGTTCTCAAGGGACCAGGAGGGATGACCATTGCGATTGACGCTATCGACAACGAATAACAGAATAATTTCGCCGATTTGTTCGACGATTTAGGTTTCCATGTAGAATCTGAGGCCGATGACATTACGACAGCGACTCTCGAGCAGGGTACACGTTATGATATTGAAGTATGTTGTCGGCTCTACTCGTCGTAGGTATGATCTAACGATGATACCATCAAGAACTTCTCCAACATGAATGAAATTGCTCCAGGTTGGCGATACCCCGAGATCGAGGTATATAATCGCGAATTATCTGATTTGACATCGCATCGCTCATGTCTACAATTTCAAGGAAATGATCGTTTTATCCTCTAAGAGGCGAGCTCTTAAAGGACTACCCACCATCCTTGAAGATCATGGAGAGTCGCGGTGCTCTATTGCGGTAAGTTTTACAGTCAGTAATTACTACTCGGCAACTCTAATGACGTGTCTTTAAGCAGCCAATGGCATCCCTCTCCGACTTCGAATTCGACTTCGACGCGTTTGACAAACCATCATCATCTGGGAACACAAAAAATGCTACTGTATGCGTCCGCCGCGACAACGGAATTCAGTATATCATCAAAAGGAAACGTGCTGCTAGGAATGCATCATGGGTCGAACAGGCGATTCTCGAGGCGTTGACAGATCTCGAGACTTCGTTCGTGTCGCGGGTGTATTGGTCTTTTTACAGTGGAGAGCATATATACCTCGTCATGGTATGTTACTGAATTATTTTGATCAATTAAACAAAGAATAAAAGGCCTTGATTAGGACTTCCTTCCAGAGTACAATTTTACGGACCTCATACAGGAGCATGGACCACTAGGAATCCATCATGCTACGCTCTATGCATCTGAATTGGTGAGTTCATGCATCTACATATATCCCTTAATGTTTTCGCTTCTGACTGACCTGCTTCTGAACTAGGTCGTCGCGATTTCAAGCTTGCATGCTGCTAATATTATGCATAGAGATATACAACCCCGAAATATCAAACTCGATACAAAAGGACATATCGTCCTCGTCAATTTTGGACTGGCCGAGTTCACTAAAGAAACCGTCCACGACACTCAGCGCACCCCTGCCCCATCGGACCTAGAGTGCACTTCTACAGTTTATCGTGCGCCGGAGCTCCTCCTTGGATGGAACCATGACGCTGCTGTCGACTGTTGGTCTTTCGGCATGTTGTTGTACTACATGGTCTTCGGGATGGTACGTCCTTCATACGAGTATCGACGTTCTATTTTACTGATTGTAGAATTTGATTAGCACCCGTTTGGAGGTCGACATGGCATCCAGGACGATCACGCTTGGGTTTATGATCAGATTATCCGTTCTTCTATCCCAACGGAGTCTTTGCGCCTAGTCCACCCAATGGCCCGTGATTTGATTCTCAAGGTTGGGCATTTGATTCTCATCTGATAATCCTTGTGGCTCACTGTCCTGCAACCATGATTTAGTGTCTTGAACGCAATCCTGCTATGAGATGGAACATGGAACAAATCAAAACACATTCGTACTTTGATTCTGTGTAAGTTCATACATTCAATCATTCTTCTGTATTCCTTGCTTATTCCAACCTTTCGTATACAGCGATTGGAAGAAAGTGGCCGCCATGGAAATAGATGGTAGGTCTTCGAGCAGCTTGTCATGGTCGACATAATGAATTCATTCTCTCTGAAGTCCCATCCTTGCAAACAACACCTGTGACACCTGCGAAACCCAGTTCAACAGCGATACACGACGCCCATCAGCACTATTCTTCTCATAATACATCACTGCGCGACCGAGACACGCTGAAAAGGATTTCGACTTACGACTGTGCGCAATCTATTGAAGATCTATGCACTGGAATCTCGGAACCACCTCGAGAGGGGCCCTCGACGTTAACCCAACTTTTTGCACCGCTTACGCTGAATCGCGTCGAGGGTCCGGCTTTACCAAAGTTATTCAAACCGCTTGCTCGGGTTATGGATGTCGTTGAAGAGGAAGATCGACTATCTCTACCTGACAATGATGGAAACGAACCTGAGATTGTCTGCGAGCCTCGTTCTCAGGACGCCAAAGCCGATCGTATATCGCAGTTTTGGGATGACCTCGACAAGGAGCAAGACATTTCAGGTGCTTCTATCAATTCTCTAGAATTTGGAGCAAGCACAGGTGTTCCATACCATAAAGCACCTAAGCTTCGGAAGTACCGCTCTGCTATTCAATCTCGCAGTCGGCTGTTCAATGTGAGCACTGCGTCTTTCCAGAACAAACTGCACAAGAAACCACGTTCGACTGGCGCGCTTCGTCCGTCGAGGCCAGTGGAGGTCTACGAGAATCTGCCGATTGGGATCCACCAGATTGGGAGCGGGATAGGGTTTAAGTATAATGTGCCAGCGGCGATACTGTCGAAGGCGTCTGTGGTTTCGTTTGCTCCGCCGTGTCATCTTTTCCAGAGGGGGTTTTCGGTGCGCAATCTGGGACTTTCTCTTGGAGGCTCTGCTGCTGCGAGGAAAAGCAGACATGTCACTCCTTGTGCTTCCGTGTGGCCGCTGGATGAAACTGCGCCCCCTGAGCCCGCAGTGACAAGTTCCCAACCGAGTCGAGCGAAGGATGCGGGGAATGGCGCGTTCATTCGGGAAATGTGTCAGTCCCCCACTTGGATTCTTTCTCCGCCGGATAGTCTTCCGTCGCCTCTAGCTCTTGTGAATTCCCCAGCGTCATCTGGGTCTGGGTCTGAGCCGCTTTCGCCTGCTACGCTGGTCGATGCTGGAACGGATGAGGATGAAGAGTGCCATGTCAATATTATCACCATACCGAAGGACTTGGAGCTTGAGATTGAGCTGCCGCTTTCGGGGTGGGCTCCGACTTCGACGTTGAGGCTTGTGCCTCCGTCTCCGGCACCTTCTGAGGCGCCGTGTCTTGATTCGGATGATAACTCTTTCTCTACGGATACCAGTGGTTGATGGTTTGTGTCGATGGATTTGTGTGGTTGATATGAGCGTTTGTTGTAGCTATTCTTTTTCGATTTGTAGAGTATAGGTTTGAGTACGATATACAGTGTAGTTAATTCCTTTTATACAGTATAGTACAGGCTTTGGGAGTAATTTTTTCTTGCAGTATTTGATTCATGTATTTTGTTTTGCGTTGGTGCAGAAGTGTTTGAGTCGAGTCGAAGTTGGATAATCTGCATCCGGCTTTACAGGCAGGTCATGTGGCCGTAAGCACTATAAATACCACCTGGCAGCGCTAAAGTTCTTTCATCTTCTGCATCTTGTCTTGTCTGACAGTGACATTTTTCGACCGGGAATCGAACGCCAGTCAATGTGATGATATTAAGATAAAGCTTATCGCTCGCACAATAACAGGGCTCAGCACACCCCGAATGACCACACAACGCCCCGTTAGCGGCGCTGGCCCAGCCAGCGGCGAAAGCCAAGTCCTCGACCTGCACGATGATGTGCCAAGTGTCGTAGATAGAGTGAATGCGTGAATAAATCACACAAATAAAATCTACAACAAAGAGGGGCGTGAAGGTTGCGAGGACGAGGCTCCGGAAGGCGTTCCTCCCAAGGTCTGTCACCTATAGGCTAGAACAATAGCTGGGAAACATAAAACTATGACCAGCGGCGAAGATCCGAGGTGTAGACAATGAAACGGCGACGAAATAGGCTGGCGGAGAGCGTGGGAAAACGTGAGAACGAGACGAAACGGCGGCGGCGAGAGACGAAAACGAGATGCGAGGACGAGATTCTGAGGTCTGAACAATGGGGTGGGACTGAGGCACAAAACCTATCCTGTTGTTCTGAGTCTACCATACAGGTATATGTGAAACTACGAGGGGGAATGTGATTTAACTACAAAAGGAAAAGCAAAAACATCGAAATCACAAGGCTAAGCTAAGGAACAAGAATGGAGACAAAACATATCAAAAAGGGGAAGGGGCTGATGCATTCTAAGAGTTTTATCTGAGCTTGGGGAGGTGGGATAGCAACGGGGACGGCACATTCATAGATATCAGCGTACAAGGGAATCCGATGCTAAATATAGCAATTGACATGTGCGCGCCTAAGTCTAGAAAGCCGCTGGGGGTCGCCGGTTGCGTCATTCTTGCAAAATCATCGAGCAAAAATGGAGGGGGAGCTTGCTGACTGATACTGTTGCTTGATCTCCGAGTTTCCGAGTGTTTTGAGGCTGAAAAGACGAGTTGCGCATGCGTAATGACTTTATCGGACAAACGGGGCTTATAGGCGTCACATGGTGCGTCTTGATGCGTCGAAATTGAAAAATACGGCCGTAGAGCGCTGTGGTGCGCATCATCTCCTCCCTACTAAAGTCCTGACTGTCCTCAGTCAGTCGCCGAGGTCTAGCGGGGTGTAACGAGGTCGAAAAGCAACGGAAAATCGAGTACGACTCGTGGGAACATGACTTTAGGCGGCGAAAATGGATGTTCATCGACGTAGACAAATAAGGAGGGCTTGGGGCAGCACAAACCCAATTTGAAATGACGAAGGAATGACTGGACAGTGTTTCTAGACTCCCAGCGGGCCTGTGAAGTCGAATGTGCGGGAGCGAGATGCTATAGGGATTGTTTCGACGCGGTGCGTATCCGTGGGAATATGGACTGCGAGACGGCGTAAGTGAAGCGCGGCGCAGTGCGAAGGGAAAACGGATGCTGGAAGTGATGAGGCGAGTGCAAAAATAACTGGGCTATGCAACATGGGCTTCTGGAGATGTGGTTGAGCTGGACTTGAGTGCGCAGATGATGTGCGAGGGCTAGCGGCGACGTGCGTATGTGCGGCAGCGTGGGAACTTGGACTTCAGCGGCGGCACGAGGTCGATATCCTGAATAACTCTTGATAAACGGTGTTTCAGCGAGGTTGAACTGGGCAAAGACGAGTGGAAAAGGATGAGAAAGAAGGGATATAACCTGGGACAAGGTAATAAGATGAAAATAAACTGGAAAATATCAAAGAAATCGAGCACGGCGGCACGAGGAACGAAATTTGAAGTCGAAATCACGGCCAAGAATTTGAAAAAATATGTCTGAAGCTAAGAGAACAAAGTCGAGGACTTAGCTAGATAGAAAGTATGACGGAGTGGGGTTTGATAGTCGCAAAACGAGGTCTGAAACAATATCTAGTAGCCAAAATTAAATTAGTGAACGCGAAACAAAGAATAAAGTCGAAATGAAGCGCGAAATTCGAAAAAATGAAAAGTTCGAGGTGCTGTGGGACGGATATCCTCCTCCCTACTGAAATACTGACTGTCCCCAGTCAGTCGAGGTGTGCGGGAACGAATTCGAAGCTAGCGGCGTCAGTTCTTTGAGGGCTGTAGCGGGTGCGGCTTCGAGCGTGTTACAATGTTTCCTGAGCGCAGTGACAAAGTCTTGGCCTGTATCGACGTGGATCTTCGATATAGAGGTGCCTGAGACGTCGTTGAGGGTGATATTTGGCGTGGGGATGCTAAACGAAGTCGATGGCGCAATGAATACGAAACCGGGGGTGGCTGGCGAGGTCAATAAGGTACGCGGCGATGCTAACGAGGCTGGAGACGAGTTCTGGGTATGAAACGAAGTGGAGATCATGGGAAACGAGCTTGACGAGGCTGGGGACGATGTTTGAGGGTCTAACAAAGTGTTTGCAGCGAGAAACGAAGGAGGCGATGCTTGGGATAAAAATTCGGCGCATAACAAAGCAGAGGCGGCTTGGGACGAAGTAAACGATGGCGTGGACGAAGGACTGGGGCTAAACATAAAAAAATCAATGATGGGCGAATGAAGCGAAGCTGGGAATCGAAAATCGGCGCTTAATGAGGTTATGAGGCGAAGGTACAAAGGGGGCAACATAAAAGCTAAAATATGGGGGCCTAATGATGTGAAGGCAGTGTACGATGAACTGAGCAGTGCTGAAGACCGAAAACGAGCACATAACGATGCAAGGATGCTGAAGAATGCTGTGTACGATGCTAGAGGCGCCTTCTGCAGTCCTAACGAAGTAATTGCAGTGAGATACGAAAATATCGAGGCTGGAGATCGAAAACAGGCGCTAAACGAAGGCAAGGCGATGGAGAACGAAGGAGGGAGCCCCAAGGACGAAATATGGGCAGTTATTGACGTGAAGACAATGGGAAACGAGCTGAGCAGTGTTGTGGACCGAAAATGAGCGCTTAACGAGGCTAAGGCGATGATGAACGATGTGAGCAATAAGAAGAGCGAGTTTTCGAAGCTGAATGAAGTCAATGCGGCTCTGAGCGACATAAACGATGACGAGAATGAAAAATGCGCGGTGGGCTCCAGAAATGATGTGCCTAGTGTCGTAGATATAGTGTAGTGCGAACAAATCAAACACCAATGACATCTACAACAAAGAGTGGGCAAGAAGGTGTGCGTGAACGAGGTTCCGGAAGGCGTTCCTCCCAAGGTCTGTCACCTCTAGGCTAGAACAACGACTGGGGAACACAAAACTACGACCAGCGGCGAAGTCCGAAGGTGCAGACGACGAAACGGCGGCGAAATACGCTGGCGGAGAGCGTGGGAAAACGCGAGAACGAGACGAAACGCGGCGGCGAGAGACGAAAACGAGATGCGAGGGACGAAATTCTGTGGTCTAAACGATGGGGTGGGACTGAGGCACAAAACCTATCCATTGATCAAAGCTTACAGTACAAGTTTATAATCTAAAGCGCTATTGTGCGTGCTACTGGAGAAAACATCAAAGGAAAAGTGAAAAGAAACATCCAGACTAGGGCAAGAATGAACAAGAAAGGTCTGGAGAGGGTATAGAACTAATATGCCCTTGGAGATATACACAAAATCGTGAAGGATGAGGAGCGATATCAAATACGGTCGGTCAACTAGTACTAAAATTAGCAGTAGGCGCGCGGCGCCTAAGTCCAAGAAAGCCAAATGGCTGTGAGCGGCGCGTTCTCGAGTTTTCTGGCTGATGTGGACCGCCGGCAAATTAGTAAGACAGATTCTGTCTTGCTGATAACGGATACTTGGTCGTCAGGGGGCCGGTGATACGCAGCGGGTGATTTCGGGAGCCCATCGGGGCGCGTTAGAATCCAGCGGAGGTCACGTGACGACGCCGCTAAGCGCATAAATCGAAAAACAGAGGGTATGGAGATGCAGAGCGCATCATCTCCTCCCTACTGAAGTCCTGACTGTCCTCAGTCAGTCGAGGTCGAGCGGGTGTAACGAGGTTGAAAAGCGACGGAAAATCGAGTTCGACTCGTGGGAAGGTGACTCTGGGCGGCAAAAATGGACGTTCATCGACGTAGACAAATAACGAGGGCTCGGGACAGCACAAAAACAATTTGAAACGACGGAGGGGAAGCTGATTAATGTTTCTCAACTCCTAGCGGGCCTGTGAAGTCTAATGCGCGGGAGCGAGACGCTATAGGGATTGTTTCACGCGGTGCGTATCCGTGGGAATATGGACTTGGAAGACGACGTGAAGAGTGCAGCGCGGTGGGAAGACAAAATGCAAGCTGGAAGTGACTGGACAAATTCAAAAGCAACTTGGCAGCTGAGACGAGGCGTAAAAGACTCCTGGAGATATGGCCGAGCTGGACTCGAGTGCGCAGGTGATGTGCGGGCTGGCGGCGACGTGCGTATGCGTGGGAACTTCGACTTGGGCGGCGGCGCGAGGTCGATATCTGAACAACTCTTGATGGACGGTGTTTCAGCAAGGTCGAAGTGGGCAAAGGCGAGTGGAAAAGGATGGAAATGAAGGGATATAACCTTGAACAAGGTGGTAAGATGAAAATAAAGTGGAAAAATATCAAAGAACAATAGCGCGGCATTGGAAAAGCGGGAATTTGAATAAAATCACGTCGAAGAACTGAAATAAAATATCTCTGAGGCTTGGAAAACGAAGTCGAGGACTTGTTAAAAGTAAAAGTATGACGAAGTGGGGGTTGATAGTGCGAAAAAGATCTGAAACAATATCTAGTATCCAAAATTAAATTAGTAAACGCGAAACGAAGAATAAAGTTGAAACGAAGCGCAAAATTCGAAAAATAAAAAATTCGGGGACTGGGGCACGGATATCCTCCTCCCTACTGAAATACTGACTGTCCCCAGTCAGTCGAGGTGCGCGGGAACGAATTCGAAGCTAGCGGCATCAGTTCTTCGAGGGCTGTAGCGGCGCGGCTTCGAGCGCGGTACGACGTTTACCGAGCGCGGTGGCGAGTTCTTGATCCGTATCGATGTGCGTCTTCGATTTCGAGGTGTCTGAAGTATTATTGAGGCTAAAATTTGGTGCAGGAATGCGAAACGAGGTCGACGGCGAGGTGAATACGCGGCTGCAGCTGGCTGGCAAGGTAAATGTGGTGTGCGGCAATATTAACGAGTCTAGGGACAAAATCTTGGTGCAAAACGAGATGGCGGCAATGAGGAATGATGGAAGCGATGGCGAGCAAGATTTCTGGGCTCTAAACGAAGTGGGCGCGATGAAGGACGAACTGAGCGACGCTGGAGATGAAGGATGGGATGCTGACAGAGTTGAAATGATGAACGACGAGCTAGATAATGTCAAAGACCGAAAATGGGCACTTAACGAAGCTACAGCAGCAGTAAATATGTGGAGCGACTCTGAAGGCCTGAAATAAATGCTGAACGAAGTGAGGGCGGCAAAGGACGATGTGAACCATGTAAAAAGCGAGTTTGTGATGCTGAGCGCAGTCAAAGCACTTCGGAACGATGTGAGTGATGGTGGGGACGAAAAACTCGAGCTAAACAAAGCAGAGTCGATGCTGGGCAAGAGAAGCGAGGCCAGGGATTGAAAAGTACCGCTTAACGAAATTATGGGGCTGAGGTGCGAAGGGGGCGACCCCAAGGCCGAATTCTGGGCGCCTAACAATGTGAGGACAACGAGGGGCGAACTGAGCGATGACTGAGACTCGAAACAGGTGCTTAATGAGGCTACGACGAAGGAGAACGATTTGAGCAATGTGAGGAGCGAGTTTGGGATACAAAACGAGGTAAATGTGGCTCGGAATGATGTAAATGACGACGAGGACGCAAAATGGATGCTAGATGAGACAACGTCGATGATGGGCAAGGGATGCGACACTTTGGATCGAAACTGGGTGCTCAACGAAGTCAAGGAGCTAAAGAACGAATGGGATGACATAAAAGTCGAATCTGGGCGCTTAACGACGTGAAGACGGCGTATAATGAACTGAGCCATGCCGACAACTGAAAACGAGCGCATAACGACACAAGTGTGCTGGAGGATGCTATGTACGATGCTAGCGGCGCCTTCTGCGGTCCTAACGAAGTAAATTCAGTGCCAGACGAAAATATCGACGTTGGAGATCGAAAACATGCGCTAAACGAAGGCAAGGCGATTGAGAACGAAGGAGGGAGCCCCAAGGACGAAATATAGGCGGCTATTGACGTGAAGACGATAGGAAACGAGCTGAGCAGTGTTATGGACCGAAAACGAGCGCTTAACGAGGCTAAGGCGATGATGAACGATGTGAGCAATAAGAAGAGCGAGTTTTCGAAGCTGAATGAAGTCAATGCGGCTCTGAGCAACATAAACAATGACGAGAATGAAAAATGGGTGCTAAGTGTGACAAGGTCGATGGTGGACGAGAGAAGCGATGCCGGGGATCGAAACTGGGCGCCTAACAAGGTTATGGAGCTATAGAACGAATGAGGCGATGCAAAGGCCAAGATATGCGCATAGAACGATGTCAATACAATGCAAGATTCACTGAGCGATGCCGAAGACCAAAAATGAGCGCATAACGAAGTTACAAGGCTCAGGGATGCGAGGACAATTAAGAGATGAATTATGCGCACTAGAATCGACGGACTAGGGATAGCGAAGGTCGATAGCAATAGTGGAGGGTTTAACGAGGTCACTAGAGCTGGAGACGAGTTCAATGACGCCGCTTGAGTCGAAACGAGGACCAGGGGAGCTGTAACGGGGTCAGATACTTCTTTAAATGTCTTGCTCTCTAATATCGACGTCGCAGACTCGTTCTTGAGGCCAAAATTCGACGGATCGACCTGGAAAGATGCTGAAGCAACACTATATGGTGGGGGCGAAGTGACGACGTCTTCAATGGGCTCGAGTTCGTTAATCTTCGCTGTGGGCGCTAAAAACGGCGAGGGACAACCTGAGACATCTGTGAGCTAGCTGGGGCCAACAGGGTGCTGAAATCTTTGTAGCGGCATCGAGCGTCGATGAGACATCCCTATAGTCGGCAACAAGAGGCGCGGCAGTGGCGTGAGAACTGGACTTGGTGTCGACGAAGTCTGAGCGCGGCTGCACGAGCGCGGCGTCTTCTCGAGTGTGCTGGAGCTTTTCCAACAAAGTAATGAGTGGGGCGCGGTCCAAAGCGTGTCCTTGACTGTCTCTGCTGCGATCTGGGTGGCTAGCGGGGTCGGCAGAGTGCGCGCGTGCGAAATCGACGGCATATTGACTGGGGAGAGCGTGCGTGGCGTCGATCGAAGTTGGACTAGTGGGGCGAGCCTGACGAGACTTAAGAGACTTCTGTGGACTATTTACAGTCCCAATGTACGTGCCTACGGCGCTAGCGGGCTCCTGCATCGACGAAACGAAGCTATTTTTGACAAGGGGAAGCGCAGGGATGACAGGCTGTTCTGGAACAAATCTAGCGAGGGGCGAGCGAGGCGGGACATAAGACGGGTCGACGGCGTGGTAGAACAAAGGCTTGGGAACAATATTCTGAGCTCGAAGAGGCAGCGCGGCGGCATTACGGAGCGAAGCGTTGGCGTGCGAGTTAGGGACAAAAATAGGCGCTGGCGGGACAGATGCGTGCACGGACTCGTCTGTGGTTGATAATACTGGGCGCAGCGACTTCAGTAGCTCGTAGGTAGTTGCAGTAGGTGTTGGGGCATCGTATCGGGGTAAAATCTTCGGAGTGCGTCGAAAATCTGACTCAGCCGGTGGCTGGGACTTCCTGGCGGCATTCTGAAGCATCTGCAACTCATCTTCAAGCTCCTGGAGGCGTAAATCGAGCTGGCGGCGTCGTTCCGAGGGACTAGGTGCATCTGAACATTGCCTAAATGATGCGCTGGCTAGCGGGGTGGTGCGAAATTTTGGCGAAGCAGAGCGCACTGGAGCGGCGGGGACGGCACGGAACATCAAAGTCAGGGCTGGCGCAATGCTGGGGCTCGCAGAAATAAAACTCGGTGGCGGAGACAACTGGGGCAGTGCTGGGAGGCTACTAACGAGGGCCTTCGACAAAGAAATGGCCGGAAAAGCACTGGGCGCTGTGAGCGGCAAGTATGCGGGACCTAGGAGCGCGAGCAAATGAGCGTGTGAGGTAAGAACCCATACGGCGGCGTCATAAACATCTTCGATGGAGCTGAGTGACTGCGGGTTGAGTGTTGGATGTATAATCTGGATCCAGTTAAAAATCTGAGTAGTGAATAAGGGCTGGAATGCTTGGATATACGAGCGTCAAATTCCTATGTCGCTGAGATAGCCTTTTCGAAGGAGCGCACTCGAAATTGTCCGAAATTCGCGAGTAAACTTGGCGAGGTCGCTAAGCGAGGTAATACCGAGGTGCCAGCGAGAAGCAACAAGTTGGTCAAAGTCACTGAGGGTGAAGAGGTTATCGGGATCTGCATCGGGATAGAGACGAAGAACGGCGGTCTTGAAATCGAGATACGTCTTCGTGGCATCGGAAAACTCGGGAAACGACATCCAAACATTCTGAATGGGTGTCTTCAGATAGAATACAGCAAAGTTCTTCTTCTCGAGGTCGCTGAGCGTGGGACGGGCGCGAAAAAGAAGCTCGAGGTCGTCGAAGTAGCGTGGGAGTTCGCGAATTTGCTCCTTTGTTGAGTCGTCGAAGGTCGGTGCACCTGGTTCTTGTCGAAGCGGCATTGGAGGGGGTACGGTGGACATATTGGGATGCTGGAGATGTCGAAAATCGAGTACGGGGGTCAAAAATGAGGTCGAAGTGGCGAAATGAAGGTGTGGTCGAGAGTTTATTGGAAAACGGCGATGGCGAGAATAAAAATGGCAACGACGGAAGGAAGGCTCACAACAGTTGGAACCCCTCGCGGTGGGCTCCAGAAATGATGTGCCAAGTGTCGTAGATAGAGTGAATGCGTGAATAAATCACACAAATAAAATCTACAACAAAGACGGGCGTGAAGGTTGCGAGGACGAGGCTCCGGAAGGCGTTCCTCCCAAGGTCTGTCACCTATAGGCTAGAACAATAGCTGGGAAACATAAAACTATGACCAGCGGCGAAGATCCGAGGTGTAGACAATGAAACGGCGACGAAATAGGCTGGCGGAGAGCGTGGGAAAACGTGAGAACGAGACGAAACGGCGGCGGCGAGAGACGAAAACGAGATGCGAGGACGAGATTCTGAGGTCTGAACAATGGGGTGGGACTGAGGCACAAAACCTATCCTGTTGTTCTGAGTCTACCATACAGGTATATGTGAAACTACGAGGGGGAATGTGATTTAACTACAAAAGGAAAAGCAAAAACATCGAAATCACAAGGCTAAGCTAAGGAACAAGAATGGAGATGAAAGATATCAAAAGGGGGAAGGGGCTGATGCATTCTAAGAGTTTTATCTGAGCTTGGGGAGGCGGGATAGCAACAGGGACGGCACATTCATAGATATCAGCGTACAAGGGAATCCGATGCTAAATATAGCAATTGACATGTGCGCGCCTAAGTCTAGAAAGCCGCTGGGGGTCGCCGGTTGCGTCATTCTTGCAAAATCATCGAGCAAAAATGGAGGGGGAGCTTGCTGACTGATACTGTTGCTTGATCTCCGAGTTTCCGAGTGTTTTGAGGCTGAAAAGACGAGTTGCGCATGCGTAATGACTTTATCGGACAAACGGGGCTTATAGGCGTCACATGGTGCGTCTTGATGCGTCGAAATTGAAAAATACGGCCGTAGAGCGCTGTGGTGCGCATCAACGACATCGCGCTCCTCCTCAACTACGAGCGCGCCTCAACCGAAGCGCGCTTCCGCCACACCAAACTCCGCGAAGTCGTCCCGCCCGGCAGCGAGTTCCACACCATCCTCACCGCAGCGCCCGAGTGGCACCATGCGCGTGTACCACGCACCGGTTTCGTATTTGACGGGCCCGTCACTCCCCAAACACCCCAGTTGCGCGCGGAACCCGATCTGCCAACCAACATGCTCCCCGCATCCCCGTCGCCCACCTTGCGTAGTCTGACCCCGACTCAACTCGAGACGTACTTCTACCAATCGCGCGCCCACGACGGGTGTTTCGCCTGCGTGACGCTCTTCCAGAACTTCATGGACCTCTTTCCCTTGTCGACGTGTATCCACGTGCGTACCCTCGAAGGGCCGATAACACAGTCAGAGAATACACCACCGTGTCTTCGAACTGGTACATCCTCGAGATGGATCTGATAAAACCGCGCGCGATGAACATGTCCGTCGTCATCCCCACTTCCATGACCTACATCACCGGCAGCGACCTGTCCTCCACGCACGCGGTCCTTGGCTTCGCGCCGCCCTCCCCCGCCGACGCGGGCGTGGACACCATCCTCGATCTCGCATCGCTCCAATTCGGGGATGCAGGGCGCGGGTTCAAAGGCAAGGGGCTCTTCGTCCTCGAATCCGTGTTCCAATACGGCACCCGGCTGTACACATTCGCCGAGAAGCACACCTTCGACGAGGCGAAGATGAGCTGGCGCATCAACACCCAGACGACGCCGAACAACGAGTGGCTTGAAGAGGTCGCGAGAAGGGCGAAGGCGAGGTGGGACGATCGGCGGAAGGTGGCTTGGTGTGGACACTGCGGTGCGCCGCCGCCGCCTGGAAAGGAGGACTGTCTCAAAAGGTGCAGCAGGTGTCGCAAGGCCTGGTATTGCAACACAGAACATCAACGTGCAGCGTGGCCTTTCCACAAACACTTCTGCAGCGATGCAGAATAAATACACAGCTTGTACCATAGAAAGGAATTTATTAGAACCGCAATTCCAATACGCGAAGTCGGCACGAAAGCCCGTGTCTTTCGAATATTCTGCATCAACTGCGGAGAATGGAATGGCTCACGGATACCACTAGCGGGCATGGTGTTAAAAAAATCCACGCCTTAGACGCCCGGAGGACGCTGGAATTGTGAGTGGGTGATAAAGAGGATTGATGTACGTGTTATATTACACCCTCATTTGCATGAACAATTACTTAGAGCTCTCATTACTTTGATTTTAGAAATCTACCGCAAATTCCGAATTGCTTTTGACCTTGGTAAAATGTGTTGATGAGTTGTGAATTCAGGGCCTCGCGCCGCTTGAGGGAGTAGATGAAAGACTCATCCCGGGGACATGACTAGTGCGCTTGCCTGTGCCCTGGGCGCCTATTCCAGCCCTGCACCGATCAGGCACAACATGTAATTTTAAGAGTTTTTGTAAAGTACGCTAGTACATAAAAGGCAAAAAAAGTGTGCGCCACACGAAATGAAATAGAACTTTTCAACTTCCAACCCTCTCCTTTTTATGTCCGCGCAAGGGTTCTCCCCGCCCGAAGGCCAAGGGAGAACAATGGGGCAACAGGCCCCCGTCAGCACAACGCAGTGAATGCGAGGGACTCACTTTAAATTAATCAATCGCGAGTTTAATTAACCTGTCAAACGTCTTGCAAACGTCAAACGTAAGTCTTCTGTTCAGAATTCCGTGGTTAACTCATTGCTCACCTTGGTCCATGGAGTTGCCACTACTCACCCAAATGCACTAAGGGGAAACATAAGCACAGGAATGATACAAACATAAATGAAGTACTTACACTCATCGCGAAATTGGATGCGCCGTAACGTGACGTGAATCCAACTTCATGCCGCCAATAGCGCACGCTTAGGGTTTCAATGCGCTAAGGGCAGTCATAAGAAAAGAGAAAAAATTACAAATGAAGTACCCACCACAAGGCAACACTGATGTTTTGATATGGAAGTCACCCAGCACGGTGGTTTTGCGGACGAAGAAATAGGGTGTCAAAGGTCGCCAGAGAATGAGGCATGTGCAGTTACCGAGCAGCTATGGGTAGAGGTTTTGCGGAAGACAGAATACGGCGTTGGATTATTTGCGGCCCACAGCGTAGCATGCAGCCGGTCAGCAGAACATGAAATAGGGTGTCGGAATTCCTTGGGGAGTATATCAGCATAGCCGCAATGCATGTTGCAAACAAACTCACTTTGAAGATGCGCAGAATGCGCCAGACCCCCGTGGAAATTATCCAGCTCGCCGGACGTCGATATAGGGTGGCGGCGTAAGTCATCTGGAGGATAATATCAACATCCATACTGTACTTAGTCCATTGAATTCACTCACAGCACTGGCACTGGAATGCTCAATGCAGCATGCTACCCCTCCGTGGAAATAACCCAGTTCGCCGGATGTCGATATATGGTGGCGGCGTATCTGAAGGACAATATCAGCATAGCTAACATGCACATGGTGGGAACTCACTTACAAAGCACAAGAACTGACTTAGAACGAATGCACGCAACAAGGGAAGCTGCTTAACCCTCATGGAAAGTACCCAGTTCGCCGGATGTTGATAGTATATTGTGGCGGCGTATCTTGGGGACAAGATTAGCATGTACCGTGCGTGTTCCTTTTAATTCACTTACACAGCATTTGCCTCCATTGGAAGGATATTCAATGCCAGCCTTCCATGGAATTGATTCAGTTTGGCGGACATCGATATATGGTGTCAAAGTATTTGCATGGCAAAATGGATATATTGTTTCGGAATATCTGGGGACAATATCAGCACAGGTACAGTAAGCATGGCATGAGCACACTTACTGACTACGACTCCATAGAATTCACTCAGTCTGGCGGACAGCGATATATGGTCTCGAAGTATCTGTGTGGCAAAATGAGAAGATACACACAGAACATTTAAGCAAGAAGTCTCACACTGAGGAGGCGAGTCAGCACCAAAGGGTGCTGACCACACTGTGTTCATGAGAGGTGTAGTGCCGCTCGCCGCGGGGCCAAATCCTGGAAACAAGTGAGCTCAAAAATGACTGAAATGTGCAATTGAGAATGTACCAGCATACTGTAGCTTGAGCACATTGACAGTGGAGGATGCCAGCAGTGCACAGAGGACTGAAAATACATTAGAACTACTGGGGAGGATGAGGCATAGTATCATAGCACTCACAATGAGGTTAGCGGCACAGACAGGTCCAGGAACATTCATAGAACGTCCGAGCATAAGGACGCCATGGGGGAAGGATGGAGGGATGTGAAGCAAGGTGGGAATAAACAGCTTTTATAAAATTCGTTGCCGAGATTTACATAAGAAATTAACTACTTTCGGTTACCGCAAGAATCGTACATATTTTCTTCCTCCCGGGGTGATGCGCATTTGTAAACATGACGGGACAAATAGGACCCTGTCTCTGTTTCTTCAGACAGCGGCTCACGGATCGACCCAATATCTGTTTTCGCAGCTCCGACAATTTCAACAAGTCTACAATCTGCGACTTTACCCGCCTTTCACGCTCTCCTCGCTAACCTCCACTCCGCGTTTGCTGTTAAGCTCATTAGAGCTTTTGCGCAAGATTACCGACCACTTATCCGTTCACATCATGAGTCAAGCGTAGATTTAATGCATTTTAATGTCCATGTAAGGTTTATTTCGGCAGGAAATGCATCTATGCATATGCAGCGCGCACTGGAATCACGGGCGCTTAAGCTTTGTGCTCGAAATCAAACACCATAAATTCAGATATATACTTTAAAATACCATCAAGGATGCTGTGATTTATTATTCAGTACAGTTTCGAATGATCTGCATTGCGGGAGGAGGCGTTGTGGTCTGCGCAATGTCATCAAATCACTTCCGGTGGGGAGACACACAAAATCAATAAAATGGGCTCGTAAAGCTCGCCTATATCATTCCCGATATTTTGGGTGCTTGGCAGTTCAGTAAACACGATGTGGTGCAATGAAACATGCAAGAATTCCAGGACGTATGCATGACCTCCTCCTGACCCCGTTCTTCGATTGAACGCGAAACAGCACATCGTGCTCTTTCACTAGCACCGGAGCACTATTCGGGTGCATAATTACGTTCTATTTTTGACTACATTGACTGCGTGGCAGCGCGTTGAGTCCCAGAGCTTTGGGAGATGATTTGCGTCATTGGAGCGCATAGAGCGCTTATGCGCGCACAGCTCAATTAACTATTTAGTCTGTATCTGGTTTAAACAGACGTACTTTAAGCGGTATTTTACCACGTGTTAGACGAGTGGAAAGTTTCAAAACTCAGGCGCTATGCATGAACGAACGCAAATCTCAATGAAATAGCCACAAAGTACTTGCCCTCTCAAGCACTGATATTTGAATTAAACTGCAAAAAGCATACAGTATCATACCATTTACATGCTACCTAATGACGGTAGGACACGGCGCAGAGTTGTAATTGAGTGGAAGCGGTGAAGCGCTCCAAATTCCCATCGCATACCTATGATCTCCTCCTCACCCCATTCTTCCATTGGATGTGAAACAGCGCAATTTGTTCCTGCACTAGTTTCGGCTACTTAGTCGGGTACGTAATTTCTATTTAGATTCGGCTGCAGTAAAAGCGTCGCAATTCAGCCATTGGGAGTCAAGACTCAAGATTCATGGAGCGTACAGTGCGTTAACGCACGTATGTCCTGTTTCGCATCGTTTTGAACGAGCAAAGATGCTGGGGAGCATATGTAGTACTGTCTATGTACTGTCTACATAGTGATATAATGAAATTCAGAAGCATTTGAAAAGGTATTGCAGTTTCGCGCACACACGCACATCTCTACCTCCGTTCCCTCCTCTGCTCCGTATTGCAAGAAAATACACTTCTTCCAAGATCTCGCCTATTCTAGCGTACTTCTAAGCGAGACACGTAAGTGATATATATTAGTCTGTATGATGCGCGATTGCGGTGAACCACTGCGCGTTGCTTCAGAATGGATTTACTACCAGAAGGTGCCATTGCGCGTATCCATTAAACACAATTGAAATATTAAAACGACATTGAATTTATTTTAGACAGTAGTATACACTACATATAAGTGTATGAGAGCTCATCCAAGAGCGAGACCAGAGGACAGAACGGCACAAAACTTTCACGAACGTCGAAGCACGGCATCCTCCCCATCTCTCTCTCCGTTCCCCCTTCCGTTTCGCACTGCCCAAAAACACCGCTATCTCGCTCTTCTAATGCACTAGTGTATTATTAGCCGAGCCACGTAACCGCTAGAAGCACCTCACTAATGGGCGCTGAGAGATGGAAGCTTGCGCGTCCATCCACTCAGTGCACGCCACTTGCACTCCGTTCACTCGAAGATGCGCGTTTCCGTTCCCAACGAAAGGGGCGGGAAGGCCTAGTGCATGCCAAGGTATACTTGGAGTGGAGTGGGCTTGTTGGGGAGGGTTCGAGTGCTGATATCTGGCGGGATGCATCTGCGAGAGCGGTGGAAGGTGAGGAGAGTGGAATGCGTGCACTTGCACTTCGCGGGAGAATACATCGATTTCTCTTGAATATTTTAATTAAATTGTATAGATTCTACTCAGTTGTGTTGTTCACCATGTAGATGAGAGGGCCTACTATGCAGATAAGTGCGCAATTGACGAACGGACACGGAGGGACGGAGGGACGGACACATTCGCTTGGAATACGCTAATTCCGAACTCTCGTTTCCGCCACTTCTGCGCAACCGAGTTCACCGATGGACCATGCTAGTTCGGAAATAGATTGTTTCATTGACTAGCTATTACAAGCGACGTATGTCGTACCTAGAGAAATAGCTATAAAGAGGAGGGGATGCGCTCTCTGGAACAGCATCCCATCCGGGTTTTCTCTCTTCTCTCACCTCATCCTCATCCTCTCTTCTCGTCTCCCCTCCCATGGCGATGGCGAGCGGCCTTTGACTGCTCGACGCCTTCACTGGAGGGCAGAGCGTCAATGCCTCTCGTGCTCGCTGGCGATGATCTCGCTGCCTCGATGCTGATCTACATTGTATTTCTCACCATAAGTCTTTATAACTCACCTCGTATCATGCGCAGCGCTGACATCTGTCGCACGACCTCTTTATTCTAGCATTCCTTCGATGCCGGACAGTTGTCTGCGCTCTTCTCGCGTCGTTGTCGTCGTCAACAACAAGCGCGCTCTCTGCGCTGCGCATTGTGCTAGGAGAACGGTCACGGTAAACATCCTCTCCAACGTATCTGATACGTACCATGCTGACGAGCCTACCCTCCTTCTATGCCAGCGATGCCCGTCTCTAGGCGTCCGAACGATCCACAACATCCTGCAGAAAGGTAAGCTTTGGACACGAACGACCGAGGTGCTCTTGCACCTTTTCGACGACGCCGCCGCCGATGGCCACCGCAGTGAGTTGTACACCTTTTGATCAACGTGGCTTATCGCTGACTGCCGCCCGTATTCCCCACATCTCACAGGACCATCGTGATCTGCAACAATGCGACGACGACGACACGATGCAGATGAGGGCATACATTACGTGTCAACGAGGGCCTCCTCGTCTTCTGCGACGATGAGGCGCTTGTCGCCCTCGATACTCCGCATCGGGATGATCTACGATGATTGGATATTAGACGACGGCGAGGCGGATGGTTCGTCGATGACAAATAGGCTCGCTGGATTGACAGGAGGAGGTAAGCGTGATGATTCTTGCAACACGGCATTGTGGTTACTCACCGACTGCCTTTTCTCTCTCGTCGAAGCGCCCGTCCATCTCGCCCAGACATCCCAGACGACGGCTGATAAATCATAGAGCACCTAGGCACCAGGAGAGATGTGGTAAGTCGCCACGTCCTCGCAATCAGAGCTAGAAACTGACCGTATCGAGACAGACTATGCCCCCGCACGATGCCGCTCTCACCCCCAAGCCCCGATATCTTGATCATTTGACGCGTCGTCAGCAGGATCTCAACATGTGGGAGATCGACATGCTGGATAAAAATGTGAGTAATTCGTTGATATTACAGAAAACGTGAATATTGACTTACTACTTCGATCCCCTTCCATAGCGTCATTGACGTCGTCGTCACCTCTCGCAAAACGGGCACGCGATCCATATCCATTGCTTCGACGTCGTGCTCCAGACGAAGGCTTTCAACGGCGTCGTCTACAAGACGTCAACATGACAGGCTGATTAAATTGGTCAGTACATTTCTTGCATTCTTGAAAAAAGGATACTAACTTGCCCAAAACTCACCCATAGCCCTCTGCTTGACTGTCGCAGTCTCGACGCGTCCCGCCGCACTGCCCGCCCTCTGCTCGTCGCATTATCGTCGTATCGATGGCGCCGCCCTCGGTTACGGGCATTGTTGGCGAGGGTGAGATTTCAACATGTGGGAGGTCGACATGCTGAAAGAATTTGGTCAGTATGTTTCTAAATTCTCAGATCACTGAAAATGTGGTATTGACGTGTACTTACCTGTGAATGAGCCCTGCAAGCCTCGTTTCGTCCCTCGGCGCTCGCAGCCTCCTTGTTGGCGTCATCGCCTCCCGTGAACAAGGTGATACAGAACCCTTGCCTCGACGCCGTGCCGCCCTCCCTCGTGCTCCAGAAGGACGGCAGCATGCTGTCGTCGAGACATGTGGGAAGTTGACATGCTGAATAAATGGGTTGGTATATTTCTTGGATCACTTGAAAATAGGATACTAACTTACCCGTAGACCTCGGTTTGTCCCCTCGTAGCCTCGACGCTGTGCCGCCCTTCCTCTACTTGTCGAGTTGACGATGACGACGTTGCCCGCCCTCGTGCTCCAAGGTGATCGATAGCCGATCGATCCCATCCAAGCGGGCACGCTCTCTAACAGCACGACATTAACCGATGGTGTCGACGTGTAGGAGGCTGACATGCTGAATAGATAAGTGAGTTAGTTGTTGATAACGCTGAAAATATGATAAGTGACTTACCCCGTAGGCCTTTTCCATAGTCCTTGAAGCATTAAGTGAGTCGCGTTCCTTCCTCCCATGCGGCGTAGGCCACCTTTGTACCCTTGACACATCCTAGAAACGAGAGGGTGTTATGGACAGTGCAAGGAGACTGAATTTTGTGAGTTGACAACTTTGTGCGGCTTTTATTTCGATTCACGTGCCGAGCGGATAACAGCGATGAATGCAAGTACGACGCGAAACGCGGCGACTCGGACGTCGGAGATGCAAGATCCAACTATCTCCAAGGGTTTTCGACGTCGATGAGGGGTGGATGGGTGCGTTTGAAGTGCAGCGCGGCTGTTGGAGACGAGACGAAATGTTATGGATATGACCGACAGGGCGGGTGCATCTGACCCGAAATAGAGGTGAGTTCTGGGTTGCTGGACGATAGCGGCGCGACTCACCTAGTACGATGACATGCACAGGACAAGGGACTTCCCACGACATCGACGGGAAGGTGTTGTGTGCGCATCTGAGGAGGGCAGGAGACGACGTGACCATGACCGTCGGCGCTCGATCGCGCTGTGTTGATCGTCTGCAAATGGTGAGCACACAATCGTTCTGGCTGTTATCTGCGCACTCACAGGAACCACAAAGCCGGCGCCTACGAGGGACGTCGAAGTAGAGGGCACGCAAAGGAAGGGAGCAGGCCAGCAGATAGGCGCCCGATTCGTTCTCGCACCTGCCTCAGCACACCCCGAATGACCACACAACGCCCCGTTAGCGGCCCAGCCAGCGACGAAAGCCTTGAAGTCCTCGACCTGCACGACATCGCGCTCCTCCTCAACTACGAGCGCGCCTCAACCGAACCGCGCTTCCGCCACACCAAACTCCGCGAAGTCGCCCCGCCAGGCAGCGAGTTCCACACCATCCTCACCGCAGCGCCCGAGTGGCACCATGCGCGTGTACCGCGCACCGGTTTCGTATTCGACGGGCCCGTCACTCCCCAAACACCCCAGTTGCTCACGGAACCCGATCTGCCAACCAACATGCTCCCCGCATCCCCGTCGCCCGCCTTGCGCAGTCTGACCCCGACTCAACTCGAGACGTATTTCTACCAAGCGCGCGCCCACGACGGGTGTTTCGCCTGCGTGGCGCTCTTCCAGAACTTCATGGACCTCTTCCCCCCATCCACGCTTCTCCGCATCCGCATCCTCGACTCCGAAAGCCCCGATAATAACAACTTGAAACCCAGAGAATACACCACCCCCTCGTCGAACTGGTACATCCTTGAGATGGATCTGATAACCCCGCGCTCGATGAACATGTCGGTCGTCATCCCCACTTCCATGACCTACATCACCGGCAGCGACCCGTCCTCCACGCACGCGGTCCTCGGCTTCGCGCCGCCCTCCCCCGCCGACGCGGGCGTGGACACCATCCTCGATCTCGCGTCGCTCCAATTCGGGGATGCAGGGCGCGGGTTCAAAGGCAAGGGGCTCTTCGTCCTCGAATCCGTGTTCCAATACGGCAACCAGCTGTACACATTCGCCGAGAAGCACACCTTCGACGAGGCGAAGATGAGCTGGCGCATCAACACCCGGACGACGCCGAACAACGAGTGGCTTGAAGAGGTCGCGAGAAGGGCGAAGGCGAGGTGGGAGAATCGGCGGAAGGTGGCTTGGTGTGGACACTGCGGTGCGCCGCCGGCACCTGGAAAGGAGGACTGTCTCAAAAGGTGCAGCAGGTGTCGCAAGGCCTGGTATTGCAATGCAGAACATCAACGTGCAGCGTGGCCTTTCCACAAACACTTCTGCAGCGATGCAGAATAAATACACAGCTTGTACCATAGAAAGGAATTTATTAGAACCGCGATTCCAATACGCGAAGTCGGCACGAAAGCGCGTGTCTTTCGAATATTCTGCGTCAACTGCGTAGAATGGAACGGCTCAAGGATACCACTAGCGGGCATGGTGTTAAAAAAATCCACGCCTTAGACGCCCGGAGGACGCTGGAATTGTTAGTGGGTGATAAAGAGGATTGATGTACGTGTTATATTACACCCTCGTTTGCATGAACAATTACTTAGAGCTCTCATTACTTTGATTTTAGAAATCTACTTGCTTTTGACCTTGGTAAAATGTGTTGATGAGTTGCCAACTCAGGGCCTCGCGCCGCTTGAGGGAGTAGATGAAAGACTCATCCCGGGGACATGACTAGCACGCTTGCCTGTGCCGTGGGCGCCTATTCCAGCCCTGCACTGATCAGGCACAACATGTAATTTTAAGGGTTTTTGTAAAGTACGCTAGTACATAAAAGGCAAAAAAAGTGTGCGCCACACGAAATGAAATAGAACTTTTCAACTTCCAACCCTCTCCTTTTTATGTCCGCGCAAGAGTTCTCCCCGCCCGAAGGCCAAGGGGAGAACAACGGGGCAACAAGCCCCCGTCAGCACAATGTGAATGCGAGGGACTCACTTTATATCAATCAATCGCGAGTTTAATTAACCTGTCAAACGTCTTGCAAACATCAAACGTAAGTCTTCTGTTCAGAATTCTGTGGTTAACTCATTGCTCACCTTGGTCACCCAAATGCACTAAGGGGAAACATAAGCACAGGAATGATACAAACATAAATGAAGTACTTATGTACACTCATCGCGAAATTGGATGCGCCGTAACGTGACGTGAATCCAACTTCATGCCGCCAATAGCGCACGCTTAGGGTTTCAATGCGCTAAGGGCAGTCATAAGAAAAGAGAAAAAATTACAAATGAAGTACCCACCACAAGGCAACACTGATGTTTTGATATGGAAGTCGCACAGCACGGTGGTTTTGCGGACGAAGAAATAGGGTGTCGAAGGTCGCTGGAGAATGAGGCATGTGCGGTTACCGAGCAGCTATGGGTAGAGGTTTTGCGGAAGACAGAATACGGCGTTGGATTATTTGCAGCCCACAGCATGGCATGCAGCCAGTCAGCAGAACACGAAATAGGGTGTCGGAATTCCTTGGGGAGTATATCAGCATAGCCGCAATGCATGTTGCAAACAAACTCACTTTGAAGATGCGCAGAATGCGCCAGACCCCCGTGGAAATTATTAAGCTCGCCGGACGTCGATATAGGGTGGCGGCGTAAGTCATCTGGAGGATAATATCAACATCTGTACTGTACTTACTACTTAGTCCATTGAATTCACTCACAGCACTGGCACTGGAATGCTCAATGCAGCATGCTATCCCTCCGTGGAAATAACCCAGTTCGCTGGATGTCGATATATGGTGGCGGCGTATCTGAAGGACAATATCAGCATAGCTAACATGCACATGGTGGGAACTCACTTACAAAGCACAAGAACTGACTTAGAACAAATGCATGCAACAAGGGAAGCCACTTAACCCTCATGGAAAGTACCCAGTTCGCTGGATGTCGATAGTATATTGTGGCGGCGTATCTTGGGGACAAGATTAGCATGTACCGTGCGTGTTCCTTTTAATTCACTTACACAGCATTTGCCTCCATTGGAAGGATATTCAATGCCAGCTTCCTGGAATTTGATTTCAGTTTGCGACATCGATATATGGTGTCAAAGTATTGCAGCAAAATGGGATATATTGTTTCGGAATATCTGGGGACAATATCAGCCAGGTACAGTAAGCCATGGCATGAGCACACTTACTGACTACGGACTCCATAGAATTCACTCAGTCTGGCGGACAGCGATATATGCTCTCGAAGTATCTGTGTGGCAAAAGTCGAGAGATACACACAGAACATTTAAGCAAGAAGTCTCCACACTGAGGAGGCGATCAGCACTCACAGGGTGCCTGATCACACTGTGTTCATGAGAGGCGTAGTGCCGCTCGCCGCGGGGCCAAATCCTGGAAACAAGTGAGCTCAAAAATGACTGAATGTGCAATTGAGAATGTACCCAGCATACTGTAAGCTTGAGCACATTGACAGTGAGAGTTGCCCAGCAGTGCAGCAGAGCGACTGAAATAACATTAGAACTACTGGGAGAGGATGAGGCATGGTCTCACATAGCAACTCACATGAGGTTAGCGGCACAGTACAGGTCCAGGGAACATTCATAGCAACGTCCGAGCATAAGGACGCGCCATGGGGGAGGATGGGAGGGATGTGAGCAAGGTGGGAATAAACAGCTTGTTATCAAAATTCGTTTGCCGAGATTTACATAAGAAAATTTAACTTACTTTCGTGTACCGAAGCAATCGTACATATTTTCTTCCTCCGCGGGGTGATGCGCATTTGTAACTGACGGGACCAAAAGGACCCTGTCTCTTGTTTCTTCAGACCAGCGGCTCACGGATCGACCACCCATATCTTTTTCGCAGCGCTCCGACAATTTCCAACAAGTCTACATCTGCGACTTTACCCGCCTTTCACGCTCTCCTCGCTACCTCCACTCCGCGTTTTGCTGTTAAAGCTGCATAAAGCTTTTGCCGCAAGATTACCGCCACTTATCTCGGTTCCACCATCATGAGTCAAGCGGTAGATTTTAATTGCATTTATAATGTCTCAGTGTAAGGTTTTATTTCGGCAGAACATGCATCTTGCATATGCAGCGGGCGCCACTTGGAATCACGGGCGCTTTAAGCTTTGATGCTTCGAAATCAAACACCATAAATTCAGATATATACTTTAAAAATTACCATCAAGGATGCTGTGATTTTATTAATTCAGGTAGCAGTTTTCGAATGATCTGCATTGCGGGGGAGGCGTTGTGGTCATGCTGCAATGTTCATCAATTCACTTCCAGTGAATGGAGACACAGGCTACAAATCAATAAAATGGGCTGCGGTAAAGCTCCCTTATATCATTCCCGATATTTTGGGTGCTTGGCAGTGTCAGTAAAAACGAATGTGGGTGCAATGATACATGAAGAATTCCAGACACTATGGCATGACTCCTCCTGACCCCGTTCTCATTGAACGCGAAACAGCACATAGCGCGCTCTTTCACTAGCACGGAAGCACTATGTCGGGTTTGCTAATTACGCTTCTATTTTTTGGACTACCATTGACTGCGTGGCAGCGCGTTGAGTCCCAGAGCTTTGGGAGCATGATTTTGCGTCATTTGGAGCGCATAGAGCCTTTATGCGCGCACCAGCTCATTACGTATTTAGTCTGTATCTGGTTTAAAACGAGGTACTTTTAAGCGCTATTTTACCACGTGTTTAGACGAGTGAAGTTTTCAAAACTCAGGCGCTATGCATCGAAGCGAGCCAATCTCAATGACAAATAGCCACAAGTACTTGCCCTCTTTCAAGCACTGATATTTGAATTAAATGCAAAAAACACGCATACAGTATCATACGCATTTACATGGCTACCTGATGACGGTAGGACACGGCGCACGAGTTGTCATTGGTGGAAGCAGTGAGCGCTCCAAATCTTCCCATCGCATACCTATGATCCTCCTCCTCACCCCCATTCTTCCATCGGTATGTGAAACAGCGCAATTTGTTTCCTGCACTACGTTTTCGGCTACTTCAGTCGGGTACGTAATTTCTATTTAGAGATTCGGGCTGCAGTAAAGCGTCGCATTCAGCATTGGGAGTCAAGACTCAGATTCATTTGGAGCGTACAGTGCGTTAACGCACGTATGTCATGTTTTCGGCATCGTTTTGACGAGCACAAATGCTGGGGAGCATATGTAGTTACTGTCTATGTATGTCTACATAGTGGATATAATGGAAATTCAGCAAGCATTTGAAAAGGTATTGGCAGTTTCGCGCCACACGCACATCTCTACCTCGTTCCCGTCCTCTGTCCGTATATGCAAGAAAATACACTTCTTCCAGATCTCGCCTATTCTAGCGTACTTCTAACGAGACGACGGTACAGTGATATATTATCTGTATGTGCCGATTTGCGGTGAACACTGCCGCGTTGCTTTCAGAAATGATTTACTACAGAAGGTGCATTGCGCGTATCCATATAAACCAAATTGAAATATTAAAACGGACATTGAGATTTAGGTTTTTAGACAGGTAGGTATACCACTACATATAGAGTGTATGGAGAGCTCATCACAGAGCGAGAGCCAAGAGGACGAGAACGGCACACAACTTTTCACGAACGTTGACAGCAGCGGCATCTCCGCATCTCTCTCTCGATTCCCCCTTCCATTT